>CM067510.1:28837888-29407438 GCA_034509495.1 Acestrorhynchus altus | reverse complement strand
GTAGATATCCTTAGCCAGGAGTTAACACTTAAGGTTCCTGTATATATTTCCATAAGTTACAAAAAATGAACTTATTTTGTCTGAATGCTTGGCATTGCAATATGCACTTTACAATGTTTTCAATTCAAAAGCCTGACTTACAATCATCAGTGCAAATGAAACACGGGCTGATGCGATACAAACGCCTGGTCCAGGGAGTCAGGATGGCCGAGCAGTCTAAGGCGCTGCGTTCAGGTCGCAGTCTCTTCTGGAGGCGTGGGTTCGAATCCCACTTCTGACATGACTTTACGCATAGTCTTATGCATTTCACTTGATATGAAGTCGCACCTGTTCAATTTCAGAAACTCGAGTCCAGCAATCGTGTGTGCCCGGAAGTCCTGGTCTTGGCATTAAGCTGTTGCTCTTCCTTCCCACGTTTCACCTGCACACTTTCGTAGCTTTACGTCTTTCACTTGAAATGAAGCCAGAGTTTTCCAGTTTCAGGAGCCCGAGTCTGTCGGCGCTCCTCAGTTCAGTAGTCGTGGCCGAGTGGTTAAGGCGATGGACTAGAAATCCATTGGGGTCTTCCCGCGCAGGTTCGAATCCTGCCGACTATGTCTGTGATTAAGTTGTCCTCTGCTTTGAAAATTGCTGGCGCCTCAGTCTTGATGTGATGAGTTGATAAAAGCATCGACATGCTCCACTCCTTCAAAACATCTTACCGTCTTTATGGTCCTGTGCTTTTAGGCTTAGCTTTAGGGCTCGAGGATAGGGACTGTTGTAATGGTTAGTGTTAAGAGTCACAAGCTTGGGCTAGGTTTTTGCTTATGGATAGGGTTAAAACTTTTGCACAGGTAAAGTGTGTGTCACTGTGTATAATTAGTAGCATGATAGACCCCCAGTCCGGAGCAATAGATAGTAGATCACAGTGGCTGAGTGGTCTAAGGCGCAGGTCGCAGTCTCTTCTGGAGGTGTGGGTTCAAATCCCACTTCTGACATGACTTTACGCCTAGTCTTATGCGTTTCACTTGATATGAAGTCGCACCTGTTCAATTTCAGAAACTCGAGTCAAGCAATCGTGTGTGCCCGGAAGTCCTGGTCTTGGCATTAAGGTGTTGCTCTTGCTTCCCACGTTTCACCTGCACACTTTCGTAGCTTTACATGTTTCACTTTGTTCTTGTTGTTTTGTTTTGTTGCATATTTCTGTTGATGTTGCAAAGCAAGAATTCAACATGGCCCTTTAATTTTTTCACAATTATTGATTAGGAGAGCACGCTGACTGCCTGCAACACAAAAGTATGGATCAGTCACCCAGACTTCTCATCTATGCTCTGTACTCTGTTTCCGGTCAGAATTCAACTGTTCACTGCTGAGGACCTTCACATGTCATCCTTCTACAGACTCCATTGAAAGTTGATGCATTCATTAATAATGGCTGAAAAAGCTTCTCACTTGTACCATGCTTGGAAGTCAAATTTCTGCTTTCAAAGCCCAGCACACTAGCCATTCAGCTGATAAACCTGTAACGTGTGCTGTCCTAGAGATTTTCCGGGAACGGAAAAGAGCTGATGCTTTTGCCTACAAAGATGATCCGTGGCAGAAATCTATGAAAGCAGCTCCCTTGTCGAAACCAAGGACTGAACCAGGGACCTGTGGGTCTTCAATCTAACACACTCCCAACTGAGTTATTTCGGCACAAGCTGCTTTAGCCTTCCTCTTGCTGGGCAACAAACATCAAATATGCTGACTTGGCATACAACGTCAACGGGCACAGGTGAAGTGCAGGGGAATCTGTGTACAACATGGTTTAGACTGTGATTTGGAGTTGAACTTGCTGTCCGTTTGGCTGGAGCAATGACCTTGGCCCACACTCAACACACCGCGTGTGTCTGTTGATGTTGCAATGCAAGAAGAAACATGGCCCCTGCAGGGAACGAACCCGCAAGCTTGGCATTATTAGTGCCACTCTCTAACCAACTGAGCTAACCGGCAAGCTAGAGAAGCTCCTGGACTCAGGGATGGAGCAGGTCAAGGGTAAGGTCTGCCTTTGTCGTCGGTCAAACACTGACTTACTCTGTCATGATTTTCTTTGACATTTAACTGTAGACTATCTCTCTGTTGTAAAGCAAATGTCATCAACACTAAAATACATTAAACACAACTTGTGCTAAAAACAATATTTGCTCTTTGGACCTAATGACTGCTTTCCATTAAGAGTTGCCTTTCAATACAAACTTCATCAGTCACTGTTCTCACAGTGCTGACGGTAGAGCTGGCGAACAAACCTTCTGCAAAGCTTGACAGTACACACTACAACATGTGACTTTCCCCTTCCTCTTGCTAGTCAACGAACATCAAATATGCTGACTCGGCATACAACATCAACGGGCACAGGTGAATCTGCGTACAACATGGTTTAGACTGTGATTTGGAATTGAACTTGCTGTTCTTTTGGCTGAGATCTCAGTTAGAGCAATGACCTTGGCCCACACTCAACACTGTTGATGTTGATAACCAAGAAGAAACATGGCCAGTATGGGGATCAAACCTGCAATCTTAGCATTATTAACAGCATGCTGTAACCAACTGAGCTAACCAGTACTTGCCGTCAACATTCAGTGTATGGCTGTTGATGTTGCAATTTGCCAAAAGCTTGCACTGTGAGATTCTTATGTCAGAAACCATGGCTTGTTAAATAGTAGCACTCCCGTCGGGAAATCGAAGCCTGGTTTTCCACATGATAGGCAGAGATACTGTCCACTATCCTCATGCTAGTCAATGAACATCAATTATCCTTCCTCTGCATACTATTACATCCCTGGATCTCACATGTCTAGAGAGGATTCTCATATTAGTGTCAGCAGCTTGTGCCAGTGCATTCTTCTGACTGATGTACACAGCTATTTTGGCCTGTCCATTGTTAAAATTAATCAGCTGACACTTTAACCTCTCTCTCCGAATGTATTTAAAACCAAGAATAAAAGTTTGATGGGTAAAAACCACATTAAAAGTCACCTAAAACAATGCATAAAAGCATGAAAAAACTTTTTTCTTCTGAAAACAAAAAATCTGGATTTAAAATAGAGATAAAAGAATTAACAGATACAATGCCATGTAAAATTCTCCATTGTAGGTCTGCCACTTTCTTCTCTTCTCTTCTTTATAAATTCTGGGCATACATCATTCCTGAGATCCAGAGCATCATGCCTAGGTGTATCGACTCTGCTCTCCAGTCTCTTTTTATTAAGAACCTTCTGTAAAAGTTCTATAAAGCTCTATCTCACCTGTAACGTACACAGCTAAGGCTCAATTGCAACTGTCCAGAAAAAGGGCACCCATTTGTAAACTTATTGGGCAACTAAGAGCTCCACCAATTTTCAGCATGACTGAGGCCAGTGAATACAAGAGCTGAACCCAGGATAAAAAAACAACCCAATTCCAGAAAGACAAAGGCTACTAAAAAGATAGGAGTGATTGACTCTATTAAAAGCCTCTATTAATTTTCTGGTCCATTGACAACAGACCCAAATCACATGAACACGGGTCTTTTACATCTCTGACCAAAAAGGGGACAATATGTCTGGTCAACATGTACAATGCTATGCATCTATTGGAGAGGCACTTTGACAAAATTTTATAGTCAGTACATAATAATGGCATAGGCCTCCAATTCTGCAAAAGTCCCAAATTGCCCTTCAGGAGCACAGTCAGCAGCCTCCCTCATACAACTGAGAAGCAAACGTCCAGCAAGCTTGGCCCACTGAAACACTCCAAGCATATTCATACTGATAGCATTCCAAAAAGCCACATAGGATTCTGCTGGCAGGCCAGCAATACCTGACTACCATCCAGAAGAAAGTTGTTTACGAACCTCAGTCAGTTCATGTAGCTCAAAGTCCTCATCCAAGGTTTTGGCCTGTAATGCAACAGATTGTCTCTACAGCCCAGATCAGTGACATCAGCTTCATAAAGGTCTGTATAGAAATCCACCACAATCCACCTCATCATGGTGGACTCAGTGGCAAGATGTCCATCAGGGTGCCAAAGAAACAACTTAGGGGTCCAATGGGTCCCCTTCTTCTCAAGGTCAAAGAAAAAAGCACTAGTGGCATCCATGTTTTCACATGGCTCTAAGGCTAGAGACACAAGCTCAGATCATCAGCATAAGCAGAAAGAACCACCCCTGTCTTGCCATGACCTCCAGTATGAAACCCAGCCAGTCTGTTATGAAGATAGATGAATAGTGGTTCAATAGCTAGGCTATACAGCTGACCAGACACAAGACAGTCTTGCCTAATGCCCCTTGTGACTGGAATTGGCCTGCTCAGCTCATCTCTTGCCTTAACCATGCATACAGTCCTGGAATACAAGAAACGGACCAATTTTAAAAATCCGTCTCTAAGACCGAAGGCTTTAAGGACCTCGAAGAGGGACTGGTGGTCAACAGGATCAAAAACCTTCTCCTTATCAAGTGAAACTAACCCAACACCACTTTCATAGTCCCCACAGCTAGTACATCCCTCACAAGAAATAGGTTGTCCGTGATAAACCTACCAGCCAAACCAGCACATTGACATGAACCAGGCAAACCTCTTCCTAACACATTCACAGAGAACTTCATACAGATCAGCCCCAATACATTCCCAGAAATGTTTGCAAAAATCTGATGCCGATCAAGGCCTGGAGACCTTCCTGTACGAAGCTGCCCAACCGCAGCAGTTAAGCAGAGTCCAGCTGTGGAAGCTACTGAAGCAGCAGTGTGGCACAATTTGAATCACAGGAATCCGCACTGTAAAGAGCAAAATAGAAGTCCACTGCATGCACTGCATCCCTGACATCAGTAGTAATCCATCCATCAGGAAGACGGAAGACAGACCATCTGCTTCTGCTGTACCACTGCACACTGCCATGTCTGCAGCAAAGTCATCTTTTTTAAAACAGAATTGGGTCCTGGTGGTCTATAAACATTAGTTAATGACAGTGCATTCCTCTTTGTGGCTGGGTTAGTTATGTTAATAGCCAGAATTTCAAAGGAAGTGAAGGTGTTATAATGTATCTGATTAATTTTTTTAATATTTTGGTAAATTATACAGACCTCTTCTGCCTGATAGTCTTGGGCTGTGCACATAATTATAACCTTCAGGCCTGGCTTCATTTAGTGCCAGTTATTCATCATGTCTAATCCAATTTCCATTGAGGCACAAAACATTGAGCTTCTGATCATTTATAATTTCATTCACAATGACTGCCTTTGAATTGAGTGATCTAAAATTAAGTAGACTAAACTTTAAATTTGAGGTGTTACTTTTACAATTTGAAAATGAATTCAAATTGTGATCAAATTATTATAATCTCTGGAGACTTTAATCATGCTACTTTGGACTCTTCTTTGGCTAATTTTCACCAGTGTGTGGACTGTCCTACAAGAAACAACAAGACAATCGATCTGCTGTATGCTAATGTGAAAGAGGCATACAGCGTCACACCCCTCCCCCCACTTGGGAAGTCGGACCACAACCTGGTCCACCTTCAGCCAAAGTACACCCCCATGGTCCAGAGACAGCCTGCAACCACCATCAGGAGAAATGGAAGAAACTCTCAGGTACTGCTATGACACCACTGACTGGGATGTGCTGCTTAGCACACACTGTGAGGACATCGAGGGGATGACACACTGCCTGACAGATTATCTCAACTTCTGTACAGATGTGGTCTCCCCCGCCAAGACGGTACAGTGTTACCCCAACAACAAGCCATGGGTAACACAGAAAGTAAAAGCTTCCCTCAACAGGAAGAAGGCCGCCTTCCAGAGCAGGGATAGGGAGGTGATGAGAGCAGCACAGCAAGAGGTGAAACGCTGCCTGAAGGAAGCCAAGGACAACTACAGGAGGAAGGTGGAACGGAAGCTAGAGGAGAACAGCATGAGGAGGGTCTGGAAAGGTGTGAGAACCATCACAAGCCACAATACCAAGACCAGAGGTGTGGGGGGAACAGGGGAGAAGGCAAAAGAGATGAACAACTTCTTCAACTGGTTCAACCAACCCATGCACGCCCCACCCTCTCTCTTGCTGCATCAATCTCTTCCTCTTCCCTCAACACATCCTCCACCAGTTACAACAACGTCCTAATCATCACACAGACCCCACTCTTCACTGCAGACCAGGTCAAAGGTCAACTGAGGAGGCTTCACCCCAGGAAAGCAGCAGGGCCTGACAAAGTATGTCCTCGATTGCTGACGGCCTGCGCTGCAGAACTGGGTGAGCCAATCCAGCAGCTCTTCAACCTCAGCCTGCAGGTGGGGAGAGTGCCTACCCTCTGGAAGACATGCATTGTTCCAGTTCCAAAAAAAAAACGGCCAAGTGAGCTGAATGACTTCCGACCTGTGGCACTCACTTCCCATCTGATGTAGATGCTAGAGCGGCTCTTCCTCGGTCTCCTTAGACCCCAGGTGCAACATGCCCAGGATGATCTGTAGTTCATGTACCAGGCAGGTGTTGTTTTGGAAGACAGGCAATCCAAGAGGGGGGTCAGCATATCCAAGAACACACAAGCTGGACAAGCTGATCAGGCGAGTCCAAAGCTGGACTCTCTGGTGTCGATGGCAGAGAAGAGGACACACGTCAGCACACTGGCATCAGCCACCAGAGGAGGAGAGACTGCTCCTTCCCAAGTGCAGGACCAATAGACATAAAAACTCTTTTGTCCCGCACGTCATCAGACTGTACAACTCCTCTCTGGGGGATGAGTGGTAACAGGAGGATAAAGGATGGGAGTGAGTAGGATTCGAACCAAATAGTTAACAGTAACCTGCAACCCAACCAACAAAACACAACTGGATTGTGCAATAAACAGTTTAAAAAGTGCAATAATAATGTGCAATACCCCCTCCTACAGGGCCCTTTTCTCATGCACTATTATCTATATTGTATATTGTAATATAGTCTCTATATTATATATTCTACATATTTGTATAGTGTTTCTTACTAAATTATTATATTATATTATATTTCTACTTTGTGTACTGCACTGATCCTACTACTGGAACCTTAATTTCCCTGAAGGAACCCTCCCAAGGGATCAATATAATTCTATTCTATTCTATTCTTCTATTCTATTCTGAAATCTGGATATTGATTAAGTTTTTAAAACAGGCTGTTTTAGTTTTTATGTGTTTAGCTTTAATTCGCAGCAAAGACACAGTCTCAAATCTGTTGAACCTAGGTGATGGCTCAAAGCAGCTGGCAGACGGTTGGTTTAACCTGTCTGTCTGCGGCCTGGTTTGTCAGCAACTGTAATACTACTCTGCCGACTAACTAAGAGACTACGGGCTGTGCTGCACGAAAGTAAGGCAGCACCCTCCTGCATGGGCTTTACCCTCAAATAGTTTCCCCAATTGTTCATAAAGCCCACATTGTTTTCCAAACACCCCTTACACCAGACAGAACTGACAGCAAACAAACTCAGCAGGACCAAACAGCTACTCCACTTTCTGGGAGCTGCAGAAAAGTCTGAAAAAACACCAAACAGCAAACAAGCTCAGCAAGAGTAAACAGCTATACCAGCTAACTTACAAAAAAGTACTAGTAAACAGCTATTCCACAGCTACATCAAACACTAGCAAGCAGGAAATACAGAAAAGCCTGGATAAACAAGCAGAAGATTGTACATGAGGTTCCTCAGAAGTACATCTACAGTGAAATCCACCATACATTTCCAGTCCCCCCAGTGACAGAAGAACCATCACTGGTAAACCTGCTCAATACTGAGCATAGACTTTAACAAAATAGAGCAGAGAGCTGTTAACTTCACCCTTTACCATTACAAGACAACCCTTCACCACCTCTTTCATACGCATAATCTTAGCTCCAGAAGAACAGGACTGCTACCAGAGCAGGAAAGTTATTTACATTTACATTTACTGCATTTAGCAGACACTCTTATCCAGAGCAACTAACAAAAGTGCTTTGCTGTACACTAAGAAAATATCCTTAGCTAGTAGGCAAGGCTAGAATATAGAGATTCCTCACGCTTAGATCCTGTTGAAAACAAATTTCTTTATGGAGTTAAATACTCCTGAAACAGATGGGTCTTCAGTCTGCATTTCAACACAGTGAGGAACTCAGCAGTTCGGACCCTCAGGGGAAGTTCATTCCACCATTTTGGTGCCAGAACAGCCTGAGTGGCTTCTCTAAACATAAAGCGTCGATTTCTCCTGATGTTGTAATGGAGAAATCTGTATGACCAAGTCAGGTTTGCAACATGAGCCGAGAACGAGAACTGATCATCCACAACTACAGCAAGGCTCTGTGTTTCTGCAAATGGAGTGACCAGTGAGTTCTCAAGGAGAATGATGAGATCAGGATGAGAACAATTGGTTCTAGGAATGAATAGTAGTTTAGTATTGCTGGGGTTGAGTTTGAGGTGATGGGCTGCCATCCATGATGAGGCATCACAGAGGTAAGATGAGATACGGGATGAGACCTAGGTGTCGGAAGGTGGGAAAGAGAGGATCAGTTGAGTATCATCAGCATAGCAGTGGTAAGTAAAACAATGAGAAGATATTACTTTACCAAGAGAAGTAGTGTAGAGAAAAGAGAAAAGGACTGAGGACTGAAACTTGTGGAACACAAGCTATCTGCCATGTTACCTCGTAAGAACGCTCTTCCAGGTATGCAAGGCATTGCAATACAGAACCGGTGATTCCAAGGTTACCAAGGACTAACAGGAGGATCTTGTGGTCTACTGTTGTCTACTGAGGTTGAGGAGAATTACAACAGATGAGAATTTAGCTGATCTTGCAGCATGGAGTTGTTCAGTGACAGCAATAAGAGCAGTCTCTGTTGAGACTGAGTGTCGGTTTGAAGTCAGATTTGATTGGGTTCTGTAATATGTTCTGGTTTAGAAGGCAATATAGCTAATTATAGACAGAACATTCAAGGATTTTTGAGAAGAAGGAGAGTAGTGATACGGGTCTATAATTGCTAATGTTTGTGGTATCAAGAGTTGTATTTTTTCAAGATTGGGACCACTCTGGCAGCCTTGAAAGTAGATGGAACATGACTTTATGACAAAAGTATGATAAAAGTAATGAAAGGAAGAAGGTCAGGAGCAATTGTTTTAAATAGAGAGGAAGGCATAGGGTCTAGAGGACAGGTGGTTGGATTATTAGATGTGATAAGATGAAGGTTGTCAGCTATGGAAAGTGGCAAGAAAAAGGATAGAGATGCAGGCAGAGGAGAATGGTGTCTGGTGGGAGGACTAGAGGTTGATGGAAAGGATCGGCAGATCTTGTCAACCTTTTCTTCAAAGAAGGTGACAAAATCTTCTGGGGCGAGGGTAGTTGGAGCAGAGGATTTAGGAGAGAGGAGAAAACAGAGAAGAGTTTGCGTGGACCAGATGCAGATGCTTCCAGTCTCTCCTTGTACAAGGAGGATTTTGCAGAATTTTCTTCCACTGAAAACTGGGAGAGGAGAGCCCGATAAGCACTGAGATCTGAGCCCTTTTGCATTTTTCTCGACTTTCTTTCAGCCAGGCTCAACTCTCTTTCATTGTTCCACAGAACCTCTGTCAGCCACAGGGAAGGTCTGGAGGTTCTTGCAGGTCTTTAAAAGAGAGCACAGAGGAGTTTGACTGAAGAGGACTACACACTGTCCCCTCCACCACACAGCCCACTCAGCTTCATTATCCACATCACTGTGCATCTCCTGAAGAAAGATCACATCCAATCTCTTTTGCTGTATACTTCTTAATATTAGTAATATTAGTATATTTCTTAATATATGTTTATGTCTGATCCCTGCCACCATTAATACTAAAGGAAGCTAGTCTGTCCATGTGTGAACTAAGGAGAAGAACAGAGAGAGAGCAGTAAAGTAGAAAAGAGAAGACCAGCGTGAAACATGATTGATTTATCACTTATGACTGAGTTACTTCGTCTTTACCAATTTACCACACTTTCATATCAGTCGTAAATGCTATTTCTTTTTCCTTCAAGAGATCAAGACCCACATTCTTCTGAAGTAATGAAACAGACCAAACACAGTTTTCCACACCTGAGAAAAAATCCTTAACATTAACTGGCTTGCCACACATCTCATTCAGAAAACTGTTCACTTCTTCCAGAGAGCACATGGACGGAGCCCCCTGCTTCCTAAGAGCTGACTTCAGAACCACTACAAGGCACCTGTGGAGAAGCTCCATGTTCACCAGGGTTCTCCTGAGAACAAGCAGTACCTTCATCAGAGAAAGACTCATCCAGCCTAAGGTCAATGTCACTGAGACTATCAGAGAGAAGCTTCTCCCCCTGACCAGTGCCAGCACTCGGAACAGCACTGTCCTCAGCACTCAGAGGGCCAGTATCCTACCCCTGTCTCATGTGAGGAAAAGCCAACTGCTTCTGTCCAATATAGCCATACACAAAGCTGCATGGGCTGCCCATGCTCACATAAACCATGTAACTCTGACCGTAATGCTTCACCCGGAAAGAGACATCTAGTCTAAGAACATGAAGACCTGCCTCCTGAAAGCTCTGTTAGAAACACCACCACTGCTTTATTCATACGAGATGCAGATGTAATGTTACCATGGCCAAGCTGTTCTCCTACAGGAGAACATCCTCCACCATGATACTGTCCTAAGGTACACACCTGAATCCGAGACGGAGGGACAAAGATGGGACAAAGACTCCCCAGGAGTCAAAGAGTCCATCCCTACTGCACCACCAAAGATAGATAGATAGATAGATAGATAGATAGATAGATAGATAGATAGATAGTTAGATAGATAGAAAGAATCAGTCTGAACTACATTTCCCACAATGCCTTGCTGAACTATTGCGTCACTGAGTGGGAAGTCGTTCTCCAGCATCCCCGAAGTCAAAGCTGGTGCCGGGGTGATGCGGGCAGTGCGCGCGCGCTTCTCCAACCGGATCGATCCTGATGATCAATTATGGTGGATGAAAGTGCCCGGATGTTGATGGCACAGATCTGATTCGTTCAGGATGAAGAAGCAGTTTAACCGCATGCGGCAGCTCGCCAACCAGACGGTTGGCAGGTGAGCACCTTTATATCACTCTCTCACTCCCGCGTCCCGTTCCACCTTAACTGGAGGCGCCAGAACTGAACTGCTGCACCATTTAAGGTGAAACGGACTATTTAAACTGCAGAGCAGTTCTGTTTACGAAATTCACATTAAACACAAACCTATTTACACTGGATTTACACCGATTTCACTGTTCTGGTTGGAGCATGTCTTTATGTCTTTATCTCCATCCATTCACGTTTACATTAAACCCAGATCAGGATTAATCCCATCCCAAACCCAGGAATAACCCAACTCAAACCCTATCAGGATTAATCCCATCTCAAACCCAGGATTAATCCCATCTCAAACCCAGGATTAATCCCGCCTCAAACCTAGGATTAATCCCACCTCAAACCTAGGATTAACCAAACTCAAACCAGATCATGATTACCCCCAAACCAAAGTGCATTAGGATTTACCCAAACCCAGGCAAGGATAATCCCAACCATAACACATCATCATTGCTAAACTGAACCCATACCAGATTAGCATCAACTCCACCCCAAACCCAGGGTAAAACCAACTCAAACCAGATGAAGATTAAAATCATTATTAACACCAACCCAAACTAAATCAGGATTAACCCAGTCCCAAACCCAGGATACCCCAAACCAGATCAGGATTGATCCTAAACCAAATTCAGACATGGATTAATCTGGACCAAAACCAGATAAGGATTAATCCCAAACCAAACCAGATTATCTATAATCCCAAACCAAATTAATACATGTATTAACCCCAAATCAAATTCAGACATAGTTTAACCCAAACCAAAATCAGATTAGGATTAACCCCTGTCACACTCCTGTCCTGATTTGCTCCCGTTTATCCCTTCTCATCACCATTCTGTTTTTTTGTTCCCCCACATGCTTTTACAAAATGTCTGTTTACATTCTTTTCTCCGCCTTTGCCCCACCTTTGCCCAGTCTTGTCATCAGTGTTTTCCACCTGGGATTCATTTATAACCTTGTCCATATGTAATTCAGCCCCAGGTTTTTCTAGTCATGTGCCAGACATAGCTTCGGTGTCTGCATTGTCAGATGGAGCTCCATTGTCATTGCATCTGCTATCTGTACCCTCCTTGTCTTTGTCAAGGTCGACTATTAGAAAGTCTGTCCCACTGTTGGCCTCCAGAACTGGGCCCAGTCTGGCTACTACAAAGGACGTTAGCTAGTTCTGGGCCCATGTCTGCGTCCATGATGTGTCTATGCCCTTGTCTGCTTTCATTTTTGTACCCCTGTCTGTTCTTGTGTTTATTTTTGTTGTCCCTGTACATGTCATCATGTTTGTATCTGTCCCCATCAATGTCTTTGTCCGTTTTCTGTTGGCAGTCCCCTCTCATGTCTCCCGTTCTCCAGGTCCAGTCTCTTGTTGCATCTTCTGTTTTTCCCCTGTTTCTGTCTAGTCTGCAGTCTCCTGTTAATGCCTAGTCGTGTCTGTCCTGTTCTTGTTTGTCTGGTCCCTCTCCTTCACCAGCTCCAGTGAGTGTTGGTTTATGCACTCTGGCGTTGCATGTCAGGGAGCATACTACTGTCATACTTGTCTCCTGTTTGCATCCCCTGTCTATCCCTTCTCATCAGCCTTCTGTTTAGTTTTGGTTCCCCCACATGCGTTTGCATCTGTTTGTTTACAGTTTACAGTACAGAAACAAGAAATAATCAGTTTCCTTAACACATGCTCTGCAGAAGCCATACATCAGTCAACAAGCTGTATATGAGCCCACTGGTCTGCATCAAAAGGCTGGCTGATGACATAAAAGTGAGAGAATTTATTTAATAAAGATTTCTAAAAAAGGTTCTTTTAGAATAGTGGAACCATTTTTGGTGTTTGGTTGTTTTTCAGGCAGTTTACCTAGAGATTTTGAATGACGTTGAGAGATGCTAAGAGATACTGATAGATGTGAGATGAAAGATTCTGGACAGATGCTGAGATGTTGAGACTTGAAGAGAAATGTTGAGAGATGTTGAAAGATGCTGAGAGTTGTTGAGAGATGTTGAAAGATGCTGAGAGTTGTTGAGAGATGTTGAAAGATGCTGAGAGTTGTTGAGCAATGTTTAGAGATGTTGAGAGATGCTGGGAGATATTGATAGGCGGTGGGAGATTAAAGATTCTGACGAATGGGAGGCTAAGAGATTTTGAGAGATGTTGAAAGATGCTGACAATTATTGAGAGACTTTGTGTAATGTTTTGAGATGTTGGGGATGCTGAGAGATGTTGAGACATATTAGGAAAAAAATGTTGAGAGATTGTTCATATTTGCTGAAATGTTCTGCTATGTTGAGAGATATTGAGAATTATTGAGAGTCGCTGAGATGTTGAGAGATGATGGGAGATACTGGAAGATGTCGAGAAATGTATGAAAGTTTCTG
The DNA here is from genome assembly GCA_034509495.1 of Acestrorhynchus altus. Taxonomy (NCBI): domain Eukaryota; kingdom Metazoa; phylum Chordata; class Actinopteri; order Characiformes; family Acestrorhynchidae; genus Acestrorhynchus; species Acestrorhynchus altus. The sequence continues at coordinate 29,394,008 of CM067510.1, read as the reverse complement.
ACAGATGCTGAGGTGCATGCCAGCATGTTAAAACAATGCTATGGATTTTGAACCAGGGCTGGTTTTGCTCTTCAGTTTTGCAAAATACATATTCGGTGACCCCATAGTGAAGAATATATTGTTCGTTGCTTAATTAATTACATACATGTCTTTCATTAACACATCACACACTTGTTTATACACTCAACAGAAAATAGTTGCACCCAGAATGATTCAACCAGCTGCAATGGTGTCAAACAAGACTTTCATGGAGTCAGTCAGAATGGCAGCGGGATCTTCAGGGGCATCTTCAGTGATCCCGCTTTTGTCTTGGTGGGGATGACCAGTGAATCCATGTATCAAGATCTTTTATCTTCCTTCCCAACAGCACTGCAATCCCACACTTCCTTCTGGTTGCAACTATGTTAAGACAAGTGTAAGTAAATTACATAAGTGCAAGTTCATTAATTCTATATATGTAAATATGGAAATATTGAGATTATGTTGGTGCAGTGCAGGCCCACAGAAGTGCAGGTGTGTTTAGGATCAGTTTATGTGTGTGTGTACAGTAACCAGTTTGACCTGTCTGCGTCAGTGTAAACAGTGTGAGTTGAGCTCAGTTCTGTGTTTATCGCTCTTTAATGCTGTTTTAAAACAGGGTGTGTTTCAGCAGTGACTAATTACAGGTGCATTGTTTAACTGTGTGTGTGTGTGCGTATGTGTGTGCGTGTGTGTGTGTGTGTGTGTGGGCAATTGTTCAGTTGTGCCCTCTAATGACCTCCTGGTGACAATGGTGTTGCTTAGGCGTGTGCACGGTTATGCACTATATGTCCAAAGGTTTCTGTACCCCTTCTAATGAATTCATTTACCTACTTTAAGTTGCACCCATTGCAAATGTGCAAATGCACAAACAGCTTGTCTAGTCTCTCTAGAGAAGTACTGCCAATAGAATAGGACTCTTTGGAGAAGATAAACGATTTATGGACATTTACATTTATAGAATTTAGCTGATGCTCTTATCCAGACCAACTTTCAAGGATTCTCATATACAGAGGTGGGCCAGAGTGTTAGGAGTCTTGCCCAAGAACTGTTGTAGCACATAATAGTTGCCCAGACTGGGAATCAAACCCCAGTCTACTACATGGTGTCCTAGCATACTGGTGATTTTATCTGTTGCACCACACCAATTCAAACATCAAACTATTGGCACCATGCCTAAGGCAGGGTGTGGGCTAGAGGGGTATAAAGCCCCCCAGCGAAGAGCTTTGGAGCAGTGGAACTGAGGAATATTGGTTTTCCATCCAGTACTTTTGGGTTGACTTGGGGATGAGGTGGGGTGGTGATTGCCCAACACTAACACTAGCTCTTGTGGCTGAATGCAAACAAATCCAAAGTCTTCCGTTTGGACAGTACAGATAAAAGCATGAGAAATTCTTTTTAAGACCCTTGATTTAAGAAGGAAAAAAATTAATGAGTGTCCCAATACTTTTGTCTGTATAGCATATGTGAAAAAACAAAACAGAAAACTCAAAAAAGTCACACCTTACTGACCACATCAGTGTTGCATTAATGTTAAATATTACACATAAAACACAACTCATGATTGTGTAAAAACAAACATGTTGGTGGGTGTGTTTGTGTTTCTGCTTGAATGGTTCTGAAAGTCAGATAGACGCATGACATCAGCAAGACTGCTTTTAGCATAGTGGCTTAATCTCTCTGTAAAACAAGCTGCTGTAATCATTATTATTATTATTATTATTAATAATAATAATTATCATTATTATTACTATTACTATTATTATTATTATTATTATTATTATTATTATTATTATTATTATTATTGGTTAGGGATGTGACAGAGTTCTACTTCGATGATCAACTATTTTAGCAGATTCAAATTCGACGGATGTTTAAAGGCCAATTTTCCTCGAATGCGGATTTGAAATCGCCGCCGGTATAAAAGGCAGGATCAGAAAACGGAACCCGGCTCAAACAGACAGACTGATAACAATAACCATGGGTAGAGGACTGCCAGGCAAAGCTAGACACTGAACAGGTTGAAAGACTGGGTTCATGTCTCGCCGGACCAGGTGAATACAATCAGAACTCTGGTGTTCGGGAATGTGAGTGAGTCAGGTAACAAACTGAAGGATTCTGGGAATTGGAGTCCAACTGAGGGGTGCATGACACATACAGGTTGATTTCCGGCCTGCAGGTCATCTTTTAGAGACTGCCAAGGTTCATCTGAATTTAAAGGTGAATGTTGTTTACTTTATACTTCCGCTTAATAACATAAATAAATAACTAAAATGGCCAAATGTTGTATGAAATCAAGTGTAAAACACAAAACAGTAGTAAACACTGAACAGTTCTACAGTACTAGTTGAGATGTCTTCTTTGTGTAAGAATGCATAATTAGTTAATTACATGAAAATAAATGATTGATAATTGTATGATTCAGTGCCATTTAAACAGTGTGATGAATTGTTTACAGTCCGTGACTACCTGTGGCTGATGGCCTGTTTAAGCATCATGTATCTGTGTTGAAAAAATACAAAAATGTAAGCACAAATGGGCTCATCTGGGTTTATCGGGTGTTCTTGGCCTTCAACCGTCTAGCAGTCTGTGTCACGTGTCTAGTCTTGTTTCCATTCTGTTTCTTGTCTTCCTTCATAGGTCTTGTTTTGTTTTGCCATGTGCTTTCCAAGTGCATGCCTCTGTTGTGTTTTTTGTCTTGTCTCTGCCCTACCTCCACCCTGTCATCAGTGTTCCCATGTGTGCATTCATTGCATCCCTGCTCTCTCGTTATGTTCTCCAGGTGTGCCTAGTGTCTGTCTGTGTATAAGTAGCCCTTTGTTTCAGTGTATATTTGTTGATGTGCGTATTATGTTTGCTGCTGTTGTGTGCTTTGTTCTATGGATTTTATGCTCCCAGTCATTTTGGTTTGTTACATTTTGTCTCATCTTCTAGTCTGTTTGTTCTTTTACAACATCAGGAGAAATTGACCTTTTTTTATCTAGAGAGAGGCCACTCAGGTGCTTGTTCAGTCCCTTGTCATTTCAAGACTTGGACTACTACAGTTCCCTGCAATTCTAGCTGGCCTTCCCATGCAGTCTTCAGTGTTCCCAATTTCTGTGTTCCCTTCATTTGCTTCCTGTAGATTCAAAACCTTGATGCTAGCCTACAAAATCAAAAATAGGCCAGACTCTTGATGGTACATTGCACTTGATGGTAATGGTCAAAACTCAATCTGTAAAAAGAGTCCTTCAAGCATCAAGTATAGCTCATCTTAATCCACCATCCCTTAAGGTGCATGGGAGATAAGCATCCAGAATCTTTTCTGTCCTGGCACTAAAATGGTGGAAGGAACTTTCCTAGGGGGTCCTAATAGCTGAGTCACTTGCTGGCTTCAAATGCAGACTGAGGACCCATTGCTTTCAAGAACATTTAATGCTTTAAAGGTATATAATTATACTCAGTCTAGTTGGTTTCCAATCTGACATTTGTTTTCAGCAGCATCTAAACTTGAGGAATCTCTGGATTCTAGCCTGTAAAGAGCAAAGCACTTTTGTAAGTTGCTTTGGATAAAAGCATCTGCCAAATGCCATAAATGTAAATGTTTGAACTTCATTCTTGTCTTGTGTCTGCCCTGTCAGTTGTTTGTCCAATCTCTATCATGTCTCCTGTTTCATCCCAGGTCCTGTCTTATCTCATGTTTGTGTCTAGTCTGGTTTGTTTCTAGTCTTGTTCCCAGTCTTGTTTCTTGTGTCTCTTGTTTCTTGTTTTCTGGGTCCTTCTCCTTTGCCAGCCTCAGGGGGTGTTGGCATACATGCCCTGCTCATCAAGGAGAGGCCTACTCTCATGCTTCTGTACAGTCTTGTTTTCATTCAGTTCCTTGTCTGTCCTTCTTAGGTCTTGTTTTGTTTGGCCATGTGCTTTTCCAGCACATGGCTCTCTTGTGTTTTCTATCTTGTCTACTCCCTTGCTCTGCCCTGTCATCAGTGTTCCCATCTGTGCATCCTTTGTAACCCTGCCCTTTTGTTTGGTTTAGTTTGGTTATTTCCTTTGTCTGTTTGGGTTTTCTAGTTTGAATTTAAATAAACATTATCCTACAATTACATACAGCTCCTGTTCGTCATCTGTGACAGTCACATCAAGTGAAAGATTTCCTCATTCCTCCATGCAAAATTCTTTCAGGTGTGTGATGTTTCAGTGCCAGTCTTTGTACAGACAATTGTACATGTTTCCTCAAACCTCCTCTAATACAATTAAGATTTCATAGTGGTTTCTCCAGCATCTCCGAGGAGTGAAGGGCTTCAGCACTAGAGCTCAGGAGGCCTACTGCTTTAATCAGGTCTTGATGTCAAATCAACATTTACATTTCACAACAGATGTCACAGAGCAGCTTACAGAAATCAAAAATAAAAAGGGGAACAACACATGAACAAGGGATAAAGACATAAACCCCCCTGGTGAGCAAGCCAACGGGCGACAGAGGTCAGGGGTGGTCTAGGGTATCTTCTTGCTAAGTGCATTTATAGACACCCTTGTGTTTGAACATGGAGTTTGTTATGGATAAACCATACCGAGCACAGAAATCCAATTACAAAACACCATTCGGGTTCAGTTCAGAGAGGCTATTCCTCCCAATCACACCCTTCCAGGTTACACTGTCTCCCAGTAGAGAAATTGAGTCTCTGGGAGGGGCACTTTCCAGCATCCCCTCCAAGGACTCCAAGAAGGCCGGGTACTCCAAGCTACTGTTCAGTGCATATGCGCCAACAGTCAGAGCCCAGTCGTCAGTCTAAAGACGTAGGCAAACAACCCTCTCATTCACCGGAGAAAACCCCAATGTGCAAGCAGAGAGCTATAACTAAACCCTCTCCTGCCTTGTGCCTCTCTAGATGGGCAACTTCGGAATAGAATATAGTCTAGCCCCCTAGATTGGTTCCGGAGCCCACACTGTATGTCAAGGGGAGACAAACTATATCTAGTTGGTACTGCTCAACCTTGGGCAGTTTGGGCTCCTTTCCACCCAGAGAGGTAATATTCCAAATCCCAAGAACCAGTTTCAGTAGCCGAGGATCAGAACACCAAGGCCCACACCTTTGGCCACTACCCAATCCACATTGGACCAAACCCCTCCCCTGGGTGGTGGGCCCATTGGAAGAAAAATGGTTTTGTATGAAATTATATTCCACAATAATTGGTGGAGAGTTCTAAAAGTTAAGAAGAAACTAATCTGAAAAAGAAATGCTAATCTGCCCAATACAGGGAATGTGGTCATGTATGTGCAGTGCTTTACTCAGTATTAACAGTTACTGTAAATAAACTAATATAACCAGTACACCATGGTTAGATCACCTGTATAGGCTATTAAATTAACCAAGCTTCATATAAACCAGTTTGATTGCTGCATTTGCTTTGTCAAACCTATTCCACTTCCTACGACCAGTGTTCTTGAAGCAGTATTATTCTGGTCAGTACCTTCCTTAAACTGCTGCTCCTTAATGGTACTGAATGCAGTCTACATGAAGGTGCCTGTATAAACCCAAGGATGCAGCTAGGTTTGTACATCTAGTTTTACTGCTTTTACTCTAGGAGGAGCACCACATACAGATTCCCCAGACAGATCCCCAGTCCTCTTGTCTGCCACTGACACCAGAGAGTCCAGCTTTGTGCCAACCACAGAGCCAGCCTGCCTGGTCAGTTTGTCCAGCCTGTGTTTGTCCTTCTTGGATATGCTGCCCCCCCCCAGCACACCACAGTGTAGAACAGGACACTGGTGACCACAGACTGATAAAACATCCACAGGATGATTTCCTGTAGATGTTGAAGGACCATAGCCTCCTCAGAAAGTACAACCTCCTCTGTCCCTTTCTGTACAGGTGGTCGATGGTACATGACCAGTCCAACTTGCTGTCCAGCCACAGCCCAAGGTACTTATAGGAGTCCACAGCCTCCACCTCATCTCCCTCAATCAGAACTGGTCGTGACTTTGGTCTGGACCTCCCAAAGTCAATGAGGTGTTGAGCTACAGATTATTCCTGTGGCACCAGGCTGCAAAGTCCCTCACCAGGCTCTGATACTCCTCCTCACTATCATCCCTGATACACCCAACTATGGCTGTATCATCAGCAAACTTCTGGATGTGACACAGCTCTGAGTTGTAGCAGACATCTGCTGTGTACACCAGGATTGGGTGTCGTATGCCGGCTTGTCCCTTTGTTCTCAGGGCCAACAGCTCCTCTCTCGAATACGAGAGAAAACTGGCTCCTGGTTGCATTTTCGGAGTAGAAAATATCCCTAGGATATGTAGAAGAACACACTCTGTCCTTGTCAGAGGAGCAAAGTATGTGGAAAGGTGAGAAACGGGGGGTTAAAAAGAGCTAAGCTATGGAGCAACCGGAGAGGCAGCTGTCTTGCACGGTGCCAGGAAGTCAATTCAGGAAAATGATGTTTATGATAATAATATTAATGTAAAATATAGAGCAATATTATTATGATGATTATTGTTATATTTGGTAGTAGTGATAGGGGTGTTTTAGCTGCTGATCTGATCAGACGTAAATTATGGTTTGAATTTAACACCTTTCAACTGTAATCTTCAGCTCTATCAGCACCAGTGTGTGCTGACTATATGAGCCATAGTCTGATATAAATTATATAGAAGCAAAGAAAATCCCTTCAGCACCTTCTTCTAAAACTACCCTTCTGTGTCTCCTCCTGCTCTGAATCACCTCCTGCTCTGAATCTCCTCCTTTTTTTGAAGTCAGATCCTTTTCTGAATTTCCTCTACTTTTGAAATGCATCCTTTTTTAAAATCGCCTCCTCTGAATCTACTTCTTTGAAACTTTTCTTCTGAATCTAATTCTCCTGATTCACCCCTCAATCTCCCACACTTCTTCTAAATCTCCTCTTCTGGTTCTCCTCCTCTGAGTATCTTCTCCACTTAAAACTCCTTTGAAATTCCTCTTCTGAATCTCCTCCTCTGAATATCCCTCTTCTTCATGCTTTCTCATTTAAGGAGATATAGAGATAGAAAGAGTGTGGAATTTGTGAGTTCTAGAGATGTACCTGTTTATAGTGACTGGGGTCCTGTTTCAGCACTGTTTCTAAAACCCACTCACCTTCAAAATTCAGGAGCTGTGTTCTAATTTTCCACTGTAGCAAAACTTCACTTTGAGTAGTTTAAGCCCTCACAATGTACTCATACACTCCTGCTTGTAGAGCTGAATATTACAGTCATCAGGGGATGCTTCCAAACCATAGTTTACTTCTGATCAGATGTTTATACTGAGATTTACAGCAGGAGAATCAAGCAACCTGCACTAGTGTGGCAAACTTCTCCTCAGGAAATACCCAACACATTCTCGGAATCTGAATGCTCGAAATCACTCACCACTGGCAACAGGTTAAACATTAACTGGTACGGCTCAACTTAATTCAGGGTAGATCACATTCTTCATGAACGCATTCCAGCTCAAATACTTAACAGACACAGCTCTGCTGAATAAGGACTTCAGCAAAAAGGAAGGGGCATCTCTCACATCTGTAGCTCACACAAATGTCCTGTAGGGGGTGACAAAGAGCCTTTTCCACAGAGACTTTACACTCAGAACTAATTGTCAGCCAATTCACTCAGAACACAGTCTCAAACAATACATTCCAAACACACTCTCAGATCATACACTCCAAACAGACAATACACTCAGACTGTACACTTATACTGTATATTCAGAGCACACTGTCAGACAATACACTCAGAACAATCACAGACAATACATTGTCAGGTGTACACTCAGAACACACTCTCAGACTGTACACTTATACTGTGCATTCAGAACACACTGTCAGACAACACTCCACCATACACTAAAAACACTCACAGGCAATACACTCAGAACACACTCTTAGACTGTACAGTGATACTATACACTCAGAACATATTCTGTACCTATACTGTACTATACTGTACATTTAGAACACACTCATACTGTACACTCAACACACTCTCAGACTGTACACTTATACTATACACCCAGAACACATTCTCAGACAATACACTCAGAACACACTCTGACAATACTCTGTACATTTACATACTCTAAGACTGTTCACTCTTACTTTTTTCAGATATTCCCTGTACACTCAGACTGTGTATGTATACTGTACACTCAGAAGACACTCTCAGACTCTACACTTGTACTGTTTATCAGAACACAGTCTGACTGTACACTTATACTATAGACTCAGAATACATTCATAGCGTAATTCATAGTAGTCTCACAGACAGGGCAATATTTATCTGTCTGTCACCTAATAAAACAAAGAGTGTGTGTATAAATGTGTGTGTGTGATGTTGAAACCACGCCCAGAGTGAGTACCTGACAGTCAGGTTTAATTCTTCAGATACTTTTCTGTTTCCTCTTTCCCCATTTTCCCCATTGTTGTGTGCTTGTATGTGTGTGTTCATTCATTATGGCTATGTTGAAGAAAAAGCTGCGTCTCTCCAGATCAGGACGCAGGAGCATGCTGAAGCGTTTCGAGTGAGTTCATCTTAATTTTTCTGTTCAGGAGTTGAGTCACTTTTACTCGTCTCTCACTATCACACTCTCTATTGCTGTCTTGCTCTCTTTATCAACCTCTCTGTCTCTATCTCCCTCTACTGTGTGTGTGTGTGTGTGTGTGTGTGTGTGTGTGTGTGTGTGTGTGTTTATTTATTTTTGATCAAATAACTTCCATTAAGAATGTATCCTTTAAAACTTGAGGCCAATTTTGTGGGATGATTTCATGCCACCAATACATTGGACAAGTATTTGAGTTTTCATCAAATATGTACTTGACCTAATTGGACAACTACTTTACTAGTTTATGCTTATAAGGACAAAAACTTAATACCTCAGAAATCATTTTGGAGTGTTTTTGAGTGGCAATCATTGATGAGATTTTGTATTGATTAGATTGACAAGGATATTTATAACAACATGTAACTGCCTGAAAGGTGCATGACTCATACAGGTTGATTTCCGGGCTGCAGGTCATCTTTTAGAGACCGCCAATGTTCATCTGAATTTAATGGTGAATGTTGTTTACTTTATACTTCCGCTTGACATAAATAAATAATGAAAATGGCCGAATGTGGTAAGAAATCAAATGTAAAACACAAAACAGTAGTAAACGTGAACAGTTCTACAGTACTAGTTGAGATGTCTTCTTTGTGTAAGAATGCATAATTAGTTAATTACATGTGAAATTGTTGACTGCTGGACGTACTAACAAACATATTTGCCCAGTTGACAGACTTCCCTTATTGCCTCCCATCTTGGCCATTCTGGCCAAGCCACCATCATGCTTGTTTGCAGTGGCGTCATGAATGAGAAACCTGGACTGCGACAGTCTGAAACCGTATCATCTTTAGCAGTGAATCCAGATTCTGTACTAGAGCCTCCTTTCCCCAAATAAAGTTATCATTTAACTCAATATTTTAATTACTTACAGATCGTTACATTCACACATAGAAAGATTCAGTCCATTCCAACAACTACTTCTTGTTGCGTTTTTTGTTAGTGAGTATAAATAAATACTAAAAAATAAATAAGTAAGAAAGCAGCTAATCATTGTTTTCATTATGGATGCAGGGTGTATGTGATCAGGTCTGCAGGCTGTGCGTTGAGGTCGGAGTTCTTTAATTCTGTGGTTTCAGCTGAGGTTCATTTACGGTTTTGGGTTGCAACATGGTTTTGGAGGTTCCTCAGAAGCTGTTGCTGGAGTCCAGGATGCAGACAGCGAGATGTTAAAGCTGTTTCAAATGTGTAGAAAGCAAAGTTTAACTGGTCTGTAGAAAGCAAAGTTTAACTGAGTGCCTTCAGCTCATGTCTGTTTCATCACACACATGCTCTTATTCCATGGTAACACACTCCCTCCCTGTTCTATTGCTTTAATATTATATTAAGTAATACATGATGTTTGTTTGAATGTTTTGGCCCCCTGATTATCTACATTATATAGAATTATCCTTTTAGTTTGTAATTGAGCAGTATTTTAACCACATATGTTTTGTGTGTTTATTCATTCTTTTTATAGAGCTGAAAAAACTGAAGTGTTAAGTGATGATCTACTTCAGGTATGTATGTGGGGGTGGGGAGGGGGTTGTCATGTGTAGGGGGTAGTGTGTGTGGGCAGGGCTGTGCAAGCAATGTACACTGAGATGTGTGTGTGTGTGTGTGTGTGTGTGTGTGTGTGTGTGTGTGTGTGTACTGTAGGTGGAAAAGAGGTTGGAGCTGGTAAAGCAGGTCTCCCATAACACTCATAAGAAATTGACCGCCTGTCTCCAGGGGCAACAGAGTGCGGAGGTGGACAAAAGATCGGTCAGATCTATAGTGGTAAGAGTGTGTGTGTGTGTGTGTGTGAAGGCTGATTGACATACTTGTTACGAAAATCTAATTAACAGCAGTATATTCACATATATCTTCAATAACACACATTTCAAAATGTGAAAAAGTTAGGATATAAGACATTTAAATACCTTTTTAAAAACATTTGTAAAATATAATTAATTGAAATACTGTGCTTGGTTTGCTCCAAACAAGTTTTCCTTTACTCTGCCCAAATAATTCAACTTGGAATTCATTTGTCCTATGCACATTGTTCCAGAAGTTCTGCTCTTTGCCTAGATGTTCTCTGACAAACTTTTGTCAGGTCTGTAGGTCCCCTGATGACATTTAAAGATTGTTTGGAGACTTTTTTTACGCATTTTGGGCTGAACTTGCTAGGACAGTTCTCTGCATGTAAATTATTTTCCAGACAGTGGAACGTCTGATTTCTAATTCTTTTGAGATTTGCTTTATCTGCATCTACAAACTTCTTTCTAAAGGCCCCAGAGCTCTCTTTCAGCTTGCCATGGTGATACCATTCCAGATGGTATTCAAGGCCTGGTCTGTTGACGGAGAGTATCTCAAAGATTTTTAAGTCTCTCTTTTACTCTTTTTTTCATAAATTAAACCTCATTTGGGAGGGTTTCAGCTTTCATATGAGACATTTCTAAAACCAATGGATGTATTTAAAGTCAGGTTATGAGCTTTTGTTTCCACAACATGGATAAGCGACAGAACTTCTGTCAGGGACTGTATATATAAGTCATGAAATATAAATAAAAGTCAAACAATAAGTATTGGTTTTTTTTAGTGTGTTTACATGCCCTTGATAATCCAATCATAGTAAGATTGTCTGCAGTCATCTGATTATTCAAGTGTAATGTACTTATGTAAACAGCATACTCAGATTTGGAGAAAGGTCTACAAATCCAGGGCTGCATACACACTCTTCCACCTCCAACCACATTCACATTCTTCTGTGAGATTATTGGCTGATTGCAGAGTACTTATCATACACATACCTCATACCTAATTATGAAGATCTGCTTCTCCTTAAAATCCAGGTGATTTCTATCCAGTTTGTAAATTGTAAATATGTCTTTTATCATATAAATGATACAGGATTAATAGTGTGTGTGTCAATAGCCACATTTACATGCAGCCTGATAATTAGTTAAAAATCCAACTGATGACTCAGTTGGAATAGAATACACCAGAATAGTCTGATCAAATTATGAATATAATTTCTATTTGATTCAGTGAGTTGTATAATCCTTTAAATCAGAGGTTCTTAACCTTTTTCACTGTGCGACCCCCTTTTAGGCTCTAGTAAATTTCGGCGACCCCCCCCACCCCTGGGGAAAAAACGGTATCAATAACCCGTAAAATATTCCAAGTACTTTTCATCATATTTTCTCACTTTCTTTGTTTTATTCTAGTGATGATACCCTTGAATCTGAAGCGGCGACGTGTGTGTCGAAAAAACGATTCGCATTTGGTTCGAATCACTGTGCTGATGCATGATTTGTTCTACATTGATCACGTGACCAATGATGTCTGAACCTTCATTTCGGCACACAATCATGTGACTGCTTTAGGGAATGATTCAAAAGCAGCAACACTTGGTGCTCACTTCGAGGGTCATTAGCGGAGATATAGAGATACACAGAGAGATAGCGAGTGAGACAGAGAGATATATAGAGAGAGATAGTGAGTGAGTCACAGAGGGAGAGACAGAGAGAATGTGAGAGAGAGAGTAAGAAAGGCAGACAGACTGACAGAGTCAGAGTGTAGTTTCTCCAGTGTGCCTTATCAAGATACATTCTGAGTGTATTATATATTAATTCAAAATATATTACAGTGTAATATCTATTCATATATTACATTAAATTATTCAGACATCAAAGTATTTTGCCATTTGTTTTATCCATTTCTTTTAATTATTTAAACCTCAAATGTCATGTTAATTCATTGGAACAGTTTTAACAGCTGTAATTAAAAAAAATGAATGAATGAATCTTTTTTCGATACAGTTAGGAAAAAAGGCTTCAGTGCTTCAGAAAGCCTTGGTTTGCCATCACTATTTTTTCTGTTCTGATGTTCCTGAATGCGGGAGTTTTGCGTCCCCACTTTCAATTCGACCTTCTAAAAAATGCTCCATTTTAATCCAGCCTGGATGATGTACCAAGCCACAATGTGCATGCACAAACCTGAATCAAGATTCAGATCAAAGAGTCGAGCAGAACGGCAAGTGAGTCAGTTTGATTCAGTGAAAAAAATGTTCTAAAGATGCTCTGTTTTAAGCAACAGTGGGTGTGCCAAGCCATGTCCTTCATACGAGACACTCCATCAAGACTGAGAATGATACAGTGTGAAAGTCGCGACCCCCATGTTCAGAACCCCTGCTTTATATTATCTATTAAATAGAAGGATAATAGCCATATAGACACCTATATCTGATTACATTCCCAATTAGAATGTTTAAGTAAGTTCTTGTTGGAGTACCACGGTAGTTGGTGCAAGATGCTGGCTTGTACAGGGCTTCAGGAACATGCATTATTTCTGCAATAATGGCTCTTATGGTATGTTCTGCGGGGATGGATATTTTACTTCCATCTTAAAATTCCAACAGTACATCTCTTTCCCACCAGTCTTTTCTCAATTTGTGTCTTTGGTGAGACCCCAACTGCAAACTCTGCTAACAGGTAACAGACTGCTGCTCCTCTTACTCTGACTGGATTCATATTTTTTATTTTTTATTGTTATGGTAAGTGCGACACTACACATGCGCAACATTTCAGAACAGATTACTTGAAGCGAACATGTAAACAGATTTTCAATGTACGTATAATCAAGCCAATTTGAATCTGTAATCATTCATTTAAATCAGATTGGAGCAAATCATTGCATGTTGTGTGTGTGTGTGTGTGTGTGTGTGTGTGTGTGTGTGTGTGTGTGTGTGTGTGTGTGTGTGTGTGTGTGTGTTTTAATGTGAGTGTTTTTTAATGCGAGTGTGTTTCCACTTGTAGAGAAAGCAGCCACTTGATGCACTGGCACAGAGTCTTCAGGATGGGGCCACTGTATTGGGGGATGACTTACTGTTGGGGTAAACACACACACACACACACACACAGATTTGTGTGACCATGAATTAAATACCTCTGTTTGGGCCCTCAGGTGGGTGTTAAAGGGTTCTTTAGTAAAGTTCTCTATATTGAATGCTCACTGAAGAGCCATGTTTAGAAAACAGGGCCACAGGTTTTGGGCAGTGTGGTTGTATTATCCAGTACTCTGATACTCTGGCAGTCTGGCATTTTGACACTCTGACAGACAGACATGCCACTAGTCAAACAGTCTTAACATTTTGACAGTGTGACATTATCTTTAATGTTTTTCTCACTTTGTTGTGTGTGTGTGTGTGTGTGGCTGTGTCTCTGTCTCTGTCTGTGTTTGGGTGGGTGCAGAAAGGTACTGCGGTTGTGTGCAGAGACACAAGAACAGCTGGCTCAAGAGCTTCAAAATTTTGAACTGCAAATGGAAAAAGACATCATAGAGCCACTGTACACACTCTCAGAGGTGTGTGTGTGATCATTACTGGGTTATGCCAGACTAATCACAGATATAATAATAATACTGTTAATAATAACCATTATGTATGCTGAGCACAGCTTGAATGAGCATGGAGAGTTTAAACGAGCGCACACATTTTAAAAGAGCACAGAGTGTTTAAAGGAGCACATAGGGTTTAAATGAGCACACAGAGCACAGTATTTAAATGAGCACACAGAGCACAGTGTTTCCCCTTGACTGTGATTGGTTCTTATCAATGCCCCAATCTGAGAGTGTGAACTGTGTTATTTTCTCTCACAGGTTGAAATTCCAAACATTCAGAAACAGAGGAAGCAATTAGCCAAGTTGGTTCTGGACATGGACTCTGCTCGGACACGGTGAGCTCAGAGATCTGGAAACATGAATTAACTCCAATGTTTTCACTGCAGCTTTATTCAGCAAGTTAATTAACTAATGCTTGAATATTTGATTAATATTATTGTCTGTTGTGCCTGCCTTTATTTTTTTTTCTTTACTGCAATAATTCAGTCAACAGCATGTTTTTATATTGCAGTAGGACCTTTTTCCATCTCCCACACCACCCATAGACTATTACAGTCTGTTAGAATGACCTTGTTAATTAATCTCATTTAAGCTTTATAGAGCACCCCTGCAGCTCCTATAGAGTATTAAACTCTGTCAGAATTAGTGTGTAGACCATATGAACATTGATAAGCATCCTTAAACTCTTAAATTGAAGGTGCTCTAAGGATTAAAGTAAATTAAATTAAAAATATATTTTCATAGCACTCACAAATAGTGCTGTGCTCTGGATTGTAGGTGGCAGTCCTCTAAATCTTCAACTCTGACCAATAAAGAACAAACATTAGGAGCCAAAGCTGACTCCCTGAGGGAGGAGATGGAGGAGGCAGCCAATCGCATGGAGATCTGCAGGGTAAGGCTTTTTGTTTTAAAGTTTTAAATGACACAAGTTTGTTTGAAATCTTTGCAGATTTATCAAAAATGAAACACAAAAGATGCATATAAGTATTCAGAGCTTTTGGTCAATACTTTGTTTAAGCACCTTTGGCAGCAGTTACAGCTCCATGATTGATACTACATGCTTGGCAAACCTGTTTTTGGGAAGTTTCTCCCATTCTTCTTTGCAGAACCTCTTAAGCTCCACCAGATAGGGTGGGGAGTGTCGGGTCAAAGCCATTTTTAGATATGAAAGAATGTGTCTTTTTTTGGTGAAAAAATTAAGACTCTGAAATGAGTTTTGCCAGTTTAATAATGAAAAAAAAATTGCTGGTCAAAACTAATTATTGATGATAAGGAAAAAAAATAAATGTAGTTAAAGCATTGCCAAAAATCAAGTGAAGAAATCTCTTAAGGTCAGGCTGACCAGAACATTCTGAGTCTCAAAGTGGTCCTGAGGTGGTCTGTTTGTGGCAGAGGATCTCCCTTGGATCCTGCAGGCTCAAGACAAAGAGTAGCCACTTACGGCGGCTTTTTAAGCCTAGGTGCGGTGTCATCTGATAAGTCGTTGAAGCCTCAGCAAATGACATTCACAGAGTTGTCCCAAAGCCACTCCTTTGTTACTTAGGGTCGCTGTCCTGTTGGAAGATAAACCTTTGTCCCAGTCTAAGGTCCAGAGTGCTCTGGAGCAGCTTATCATCAAGCTTGTCTCTGTACATCGCTGCAGTCATCTTTCCCTAAACCCTGACTAGTCTCCCAGTTCCTGCTGCAGAAAAACATCCCCACAGCATGATGCTGCCCCTGACCATGCTTCACTGTAGGAATGGTATCGGCTAGGGGTTTTCTCTACAGATTATGCTAGGCATTCGGTCCAGAAAGTTCAATCTTTTTGTTTCACATGGCCTGAGAGTCCTTTAGTTGCCTTTTGGCAAATTCCAGATGGGCAGATGTGGCATTTACTGAGGATTGGTGTCTGTCTGGATACTCTACCATACAGGCCGGATTGGTGGAGTGCTGCAGAAATGGTTGTGCTTCAGGAAGTTTCTCCTCTCTCCACAGAGTGACCATCAGTTTGGCCAGGCGGCCAGCCCTAGGAAGAGCCCTGGTGGTTCTAATAGTCTTCCATTTATGGATGATAGAGGCCACTCATTGGGACCTTCAATGCTGCAGACATTTTCCAAATCATGTCCAATCAACTGAATTTGCCACAGGTGTCCTATCAAGCTGTAGAAACATCTGAAGTATGATCAGTGGAAACAAGATACACCTGAGGTCAATTTTGAATGTCATGGCAAAGGCTGTGAATACTTTTGTACTTTATAACAAATTGAATAAAAATGAAAAACTGAAGTTGTCACAGAGCAGCTTTACAGAAATCAAGAAATAAAAAGGTTAACAATAGATGAACAGGGATAAGAAATAGACCCCCTAGTGAACAAGCCAATGGGTGACAGCGGCAAGGAAAAACTGGAGAGGAACCAGGCTCACAAGGGGGAGGAGCCCTCCTCCTCTGGTCAAACTACTTATACACAGTTAGTGTTTGTGTTTTATTTTGAATAAATTTGCAAATATTTCAAACACTTTTCTCACTTAGTCATCGTGGGGTATTGTGTGTAGAATTTTGAGGGGAAGAAATTAATTGAGTGCATTTTGAAATAAGGCTGAAACAACAAAATGTGAAGTGCTGTGTATACTTTCTGGATGCACCTTATGCCATATTTGTGTATACTGTGGATTGCAGATATAACATATACTGGTCAAATTTTTACATATATGTTTATGCCATTGCAGTTTATTTATTCACCATGCTATTCTAAGCAGTTCCTGAGATTTGGAAATGGTTAATTCTGGAATAGCTCTGTTCTTGTGTTCTGTTTCAGGATCAGCTCTCAGCAGACATGTACAGTTTTGTGGCCAAAGAAACTGATTATGCAGACTACTTTCAGATGGTGCGTATGAGTGCATAACACTGAAAACACACTTAATGAGCCTCTAGCTACAGCCTTCAGACTTTCTCACTTTGTTTCCTCAGCTGATCAAGGTGCAGGCAGAATATCACAGAAAGTCCCTTGAGTTGCTTCAGAATGTTCTTCCGCAAATTAAAGCACAACAAGGTGAGAATCAGAGATTTTATATATATATATATATATATATATATATATATATATATTTAGGGGTGGGCTAAATGGGTATAAAGCCCCGCAGCATTGAGCTGTGGAGCAGTGAAACTGTAATTTCTAACTCTAGGTCTTGAATCAAATCCTCACAGCAATGTTCCAAAATCTAGCAGAATGTCTTTTATGGTCAATAGCGACAGTTACTCCAACAACAGCAGGATACACCCATTTTAATACCCTTGATTTCAGAAACAACAAATAAGCAGGTATCCCAATACTTCTGTCCATACTGCTCTGGAAGAATTAAGAGACCACTTAATTGAGCTTCTCTAAGATAAGATGAACATTGACCCACTGTGCTTGCACACAGGGGAATTTATCCTCCACATTTAACCCATCTACACACAATGATGCACAAACATACATGTTCGTGAATTCCACACATGTGCCCGAAGCAGTGGGCAGCCCTATCCCCAGTGCCCAGGGAGCAGTTCAAGAGTTAAGTGCCTTTCTCAAGGGCCCTTCACTCATGGCCTGACCGTTCAGGGATTCCATCCAGTAACCTTCCAGTCACAAGGCTGGTTCCATGACCACCAGGCCACAGCTGCCCCTTAAACAGAGGTTGTCATTTTTACCCCAAATTTGGAATTTGTGAGAAATGTTGTCAAAGCTTTATAGAATAAAATAAAATGTATATTTTAATAAATCACATGCTAAAACAAATTGTAAAACAAGTGAAACCAGTAATGTGTAGTAGTCTCTTAATTTTTTCCAGAGCTGTATATTTATGAAACACATCAGTTTGCGTGTTCTGAGTTGGGTTCTTGTGGCTGTTGCAGAGTTGTGGGTGGAGAAACCATGTTTTGGGAAGCCACTGGTGGAGCATCTGAGGCTCAGCGGCCGAGACATCGCCTTCCCAATTGAAGCCTGTGTCACACTGCTGCTGGACTGTGGTCTGCAGGAGGAGGTGTTTATCCAATAATATTGACAGACTTCCAAGCAAAAATCGCTATTACTTCACTAAAATTTTACCACTTTGCGTACACTTAACTTTTTATATTGTATGGGAAAGATTACAGATGACATATAATCCGATAGCATACAGTATGTTTACTGCCAGATTTTTCTTGAAATTTTTCTTCCATCATGGCTCAATGGGTAAAACCCCCCAAAACAACACACTGCAAAAGTACTACTTTACCTAAAACACCAGGTACCACATATCACTGAAACAATCCAATGCATTATTACTGCATGTGTGCGTATCCAAACATTTTTGCTCTTTTCATTGAGGACTGAGGTATAAAGGACACTTTAGATGTCTGTTTGTGGGCAAAACGTTAGTCAACATAAAAGAAATAGAATGAACTGAGTCTCTCAGAATGGCTAATGGCTATTATTTCAGTTACGAGTCTCATATTTGTCCTGGTGGTGATGAATCCATGAGGCACCAAGGCATTTTGACAGTCCATTGTTATATTAATGAGGTCCTGCAACCAGTGGTCCTTTTTTGAACACGCACTCTGTTAGGCATGTGGCACTTCAGGACCAGGACCAGAATCATCTGAATGTTTAAGTATAAAATTATTCCTTTCCTGAGCTTTACAGTTATCTGTATATCTTCTTCTTCTTTTTCGGCTGTCGCCACAGCGGATCATCTGCCTCCACCTTGCCCTATCCCCTGCCTCCTCTACTGTTACACCAACCATCTCCATGTCCGCCTTCAAAACATCAGTATATATTATGAAAAAATAATTGACATTGATTCTTTCATTTTGATTTGATTCATTAATCATCTTTGCCCAGTGTGACTAATTTTGGTGCACATCAGGATGTGTTCGAGGTAGAAGGAGGTTGCTTTTACATACAAGGACACCCTCTCTTATCTTAATTATCTCTTATCTTATCTTTATTATTTTCACTGAGCCTCTAGCTGCAGCTATATGCCAGAAAATGCTGTATAAAAATAATATAGGCACGAAGCGCACAGCCTAAAATTAGCCTATAAGCAGAAGACTCTATACTCTTAATCCACAGCAGAACTAAGAATTACTTTAATCAATAATTAAAAATAACAATACTACTACCCTTGTGTGTTGGTATCTGAGTTTGTTGTGTTCTGTGTGTCTGATTTACAGGGTTTGTTCAGGGTTGCTCCCTCTGCCTCTAAGCTAAAGAAGCTGAAAGCATCTTTGGACTGTGGAGTTCTGGACATACAGGAGTATTATATTGATCCTCACGCTGTTGCTGGTGTGTGCTTATAATCTTTTTAATTATTTTATAATTCATCAGTTTCACCTGATCAGGAACTTTTAAAAGTGAAGTACATTCACTGACAAGTAATGCCCCAAGAAGGAGTTGGAATGGAATTAAGCTTTCTTTGTATGAATGTAATGATGATCTATGTGAGTGACTACAATATTAGAGTGAAAGGATATGTTCATTGGGGAAAACTGTACGATTGAAAGCTCTAATATCCTGTTGGGCCTCTAGCTTGGACATAAGATGAGATATGGTTGGTCATGGAGTCACATTTACCCACAGATGTTGCAACTGTGCCAGTAGAACTTGCACACTCATAGGCAGCCAAAGCTGTTGTCTCAGCTGGTCCCATAAATGTTACATAAATCAGCTGACTGGGCAGGCCAAGGAAATGTTGCAGTCTGGTGGGAACATTCCTGGGAAACCCTTGCTATTTGTGGGAGCATTATCCTGCTGAAAAAAGCTAGTAGGAAGCCCTGTCAACAGGATGCCCTGCACATATCCCTGTGCTGTTAGTGTGCGTCGTAATACTACTAGGGGTAAGCAACTCATATGCATAGCAGTCCAGGTTTATCATCCACAAATTGCTACAAATGACAATCCTGCTTCTCTCAGTCCAATATTGCACCCCCTCTAAAAGTTTGTCATCTGAGTAAAATGTTGAGTGTGAATATCAACAATCTCTCACTAAGAGGTACACTACCCAAAGGTAGCCACACACCTTTTTTAGGGAAGTGAGGGAAGCATTTTTTGCCTTCTTGGTGAAGTGAGGTGAGGTGAGTTACATGAGACAGAACTGCATGCTTAGTTTCTCAGCGATTCTATCAGGGTGCGTTATTTTTTGTCAATGACTGTATTTATTCTCCAAACCCTAGAGTTTTAATTCAGCAGATTTTTGTCACTGATCTTCTACTCCTGCTGAGTGACTGCAGTGTAATCCTTAAACATCGTCCAGGTGTTCGCTCTGTGCTGCCTCTGAGAGTTCAATGTGATCATTGATGTCTCAGAAGTCCCCAACAAATTTCTAGTAGGTTTCATATTTTGATCTTCTAGGGATCACCAACAAGCTGCACATTTTAGTGTGTTCCTTGCTCCCAACGCACCTCATTCATCGCTCATTTGCAGCCCTTTCCCTAGAAGAAAAAAATCTCCTGGCTTTTGTTTTCATGAAAAACCATGTTCTCAGAGAGATGTCTTCATGTTGTGTGCAAATGATAGCCACTAAGATATTCCCTATTTCAAGACATGAAGTGGAGTAGTGTAAAGAGTAAAAATAGATTCTGAACGTCATGTAGTGTGAACCTGACATTGCAGAAGTGTTACAGACGCTGTTGTGCTTGTATTTACAGGTGCACTGAAATCCTACCTACGGGAGCTTCCTGAGCCACTCCTGACCTTCGATCTCTATGATGAGTGGATACAAGCATCCAAGTCAGTATCTAAAAACCCCTAACTCCTGATTTAATGTAATGAGTCATTAATGATTAAGAAACAATTTCACAATTTAGTTGTAGTATTGAAGGACAGTGCCTGTCGCCAGAATGCAAACAGCATAACCAGCATGACCAAGATGGTCAACCAGCATGGGCCATCTTAAAAACAGTGCTGATGCTGCAGTAGTGATGTGGGATGAAGTGCACAGCCAGCATACTAATGTTGCGATAGTGATTGCGGACAAGGCCTGTAGCCACTGTGCAAACATCAATTACTGATTTTGGGTGAGGCCTGTAACCAGCATGCTAACGTCATTTTTGATCAGGTCTGTAGCCAGCGTGTATAGTTGTAGTGAAGGTTGGGCGTGGTTGCTGTGTTACCCTCAACGTTTTGTGTTTATTTTGTGTTGTGTGTGACTCTGTGTAGTATTCAGGATCAGGAGAAGTGTCTACAGGCACTGCTGCTGGTGTGTGAGAAACTGCCCGAAGCTAACAGCAACAACTTCAGGTGAGTTACAGTAGGTGCTGATCAGTCACCGAAAATGCTTCCTTTTATCCTTCATCTCAGAATACAGGTCCATACGTCACATACTGCCAACTGGATATTTTACCTGTTCTGTGACCTCAAATTTGCAGAGCTTTCAAAAATATTGAAACCCTTAGTAAGTAGTTTGATTTCCCAGATGATCTAGATGAGCGCAAGATTGGAAGAAAAGTTTCAGAACAACATCCAGGTGTTCTCTTAGGGAGATCTGCTGGATCATCTTAGAAATTGAACTCTGTACTGACAAGACCTTCTCTCAAAAATCAGCTCAGAGCAAGAGTTCTCAAGAAACCATCAACAACCCCCTCCCCAGAAATGTTAGAAAAATATTTCTGGTCACCCTGCTGGTCAAGCTGGTCAAGATGATTAAGCTGGTTGACCTGCTTATTTCTGGACCAGTATATGCTATGTTTGTGTTTCAGCTTGATGGTTTAGCTGGTCTACAAGCTTGTTCAACATGACCAAGCCGGTCAACCCACTTGACCAGCATGACCAAGCTGGTTGATCAGCAAGACTCAGCTGGCCAACCATGACGACCACGATAACCAACAAGAACCATATACTTAACCTTGTAGTGGTGGGGGTCTTGCCATTGATGGGAGTATTGATAAACAAATAAAAACACTTTTCTTTAAATAGACTCACTTGATGCTCATTGTCATCATAACATGTACACTAAGTGGTGCTTACTTACTTGTAGCATGCATGTAAACAGATATATTAAAGGAATGGTGAGATGATGAGAATTCTGTACAGATTTACTGATTGATACCATTTTTATGTAGTTTTTGTGTATTTCATTTCTGATCTGTTACACACTATATTCATTAGAGTGACTGTAATAGAGTGATGAGTGAGGTTAATATAGTGATTACAGTGCAGTCAATGGAATTATTAGTGCGTTTAATGGAGTGATTAGTGTAAGGTTAATGGAGTGTTTTTATTTTCAGGTATTTAATAAAGTTTCTGGCGAAGCTGAGTGAGAATGATGCTATTAATAAGATGACCACAGGGAACATTGCCATCGTTCTGGGACCTAATTTGCTGTGGCCTAAAACAGAGGGGTAACGACTTTTCTCAATTTCACTCGTTCTATCTTACTCGTGCTCTTATTTTCAGTCACTCTCTCACTTTCACAAATGAATTGTTAAAAACTGAACTGTAACCATGCTCAGAAAAACAGTATTATAGTGTTATATATGGCAATTTGCTTCAGCAAAATCCAAATTTTAGCCTCTTTTAGATTGTAGCCTCTTACAGGAAATTATCGTATTAATATCAGTATTGAAAATGTAAATAAATTTATATTAGGATTAGGGATGAGGCAATATATTGATATTTTTATCTATATTGGGATATAAACAGAGTGTGATATGGGCTGACCTGATATATACATATGACGTTTTTAAATAAAATTCTGTTTCAATCAGAAAACCTTTTTTCTGCTTTCTTGCTCAGCTTTGCCCTTCTCTTTCTGAAGAGGGAATAATCAAGTTTCAGTTTGTTTAAATATAGAATTTGATTGGGTGTCCAAATTTTTAACAATCTATTATTTACATCACATATTGTATTGTATATAATCATTCAGCTAAAATAATATCTCAATATGATTTTTTCCATATTGCCCATCAGAAAAAACTGACATTGTGATATTTGGGTTGTCTGTAATATACATTACGTAACTAAAAAATACAGGAATTTTTAACACTAGTCAGTGAAATAAAGAATATAGGGCAGGTATGATCTGACTGCTCTAGTAGTTGGAAAACAGTGCAAATGTTCCTTTTGTATCAAGCAATTTGTAGCAGGATTACTACATTGAATGTCCTGTGATGTGACACATTGCGATGATGATGCTGAAACAATATATTGGGCAGCCCTAGTGCATATATTAAACTGTATATTATATTCTATATGAGCAGATACAAGTATTTTGCTGTGTAAATGGAAAACATTTAATTTCATTTTTTGAGCTGCAAGATAAAAGTAATGCATATAAAGTGATCACAGGCTATATCATTAACCACCATTTGGTTCTCTGCTCATCAGTTTGTTTCCCTGTTTTAAGGAATATAACAGACATGATGACCACTATCTCACTACAGATTGTGCGGATCATTGACCCTATAATTCAGCATGCTGATTGGTTCTTCCCTGGAGGTGAGAGACACACACTGACTATATCACATTCTATCCAGATTGACCAGTGTGACTATTCACCTTCTCAGACTGACCAATTTGAACAGTCTCCATCTATGACTGACCAATTTAACCAAACACAGTCTCAGACTAACCAGCTTGACTATTTTGGTCATTTCAAAGTGACCAGTTTGATCATTCAGCTTCTAGGACTGATCAGTTTGTCAGTTACATGTGTTCAGTGTTTGTACCGTAACTGCAGCACCATCTTCATGGTATCCTTTCAGTGAGCTGTGCATTGGAAGTAATAGAAACCACTTACTTTTGTAATCATCGGTGGCATTTTAAGCAATAAATCTGGGAAAGCTGAAGTAGAACGAGGAGATATGATACCAAGACAAACTCAGCACGATTGCCAGTGACTGATCTTTGGATTAGAGCTGTTAATAGGTAATCATTTTATACAAACAACTGACTGCAGAAAGCTGGAATGCTATCACTACTCCCTCTTACCTTGTACTGGGATATTACCAACTCACCTGTTTACAGTATAAGTGCATATTACCAGTGAATTGTTATGAAACTAGACTATAAAGCCCACATATGTTTCATGTGTGCAGGATTTGTTCACATTTTGAAGGACATTTTGAAAGGGTATGCTGGCTCTTATGAGTCAAACCCATGCCTTCATATGCATTAAACTGTCCTCCATTATATTACAAATGGGTTATATGGTGGGGCAAAAAAGTATTTAGTCAACCACCGATTGTGCAAGTTCTCCTACTCCAACAATGAGAGAGCGCAGTAATTTTCATCATAGGTACACTTCAACCATGAGAGACAAAATGAGAACAAAATCCTGGAAATCACACTGTAGTGTTTTTTAAGAATTTATTGGTAAATTAAGGTGAAAATAAGAATTTGGTCAATAACAAAAGTTCAACTCAATATTTTGTAACAACCTTTGTTGGCAATGACAGAGGTTAAACGTTTCCTGTAAGTCTTCACCAGGTTTGCACACACTGTAGCTGGTATTTTGGCCCATTGCTCCATGCAGATCTCCTCTACAGAAGTGATGTTTTGGGGCACTGGGCAACACAGACTTCCTTCCTTCTTTCCTGTCCCATTTGCAGAAAAACTTGTGCCATTAATACATGTAATGAGTGGAGGACAGAGAAGTTACAGGTAATTTAGTTTACAGGCCAGAAATCTTGCTTGTTTTTAGGTGACCAAACACTTATTTTCCTCCATAATTTAGAAATAAATACTTATCCTATAATGTGATTTCCTGGATTTTGGATAGTTGAAGTGTACCTTAGATTAAAATTTACAGACCTCTCTCATCTTTATAAATTGAAGAATTTGCACAATCTAAATACTTTTTTTGCCTCTCTGTAAATGTGTCCTGGAATGACAGTAATTGTCCTGAAATATATTCCTAAATTGATCCAGAAACAGTGTCTAAAGCATATTGCTAGACAGAGAAGTAAATAATAGCACATCACTATCAGAAAATAAACTAAAAATCCTGAAGTCAAGCAGAAAGTGGAGTGCAGGACTTTTTTCAGTCTTAACACCAATTTAATTTACTTGCTTATGTGGTTTTGACACTGCATTACTTTCTGAAACGTGGAATGAAATACAAATCATTTATAAATCTCACACACTTTCTTTCTCTTTCAAGAGATTGAATTTAATATAACAGGGAACTACGGCAGTCCCCTCCACGCCAACCATAACTCCAACTACAGCTCAGTCTGGCCTGAAATGGACCACTCTGACCGTAAGGTGGACCACAGACGGCCCCTCAGCGTTGCTACAGACAACATGATGCTGGAATTTCACAGGAAAGATGGGTAAGACCTTTTTCTCCTCTTCTGTCTTGGTCTTCCATCCTGAGATTTAAGCTGTTTACCTTGTTTTGTGATCCGGTTAGTTGCATTAGCAAACAAACATCAACAGCCTGTACGCTCCAGTTACTGTTTAAGCCTTGGGTGCACTACACGTCTTTAATGGCAAAGAGAAAAATACCCATTTCAAACTAAACGATCCCCTTCGGATCCTCTCCTGCAGGTTCAAGACAAAGAGTAGCCACTTACAGCGGCTTATTAAGCCTAAAACTAGGTGCGGTGTCATCTGATAAGTTGTTGAGGCCTCAGCAAATAACACATCAGAAAGTTCTAGTTCAGCCCGCTTAGCGTTATTTGGTTAAATACGTTGGTTAAATACTGGTATCCTCTGGTTCGACTGCTCGCCCCATCAGTTGGCATCAAGACTTACAGATTAAATGTACTGCGTGCACGTACACCAATGATGGCTATGATGAGGCAAGTGCCAGAATGGTGTTATCAGTTATGTTATATAACTGTTATGAAGTGTTTGAAGCCTTGAGGCGTGCAGCCGAAGAGGTACAGAACACAGTTAAACAATAATGGCTCAAGCATAAGTAAAAGAGGATACATTTGATCAGACAGTAAAATAACACAATGGAGTAGTATGGAATAGTATATTTGTCTCTTACACGGCACTATTGGTCATGTACAGTTGCCAGAAAGAAGCTGTTACATCATTTAAGTTGGTTTGTAAAATGAAAGTAAACATGCAGCTTTACACTTACACTTACACTTTACTACATTAGTTTTACATTTTACTTTATGTGCTTAGTTTTTAATTGGCTGTTGACAGAACTTGTTCCAACTGATTCGCTGACCAGTACACACAACTAAATTATGCTCAGAGTTGGGTCAGACTGAGCCACTGACCAGAATACACTACTCAATAATGGTCAGAGTCTGGTCAAATTCAGTCACCGACCAGTATGCACTACTGGATTACAAGTCAGTTAAAAAAAAAAACTATCTAGAGGCAACCCGCACAGACTGCCGCAACATCTATGGGCAAATGTGCCTCAGGGTTCCATACAGAACCTGAATGCCTTCATGTCCAGCCGTTTCTCATCTTGTATGCAGGCTAGAGGCAGGTTACTCCTTTCAATTGTACAGTTTTTCCACAATAAACCTTTCTTTTCCTCTCAATATTGTAATCAGTTACATATAATCATCATTACATTCATACATACAAAGTTTCATTTCATTCCAACAACTCCCAACATGTTTTATTCTCTTTATTCTTTTTATTTTCCTCAGAATCACTGAGATTCAGTAATATTAATAATTACAGCTTGTTATATATCAGTAATTGTGTGGGCTTGTGGGTACGTGTTTGTTTAGTGTGTTGAGGAGTGAGGAGCTTTCACCTATGATTGGACAAAGAGGCCTTCAGACATCGCCCCCTGGTGGACAGACACATCTGTCTGAGCACAGCCTGCACACAGTCCAGAAAGGTACAGATTACAAGGAACTGATTACAGGGTTTAATGCTGATATCAGAATGGGCAGGGACAAACTGCTCTTGGCTTAATGGGTGGAGCTAAACTGCTACAGGCTGAAGGGGTTAAGAATTTATTAAAATAAAATAAATTAAGGTTGATTAAACATTAATAATGGTATTAAGTAATTGTTGTAATAATAATAATAATAATAATTGTAAATTTGTTGTTATTGTAACTAACACTCTCCATCTCTCTCTCTCTCCCTCTCTCTCTAGCAAACACTCTGTCCCCCATTGGTCCTAAATCTCCATATTCTCAATCTGGCAGTTTGTCTGACCACTCCCCCAGTCAGGCTTCACCCATCAGCCTGTCTCCCACCCCATCCTTTAGCTACTCGCAGGTCTATGCCACAATCAGTTCTCCTAGGTACAGTTCCCTCAATATCTTATCCACCCCTCCCTCCCTTTCTGCCACTCTCCCTAAAATTCGTCCCTTCTCCAAACCACCCCGACACAGGCCTAGCCTGCCCCCGCCCCGACCACCCAGCCCTCAGACTCTGGAGCCCTCTAGCAATGGCGTCTTGGAGACCCTGATCCCAGCAGAGAACATGCGCACAGGTAAAAACCTCTGATAGAAAACCTAATCTAAATGTTGTAAACCAGAACTGTGGGTACAGAACCAGCAACCATTTCTGCTTTTGTACAGTTTTATACATATTCATGATCCAAAATATACATATTCACATGTTGGCTAAATATTTGCTAAAAATGGTCCAGTTTTTGGGATATACACTGACCAATAATAACATTATGATGTTATGACCACCTCTTTGTTTCTACATTCACTGTCCATTTTATTAGCTCCATTATCATATATGAGCACTTTTTAATTGTGTCATTACAGACTCTCGTCCATCTGTCTCTGCTTACTTAGTTTCCTTTCACCCTATTCTTCAATGATTATGACCCCACAGGAATACCACAGTGCAGGTATTAAGGAGTGTTTAAACACTGTGTCCACTCACTGTCCAATCTATTAAACACTCCTACCTAGTTGCTCCACCTTATAGATGTAAGGTCAGAGACAGAAGCTCATCTGTTTCTGCACAGTTTGTGCTCACAGGATGCTGTTGGCTGAATATTTCTGGTTGGTGGACTCAGTCCAGCAGGGACGCTGTGGGGTTCAAACACATTGCTGTGCCTGATCCACATACCAGTGCAGCAAACTCACACACCACCACCACCATGTCAGTGTCACTTCTTCAGTGCTAAGAATGATCCCACCACCCATATAATACATGCTTTGTTTAATCCATATAACTATATACAGTTCACTGAATTCTACACATAGGACTTTTACTGCTGCACAGCACACTTGCACAGGTAATATGAAGAGCAAGAGAAACTAGCGAGGGACAAACAGAAGATAGTAGAGAAGAACTGTGTTGATTTACATCTGCGGCTATTGTAAAAGCCAGACTAGAATTGCACAGTAACACGACAGAAGTGCTTCAGCATCTCAGCAGATCCAGTCCACAAAGTGGATCTAACACTATGTAACATTTAAAGTTAGCATTTAGTGCAAATCTGTGTGATTCCTGGTAGAGATGTTAGGCAAGTAATGCATGTATGTTAATTTTGCTGATATATAACAACTAGATAAGGAAGTTAATTCACAATAAGTCTTAATTATGACATCTATAACTTTGACTAAGTGCTCTCTCTCTTTCTTTCTCTATATCGTCCTCTCTCTCTCTCACACACACACACACACACACACACACACACACACACCACTCACATACAGTTCCAATTAGAAATATTCAACCCCCTCAGCTCAAAAGACAGTTTGTGGATGAAAGACAATGACAATAAATTACAAAATAAACCTTGTTAACTATTTGACATGATACACATATAATAACAAATTAATTAGCTTATCAAACTATGGAATTTATCATTGTGTGTGATGAATTCAGCGAGTAATCCAGCTAGGAAAACAGCTAAACTTCACACATTTCCAACTGAATTAAATCAAACTTTAAATGCCTAAAGACCCTTCCAGTGCATGTGGACTCTGTCCAGTTACACGCTCAATCTGCATGTAGACTCTGACTGATCAGTGAGAGGGGGCAGGGCTGATGATGTCATTGAGCCAGATATTGGGTTACAGAAGAAAACAAGAAGCTGTTTGCTCTATTTACTTGTTTATGAAGTGCTCACATTTCAGAATAAAAGTCTTGAGATGGGATTAATACTGATATATACATAACATAAATAACAAAAAATATTAAATTCAGATTCAGATTATTATTTTACTTGAATCACTGACGAGTATAAGAATTTATTATAAATATTCTTGTCAATCTAATCATTACAATTAACTCATCAAAATTTTGCATTTTCAGCTCAATTTTCAACAGGATTTAAAAAGTGTTTTTTCACTCCTTATCAATAGAAAGAACTGTAGGCACAAGCAAATCGTTTTCTGCAAAACATTGTCAAATACTTTTAATATTTACATTTCAAAGGAAGAAATTTCTTAAATAAACTGTTCTGTTATTCAAACTCAAATGTTCATACCCATTTAAACTACATTATCCAATTAACCCCTATTTAATAACAAATTAATCAGATTTAATTATCTGATTTGCGGATCACAGGTTTAAATCACGGATGTTGTTGCTTGCCATTGGTAGCGGGAGTCTGAGAGAGTCTGGGTGGCTCAGTGTGATGCTGGCCGGCACAGCCATTGCATTGGAGCTGGGGAATCGGTGCTTTCTTCTAAATGCGTTGGCTGCCAAGCAATGGTGCAGTGGCAGCAGTTCAAAAGCGGCTGTAATAATAATAATGTATATTTAAATATAAAACAAGGTCAATTAGAGCAATACAATAATTGTATTTAAAATATTCAATCAATAATCTCAGCAATTATTTATTTATTTGTTTGTTTGATAGTTTGTTTATTTTTAAGAAATTGACAGGTCTACTTTGAAGTGACTGTAAGAGCCATTTAAGGGTTAATTTAGTTTAAAGGGATACAATATGATGAAGATAATTTAATAAGAATTCATAATGATTGTATTTTCTAAAATGTTAATTTAGTAACATATATTTTTAAAGAACTGTTCTGTTCTGTTTTAAAGAACTTCTTAATTTTGGCTTCCTAGAGTGACATGATTTCCGCTGCTTGAGTTAATGTTAGATTGGAGCAGGAGACACTGGAAGCAACAGTTTTTTTTACTGAGCCGTACCGAGTCCAGAGTGAATTCTACTCTTGTGTTTTATAAGTAAACCTTTTAAAGAAGATTCAATCTCACTTGCGTTTTTCAATTACTGGTTTTTGGACTTGCAGCAATGCATGGTACAAAGGTATTTACAGAAAGAGTGCCACTACAGTGACCAAAATTGGACTGTTATGCCCTTTACAGTTTGAATCTGGCAGTTACTGCTCTTCCTCAACCACTCTCTTTCTTTTCTCTTCAATCTGTGCTGTTACAGTATGAGGACGGTGGCTTTTATTTGAGGGGTAAGCAGCCGCTTCCATCCTCACCCTCCATTTACCTGCCTGATGTCTTGCTGATTGCACCATGCTAGCACGCAGTTGTGTGTTTGTGTGTGTGTGTGTGTGTGTGTGTGTGTGTGTGTGTGTGTGTGTGTAAACAATATCACAGGACAGTAGACTATCCTCATGGCACTTTATTAGGCACATCTGTATCCTTGTCATTCATCTCATTTAGAGTAATGTGTACTCATTTTGATACATTAACCATCGGAATTGGGAAATTGTGGCCTGACATGACTGGTTTGAGTATTTCTAGAACTGCTGATCAGTTCTCATTAGTTTTTTAGGATTCACTCAGAATGATGTAATAAAACAAATCAGGTGAGTAAAGCCATACAGATAACATTGGGATGATTTTCACTTGCTGGACCTGAATTTACCACCTTTACCAGTTTTTACTCTATTTATAAAAGTCATTTTATTCTTATTATTAGGCTACTTGTATTTGTATTAATTACAGTCCTGCTTTCAAAGCCAGCTCATTCTCAGTTGGGTGTTTATTGTGGTGAGCAGATGTTCAATATTTTATTTATTGTTTATGATTAACTATACCGACAGTGGCAAGAGGTATAGGGAAAAATTGATAGTCCTAACACATACCCATTGCGCTCTACATTGGTTGTCACCAGATCATTTGATGGGATCTGAGCCAGGATTACCATTTTATTGCTTTCAACATTGTTTACCAGCCTATCTACTAGAATGCGTAATGTCTGTGTGCTGTGAAACTCTGTTGATCCTAACTAGTAGTTAAAGTACACTCTTAAAAATAAAGGTGCTGCAGATGGTTTTTTTTAATAATGCTGTGGACGAATCCCTTGATATTATGTAAAGGTTTAACTCTGTTAAGAACAAAAAAAGGAACAAAAATGGTTCTACTGTAAAGTCACTCAAGGAACCATTTGTAGCACCTTTATATGTAAGTATATATCAATGCCTTTGATCTTACAGGTAATCACTTGCTTTTACCTTTCTCTCGCTTTCTTGCTGTAGATCGTTTGAACTTCCAGGACATTCCCATCATCAACGTTGAACCATATGAAAATCAGGACAAGAGCTCACTGTCTGAATCGGATGAGGAGTCTGAAAGCACTAAACTTTAATCTGATCGTAGTTTTTTTACAGTCCTGCCTTCTCTGTGTGCTTGGTTCCACTACAAAGAAAGCCACTGCTCCTTTTAGACCACTGATAAAAACAGCCACGGCAGAACAATACCTCTTACCTTTTACCCCTAAGACATTTGTCAGCACTTCACACTGACTGTAAGAATGTTATTCCACAGAAAATGTATTCAAAAAGAGAATTATTGATTTTAATTTATCTGTCTAAGTAATTTAAATGAATCAAACTCTAGATTTCTTAGTGTTTGTGTATTTATGTTTTAATCATTTCTAAATTGTATATAAACACCTGAGTGTTTAGTGAAGATGAAATTGAGATTGTAATCCCTGATTTCTGATGTCATTCAACACTGTGATCAAAATGCCTTTATATTCAGTTGTGGGTTGCACCAGTCTTACACCAACATCCCTCATCCTTAATTTCCCTGAAGGAACCCTCCCAAGGGATCAATAAAGTTCTATTCTATCTAACCACATCAATCCCTCCCAACCAACCTACATCATCAGCCAACCTCCCAACCAATACTACTACACTATAGTATAGTATAACAATACTACTAACCAATCAACCACCACCAACTAACCATCCAACACTACAAACCAACGAGCTAACCAACACCACAAACCAACCAATCAACTTGTAACCCCACCAACCAACCCCCATCCAACTCCACCAACCCAACACCATCAACTAAACAACCAGACCCCTGTCTAGGACCAACAACCTAAAAGTAACACTATCAATCATACCAACACCACCAACTAACCATCTCACCAGCTCAAGATTAGAGGCTCTCTTTGAGTTCTCATTAGAATTGTTGAGTTGATTTAAATGATTTTGTTTATTCCAAATAGCTTCTTCCATTGACCATTAGCTGGATTTTTCATTTACATACTCCAGCTGTTCACTTATACACTTTCACCCAGAGAATATGATGAAGTGTTTAGAACAAAATTAAGTATTTATTTACAGTGTGTGGGTATGCGTAAGGTACTGGTCCCACGGACCACACAAAGTGAGATAATGGTACATTATAATGTAAATGTTGTATTATTGTAATTCGAACAAGGTGCTGATTTAAAGCTTGTTGGTTAAAGTAGAGTGTGGTGTTGTGGCTGAGTGTTATAGAAGAAACTCAGTGTTACTCTACACTTATCTCCACTGAATGCACTCACCCAGAATACCCACACACACCTGTCCGAGTGTTATTGTGTCTTTTGAACAGTGACATGGTTCAGTGTGGTGAAGAAGAGCAGCTAAAGGTGAGCTCTGTTCAGGATTCAGGGATTGTAGTGAATTATATACACTGTGTGTGTGTTTGTGATGTTGGGCTTGTTTTTAAATCAGTGTGAGATGAAGGAGGATGATTATCAAAAATTTTTATTTAATTTTAATTTTGATTTTTGATTTGATTTTGATGATTATCCAGATAATCTGAATGTGTTCAAATGTATTTTTATTAAAATAATTTAAAAAATGCTTTTCATTTGGTTTGGTTTAATTTAAATTGCTGCACAT
Source organism: Acestrorhynchus altus (assembly GCA_034509495.1). NCBI lineage: Eukaryota > Metazoa > Chordata > Actinopteri > Characiformes > Acestrorhynchidae > Acestrorhynchus > Acestrorhynchus altus. The sequence goes on along the minus strand of CM067510.1, from coordinate 29,361,093 downwards.
ACAGAGAGATAGATACCACCAGCTGTTCATTTTTAACTAAGCCCTGAGATACCATAGCAACTGCCTAGCAATGATCTAGCAACACTATAACAGTCACCTAACAATGCCATCACAATTTCATAGTAATCACCTGGGATACCTCAGCCAGCACCTAGCAAGGGTGATAAGGTTTATGTAAAAGTTAGGGGTTTACATATAAGGAGCTGAGACTTACATAACAGATTTGTGTTTTGGAATTGGCCTGTTCATTTTTTGTTCTACTTGTTCATTCGAAGGAGGAACATCAGTATTTGAGGTTCACAGTTTGTCATGTTTGCCTGTAACATGTAATTGACTGATGCTGTTATGTTTCACTGCTTGGTGAATATTTCAGACCTTTGTGGACTTCATGATCCCCCACACTGTGCCATTGGATCAAAGTCATACAGAATTTGTTATGACATATTCCTAGTATACGTGACCCTGTGGATTGAGGACTGTTAAATGTCCATACGGTTTAGAAATGGAATGTCCCATCCATCTGGCACCCACTATCAGGCCTTTCTCAAACTGATAATTCATGTCTCCTGGCCAGTGTTCAAGCTCACGCACACAGTAACACCTAACAACTTCCTCTATCACCAAGGTGGCTGCGGGTTCTCTCCTGACGGAACAGTGTCTTAGTCCCATAAGTAGTTTTGTACGTCTTGATGAAATGTATTAAAATACGCATATAGCTGTGAGTTTTAGTGCAACATTGGAAAAAAACACATTTTTTTAACTAAACTCCGAACAAAAAGAAGACCTGCAAGCCTGCGGTCTGCTCAGGAGACTGGCAGCACTCAGTTCGAGCAGCTAATATGCTTATCAGACAGAGCTCTTGTTGAAGGTGGTAAGACCTGTCGTGAGGGGCTATGTTTTTACATCAAAGATGCCTGCTTACATCAACCGCTCACCTTTAGCAGAGTTTATGGTTATTAAGTGCTGACCATTCTACAAGAGAATTTACAGCCATTGTAATTACTGCTGTCTATATTCCTCCAAGCTCCAATAACAACCATAGAAGTGAGGTCCTGAATGAGGTATCCATGCACAGCAGCCTGGCTGATGAATTCAACCTTGCAGATACAACGAGCATGTTAGCAACTCTTACCATCTCACTGTTATGCTAAAACCAGCATACAAACCACTGGTTAAAGTCACCAAACCAGTCTGGAACCAGATACGAGGCCAGAGGGGTCTACAGAGACACTCCAGGATTGCTTCAACATCAGAACAGACTACAGCCTCTATGCTGAACAAGACATTCAACTTCCATTGTCCCCACATTGCTTCAAAAACACCACCATCATCCCTGTCCCAAAAAAGGCATTGTCATGCTGTTTCAGTGACTACTATCCAGTGGCACTCACCCCCATTCTTATGAAGTGATTGATCTACTAGTCATGCGACACATCAAGTCCATCCTTCCTCCTCGCTGGACCCCTTCAAATTGAGTCCAATCACTTGACTGATGAGGCCACCTCCACTTCCCTACACACAGCCCTCACGCATCTGGAAAAAATACACTTATGTTAGAATGCTATTTTTGATTTCAGCTCCACATTCAACACCATAATTCCCAAACAGCTTATTCTCATATTAGACAGGCTGGCGCTGAACACGTCACTGTTCAACTGGCTGCTAGACTTTCTGACTGGGAGACCACAGGCAGTAAGGGTCAGCAGCAACACATCCAGTATCATCACACTGAACACAGGGGCCCCACAAGGACATGTGTTGAGCCCCCTTCTTTTCACTCTGCTGACACATTACTGCACACCATTGTTCAGCTCCAAACCTCTTCATCAAATCTGCAAATGACATAACTGTAGTGGGTCTTATCAGCAGCAACAATGAGAAACTACAGAAGGGAGGTGAGCCACCTGGCCTTGTGCACTCACAACAATCTCTCTCTGAACACTGACAAGGCTTTGGAGATTGCTGTGGCCATAGAGAGGGTCACAGGACACTCTAAAAAATAAGATTTCCTATCATACCAAATGATAGTCCTCCTCCTCCCTCCCAAATTCACTTTTTAACAATACTGTGAATTAAAGGGCCTATGTCTTAAAGTACTGTATACTTACCTCTGAAGACCACTTTTAACATTTAACATTTGTGTTAACATTTATCATACAATATTGTGAGCACAGTATCACAATCCAATAGTATTTCCACAGAGTGATAAGGGTAGGAAGAGAGTTAAGCGTCCTGACAGCCTGGTGGATGGAGCTGTCCCTCAGTCTGCTGTTTCTAACTTGAAGACTCTGCAGTCTGCTCCCTGATGGCAGCAGGCTGAAGGAGCTGTGGAGTAGGTGAGTAGAATCACCAGCCATGTGAAGGGCTTTCAAAGTTAGGCAGGTGCTGTGAATGTCCTGGAGGGAGGGGAGAGAGATGCCAACAATGCCAACAGCTGCTCTCATGATGTGTTGATCTGAATGAACTGAGTGTGGCAGGTGAGATATGATTTCAGCCAGTATAAAGGAGTCTGAGTGATCCCAGTGGAGGAAAGTCTGTTGAGGAGGGTGGAATGGCAGATAGTGTCAAATGCTGCACTCAAATCAAGGAGAATGAGAATGGACAGCAAACCGGAATCAGCTGCCATAAGTAGGTAATGTAAATGTAATGTAAATGTAGGTCGTTAGTGATTTTTTATGAGAGCTGTTTCTGTACTATGGAAGGGGCAAAAATCAGACTGGAACAGTTCATACAGGTGTGAAGTTGGGATGCCACTATTTTCTCAAGAATTTTGGAAATGAAGGGTAGATTAGAGATAGTATGGAAATTATCGAAATTGGAGTGATCTGCCCCAGTTTTTTTTTCAAGATTGGGGTTATGGCAGCAGTTTTGAATGATACAGGAACTGTTCCAGCAGAGAGAGATGAGTGAATAATGGCAGAGAGGGAGCAGGGAAGGGAGACAGGCTTTAACCAGGACTGTGGGGAGAGGGTCAAGCTGACAGGTGGACGAGTAGGATTTGTGAATGAGGTTTGTTTTCTGAAGTTTTTGGGAGCTGAAAGGAGGAAAAGTAGTGGGCAGGAGGAGAGAGTTCAAGAGTACTACAGGGGGTGGGTTGTGAACTGAGACGCTGGTGGATCTTTAGAATTTTACTGTCAAAAAATGACATGAGGGAGTCACAGAAAGCAGTTGAACACAGATGGGGAGGTAGAGAACCAGGGGCTTGAGTGATATTCTTATAAAGTTAAATTATTGACTTGGTGGTGCCTTCATTTGAACAGATTAAACCAGTGTAGTACTTGGATTTGGCTTGAGTGATACAGTCCTTATAATGTAGTATGTGGTTTTTGTATATGTCTTTATGAACAGCTAGTCCAGTTTTCCAGTGCCTCTCAAGTTACCGTCCTTTGGCCTTCATGAGCCGAAGTTCGAGTTTAAACCAGGGGACAGAAAGAGCAAAAGAAACAAACCTGGTTTTTAGCAGAGCAAGAGAGTTGAGTATTGAATAAGGTGCAGTGTGACACCAGCTGTTCAAGGGTGGTTGAATTTAGAGTTGAGTTTAGAGTATCCATGAGAGAATTGGCACAGGAGGAGAGAGTATGTATGTATGTATGTATGTATGTATGTGTGTATGTATGTATGTATTTATGTATGTATGTATTTATTTATTTATGTTGCAGCTGCAAAGCTGAATGAGGCCAGTAGCAGCATCCTAACACATAACACAGCTATAGTGATGTTGGACAAGGCCAGTGCCAGTGTGCTCACTCTGCGGTACTGCTATTGGAAGTATATATATATATATATATATATATATATATATATATATATATATATATATATATATATACTTACACTTTAAGGTTAATTTTAGGACTATGTGTATGTTTAGGCTTAGGTTTAGAATTAAGTTTAGCCCAGAAGTTTAGAGGAAGATTAGAAGATTTTATAATTAAATTTAGGCATTTGGTTAAAATGAGATTAGATTCAGAGTTTAGGATGTTTGTGGTTGGTATACCCACAGAAACTTGAAAACTGGAAACCACGGTCCTCTGGTTAATTAATTTAGTAGTTTCTTCATCCAGCCATGCTGCAGTTGTTTACTTTGGGTATATGATGTTTATTATGGGCCAGCTGATGTTTAACAGCCTGTCCTGGTGGTTTAACAGCTGTAAGGTCACCTTGGATATACCTGGAATAATGGATAATAACTAATCACCTCAGTCCCAGAAACAGTTAAAGGGCCTGCAGTAGCTGCGCTAAAACCCATATTTATGCCTCGCATCAGTGCTGGCTAGTTTTTACAAATGATTCTGTCCACCTCCAGCCTCATCAATGTTATAATGTTGTATTTTAGGCTTCATAAAGACTTCGGAGTTGAATATTAATCTCTGTTTCAGTAAAGCAGATTAAAAAAATATAAATTCTAAACATATTAAAACTAATGCCCTTTGTTGGTTAGTCTGTTACACCACTTAATGCCTCACATTAGTTAAACATTTATACTTACTTTACACACAATCTTTTCATTTTTGGGGCATTAAATCTGAAGTAGTAACAAAAATAACAAAAGCGAAAATGTCACGTGGCTCCATCTGTCAAAACTGAAGTCTTTAAAATGGGCATTAAAACACTTTTCCAAAGACTGAAAACCTCGTTAAATTATAGCTGTTGTATTATTAAAACTAAAACAAAGTACAAATTGTTGTTGTTGTTTTTTTAAAAAAAATAAAAAAAGATATACATTTTTAACGAAATGCCAGTTTTTTTTAACCAATCACATTTCGAGAATCAGTCCAGTCGACCCGCCCACTGCTGATGTAACCAATCATCCGAGCAGCTCGCGGTTTCCGCTCTAACCTGAGAAAGGCCACGCGCCACTGTTTCTGCTGAGGCTCGTGTGGAGTTCAGTGCAGTTGCTGTTTGTTTTCTTGATTTCTGGATTGTTTGTTTATTTTCTCGCTTTTGTTCGAACGGTTCGCTGCGACACAATGCCGACAGCGAGGTGAGTAACCATGGCAGCACGGGGATGTACATATGTGCTGGTGTCCACATGCGCGCGTACGTGTGTGTGTGTGTGTGCGCGCGCGCGCGCGCATGGTTATGTATAGGTATACATTTCTGTGTAGTATATATGTATTTGATGGTGTGTGTGTGTGTGGGGGGGGGGGTTATGTATAGGTATGCATATCTGTTGTATATATGTAAATGAAGGTGTGTGTGTGTGTGTGTGGTTATGTTTGTATAGATAGATAGATAGATAGATAGATAGATAGATAGATAGATAGATAGATAGAACTTTATTGATCCCTTGGGAGGGTTCCCTCAGGGAAATTAAGGTTCCAGCAGCATCAATACAGTACAGTAAAGAAACACTATAGAAATACAAAGAATATATAATGTAGAGACTATATTCCAATACAGATAGAGCATGAATAAACAAAGAGACCTGCAGGAGTGGGTATTGCACATATTATTGCAGGTCTGCCTGTCTGTATAGTATATATGGATTTGAAGGTGTGTGTGTGTGTGTGTGTGTGTGTGTGTGTGTGTGTGTGGTTGGTTGGTTGGTTATGTGTAGGTGTGCATGTCTGTATAGTATATATGTATATGAAGGTGTGTGCACGTATGGTTATGTATAGGTATGGATGTCTAAGTATATACGTATATCAAGGTGTGTGGTTATGTATAGGTATACATGTCTGTATAGTATATATGTAAATGAAGGTGGGTGTGTGTGGTTATGTATAGGTAGGTATAGGCTGTATAGTATATGATCGTGGGTGTGTGTACATTTAAATACTGAGGTTAAGTTTAAGGTTAACTTAAACACACACACACACACACACACACACACACGTCACTGGATGCACAAAATGTCTTTATATCATAAAAACTCATTCCTGATCACAAGTTCATTCAAAACGGAAAACTAACATTGCATGTAAAATGACATTTCAAGTCTTTTTCATTTTACTGTTGATCAGTATGACTTATAGTTTGTGAAAACCCAAAATCCAATTGTAATACAAATTTGAATAGATTAAAAATCACAATAAATTCTTATCAACTTGTATATAAATGATTTGACAACTCTACATTTTTCTGATTTTACTTGTCACATACATTTAAAAAATGTTTATTTTATTCTATATTCATTGACCACATTTCCTCCAAATTTCAAATGTTTTTGGCTATTTAGAGAATTTGTTTCCAGAAGTTATAAATTACAAAAGTGTAAAATGATGCAAAGAAATCTCTGCTCTTTAATGTCTTTATGACAGTCCTGGAGCAAGCAATAAATGTGTGTGCATATTGGTGATTTAAATATTTAAAGCTCTTGAAGATAATTTTACAGTTCATATGTTTATGAACAGTTCATTAATAATTTGGTACAGTATTGATAGCTTTATCTGTAGAACAACAAAATACAACTAAACAAACACATTCACTTTCTATTTTGTTTCCATTTATATGCTGTCATTTGGCCTTTTTTTGAGTAAAGCTCTCTATAGGCTTTGGAATGCTGCACTGTTTGAGGTGGAACTGAAGAGTTTGTGTAGAATTTTGACTCATAAAAGAATAACATGTTAGAATTATTTTACATGTCTGATTTCAAACTAATTGGTCTGATATTATTTAAAATTCTGATGACGCTGAAGTTTTGAACTATGTGTGCATCCAAAAGGCTTTGGTCAGCACTATGCCATGTGCGCCGCATGCATGACTCCATTGAAACCTGACACACACACACACACACACATCTACAGTTAGAACAGTAACTAATTCCATTTACTGAAAGCAATATAATGATAATTTGTGCAGTGTTTTCAGTTGATAATACACTCTGTGGACAAAGTACTGGGACACCTGCTTATTCTGTGTTTTTTCTTATATGAAGGATATTAGAGTTTATCCTGCTTTTCTGGAGTAACTTTCTCTGCTATCCAGTGATGGCTTTTTACTAGATTTTGGAGCACTTCTGTGAGGTTTTGATTGCAGGTAGCATTGGATGCTCACTATGCCACCTGACCCTCAGCTCCACAACTGATCCGAACTGAGCATTAGGCATGGTGCCAATAGGTTCATCTTTTTTTATGTGCAGTACGTCTCTACAGGGACTAGACTAGATGTGTGCATTTGTTGTTGACGATGGGAAAATAGTGGGGAATATAAACAAATGCAGATTTCTTTTGGGACTATTTTTTGCCACATTACACCCTGTACCAGCATGTATCCTTGTACCACTTTACCACTTTAATGATACACGTAAATTTTCATGCATCAGGCAGTGTATTCATAAGCATGTTCTCTCTCTCTCTCTCTCTCTCTCCTCTCTCTCAGTCAGAATGCTTTGTTTGGAATGGGGAACCCCTTACTGGACATATCTGCTGTGGTGGACAAAGATTTTCTGGACAAGTAAGAGAGCTATTCTGGAATTTGTCCCATGTTAAAACTCCTACCTTATTACTCCTCTTTCCTAACACATGTTTAGGGGTTTCCAATATAGTAGCCAGTGAGTGTAGGCACAAGGTAGGTGTTTCTAATAAAGTGGCGAGTGAGTGCAAGCTCAAAGTTGATGTTTACAATACTAATTTCATAAATGTATATTCTTTTGGGTTAAAGAACATATCTTAATGACTGATCATGAAGTCAGCTGAAGTGTTTGTGTTTTTGTTGGAGTTAAATTTTAACTACTAGTTTAACAATTCTTTATAATTGTTTGTGCAGGTATGGCCTGAAGCCCAATGATCAGATCCTTGCTGAGGAAAAACACAAAGCTCTGTGAGTTTCTGCTGCCACACACAGAGCTGGTCCATGTATTGAAATTTCAGCACTTTATCAAGATGTAAATGCAGTTTGGGAAGCAATTTGAGACCCAATTCAATGTATTTCAACACTTTATTTAAATAAGAATATAAGAAATTAATAAAATACACACTTGGGCTCCTCCTACAGCTGGGGAACATAATTCACTTTTACACCATGTCTGTAAATAGAAATTGTAGTTTGAGCCTCCCCTTATGGACAGCTGTACATGTGCATTTGGTGAGAGAAACATGTGGACTGGGACAGTCGATTTTGCCTTCTTTTACACATTTCTGGTGAGTTTTTCTGTTGGCTTCATCAAAGTTCCATAATGCATGATGCAGCCCAGTATAGCAATGATGGAGATGCTGGTCTCCCTGTTACAGCCAATGGAGAATTGACAATATCCCAAAGCTGCTGTTGTAGTACGCAATTCCTATATAACTTTAATTTTACTTTTACTTTAATCCAGTAAAGTTGCATCACCCAAGCCCACAGCTCATGAACACTAGTAATTCTGTAATGCAGTTTATTACAGTATGATGTGTAGTTTGTCTATTTACATCTCTTGGTCCTGTGAGATGAGTGTTTCTAAAGAAACTCCCTTCATGGGGCTACACCCACATAGCTGCCATACCTTTTGTTGCAGTGTGTGTTACAGAGCTCTTGACTCATATTGCACAGAGCAGCAGTTCTGTGCTACTAATATATACTACTATAATGTATACATATATGTATATATTAAAAGAATTCCATATCTGTGACTGGCAAAAGTATGTGAATCTTTAGGATTAGCAGATATTTTGAAAGTAAATTAGAGTCTTTTCAATCAGCTTCACAACACATGATTGTGGAAGTGTACCATGGCACAAACAAATGAGGTTTCTGAGGAGCTCAGAAGAAGAGTTATTGATGCTCATTGGGCTGGAAAAGGTTAGAAAATTATCTGTAAAGAGTTTGGTCTCCACCAATCCACAGCCTGACAGATGGAGGAAATTCAAGGCCATTACTACCCTACCCAGGAGTGCTCAACCAACAAGGATCACGCAAAGAGCAAGGTGTTAAATAGATAACTGTTATGCAACTAAAGACCTTTTTCACATTGGCTAATGTTGATGGAACAATGAACATAGAATTGTATTAGCAAATTCTAAAGGTAAATGTCAAGACACCTGTTTTTTGAGCTGAATCTCAGCTCAAATGCAGCAAGACAATGACATTAAGCACACAAGTCATTCTACCAAAGAATGGTAAAAGAAGAATAAAGTGAATGTTTTGGAAAGTCAAATAGAATAATAATTAATTAATTAATTAATTAATTAATTAATTAATTAATTGTCTCCTTGGTTTGATTTAATTCTCCTTATCTATGATTAGGACTTTTATAATTCAGATGTATGCATAAATATAGAAAATTCTATAGGGTTCACAAACTTTCAAGCACCACTGTATATGATTGGTCCCCCTGATGGTTGAACTGAAACCTAGAGCTGAGCCCCTCTTTAAGACCATATTCACCCTTTTTATTTTCAGGTTTGAGGAGATTGTAAATAAGAGCAAGGTTGAATATCATGCAGGTGGATCTACTCAGAACTCTGTCAAAATTGCACAGGTTAGTATCTGTCTTTCAACCCTGTCTTTGGAGGGATTTTGATTTTTCACCAGACTTGTTTAAGACAAGGCCATCATTTGGGGTAACACTATTTAAATTGGAGAACTTGGTTACAGTAGCAGTGTGAAGCTACCTCCACTATGTGTCAAGGCTGTACATTAGCCTGGCTAGCTCTCACTGTGAGTTGTTGATCTGCTTCAAAACTATGCACTATGACACAAGGGCGATTCAGATACTATGAGTACATTCTGTGGCCTACACACAACACAGTTATCAAACACATTTACCATGGCTCTGTCTTCACAGTGGATGATCCAGGAGCCACATAAGGTGGCAACATTTTTTGGCTGTATAGGGACGGACCACTTTGGAGAGATTTTGAAGCAAAAGGCTGCAGAGGCTCATGTAGATGCACATTATTACGAACAGAGTGAACAACCTACAGGAACTTGTGCAGCGTGCATTACCGGGGATAACAGGTCAGAAATCACTTAAACACAACCACACTGTCTACTTTATTAGAAACCTCTCCTATGTAATGGCACCTTAGTTGTGCACCAGTAATATCTGGTCAGCAGAAGTAGCCACTAATAAATATGGCAGGGGGACTGATAATGTGTGTGTGTGTGTGTGTGTGTGTGTGTGTGTGTGTGTGTGTGTGCAGATCTTTGATTGCAAACCTTGCAGCTGCAAACTGCTACAAAAAAGAGGAACACCTGGATCTGGAGACCAACTGGGGCCTGGTTGAGAAAGCTAGAGTTTACTACATTGCTGTGAGTGGGACAAAAAAATAAACGCACATTTGTAATGACCAGGTGGATAGTGATGCATTTAGTGCTACTGTCTATATTTCTGCATTAATTTGAGCTAAATCTTCATCAGATTTTCACAGAAGTCCTCAAAGTAGATAAGCAGAACCAAATCAAACAAATGAGAGAAATAATTTTTGCCCATCTTTTGCTAAATGTCACACGGATAAGAAAGAAAGCTTTTGGAACAATATTTTGTAGACTCTTTTCTGCATAAGAATCCTATCCCACCTGTGTGAAATGGTGGTCATCATTTGGCCCTGTTTTGCTGAATCTGGGCCTGGACAGCTTGCCATCATAGATGGAACATTAATTCTAAAGGAAAATGCCAGAATCTGTCCTTGATTTGAATTGTACATACACATTGAAGCTGTTTTGTACTGTCGATTGGGCTAAAATTAGTTCAGGACTAACGAACAGATACCAGAAATGTGTAATTGCAGTTATTACTGCACAATCATAACATAACAGATAATTAAAAAAATGAGTAAGTGTTTTCCATATCTACTTTTAGGATTTATTTTAAAATGTGATTAGTTTTTTTGGAAACATTTATGCAGAAACAAAGACAATTCAGGATTTTGCTATATAATGTCAACTGAAGTGTCTGTCTGTTTTTAGGGTTTCTTCTTGACTGTTTCTCCAGAGTCCATTCTTAAAGTGGCGAAACACGCCTGTGAACACAACAAGATCTTCGGACTGAACCTCTCTGCCCCATTCATCAGCCAGTTCTTTAAGGAGCCGCTGATGAAAGTCATGCCCTACGTTGACATTCTCTTTGGGAACGAGACGGTACGTACAAGTGCATGGTTACAGACCAGACAGGACAATCCATTTTGAAAGGTTCTGGTGTATTCACACTGAGGCATTGATAAAAGCAGAAACAGTCTGGGAGCTGGCCATTTGGCTGTGTTTGGGGTCTGAGATGAGGAGCCTAGAAACAGGAGTTTGATCTTCAGGTGGATGATTAGTTTAATCTCTGAACTGCTGCTGTTGTGCTGTTTCTGCAGGAGGCAGCTACATTTGCTAAAGAGCAGGGCTTTGAGGTGAGCACTCACTCGTTCTTATTTTTACGAGCTCTCTCACACTCATTCCTTTCTATTGCTATTTTTTCTCACTCAGTTTTGATTTCTATCACACACACACACACTCTCTCTCTTCCTCTCCTTTGTTCTTTTTGTCTCTCAGGCACTAACTAATTCTCTCTCTCTCTCTCGCTCTCTGTCTGTAATAAATTACTGATTAACCCTGACCTGTTACTGTCGTGTGTGTATGGCGTGTATGTGCTTGCGTAGACAGATGATATAGCGGAGATTGCAAGGAGGGTCCAGCTTCTTCCCAAAGTCAATAAGAACAGGCAGAGGATTGTAGTGTTCACTCAGGGCAAAGACGACACTGTGGCTACTGTGGGTATGTTTCTACTATCTACACTCTCCCTACCCTACTATACCCTTACTCTAGTGTATCTCTACTTTAGCATGTCCCTACACTACTGTACCCCTACTCTACCCAACACTGCTATACCCTATACACTATAGATGCCTTATATTACAACATTTGAACTACAATTCTATTGTGGTTGAGATTTGCAGTTACTACTAACAATGATAATAATGTAATAATAATGATAGATGGTGATAATAATGATATGTACTATAATACAGTGCATTTGGAAAATATTCACAGTGATCCACCTTTTGCACGTTTTGTTACAGCCTTATTCAATCCTTTTTGTCCCTCAAAATTCTAAATACAATTTTTCATGATGAAAGAGTGAGACGTTTGTTTAAAATCTTTGCAAATATATTAAAAATAAAACACTAACATACATAAGGATTCACAGCCTTTCCTCAATACTTTATTGAAGCCCCTTTGGCAGCAATTACAGCCTGTAGTCTTTTTGAATATGATGCTTGCCACACCTTCTTTGGGACGTTTGTCCTTTTCTTGTTTGCAGAGCCTGTCAGGCTGCATCAGATTAGATGGGAAGTGCACAGGATGGTGCACAGCCATTTTTAGATATCTTCAAAGTATATAGGGCAGATTCAAGTCTGGGCTCTGGCTCAAGGAGATTTACAGAATTGTCCCGATAACACTTACTTGTTATCATGGCTGTGTGCTTAAGCTTATTGTCCCGTTGGACAGTCTGAGGTCCAGTCTGCTCTGGGCCAGGTTATCATTAAGGATGTCTGTACATCGCTGCAGTCATCTTTCCCTCAACCCTGACTAGTCTCCCAGTTCCCGGAGAAACATCTCCACAGCTTGATGTTGCCACCACCATGCTTCACTGTAGGAATGGTATTGGCTAGGTGATGAGCAATGCCTGGTTTCCTCCAGACATGATGCTTGGCATTTGAGGCCAAAGAATTCAATCTTTGTTTCATCAGACCAGATCATTTTTTGTTTCTCATGGTCTGAGAGTCCTTTAGGTGCCTTTTGGCAAACTCTAGATGGGCTGTCATGTGCCTTTTACTGAGGAGTGGTTTCCATATAGCCAATCTACCATACAGGCCTGATTGGTGAAGTGCTGCAGAAATGGTTGTCTTTCTGGAAGGTTCTCATCTCTCCACAGAGCAATGTTGGAGCTCTGTCGCTGTGACCATTGGGTTCTTGGTCATCTCCCTCGCTAAGGCCCTTCTACCATGATCACACTATGAAGAGTCCTGGTGGTTCCAAACTTCTTTCATTTATGGACAATGGAGGCCACTGTGCTCATTGGGACCTTAAATGCAGCAGAAATTTTTCTGTACCCTGTACCCCAATACAATATTGTCAACAGACAATTTTTTAGACTTTATGGCTTGGTTTGTGTTCTGACATGCATTGTCTACAGGTGTGTGCCTTTCCAAATCATGTCCAATTAACTGAATTTATTACAGGTTTACTCCAATTAAGCTATAGAAAGGATGATTAGTGTAAATAAAATGCACCTGAGCTCAATTTTGTGTGTCATGGCAAAGGCTGTGAATAATTCATCATCAGTCCCTCACTGTCAGTAAATTCGAATTAAGTGGATGTTTTAGGGCCAATTTTCATCGAATGCGGATTTGAAATTGCCACCAGAATATTAAACAACAATTCAAACTGTTAGGTCTGGACAGAGGGAAGCAGATGCAGATATAAATACAGCACTTTAAAGGAACAAAAGTGATAGTCAAACAGTCCAGGGACGAAGTCGAAAAACATAGCATAATTAGTTAAATACATGATAATAAATGATTGATAATTTTATGATTCAGTGTCATTTAAACAGCATAATGAATTGTTTACAGTACACCGTGAGTCCATGACTACCTGTGGCTTATGGCCTGTTTAAGCATCATGTATTCATGTTGAAAAAATACAAAAATACATGCACAAATGGGTTTATCGGGTGTTCTTTTTACTTAAACAGCATTCACATTTGATTTCGATGGATTTGTAGCTAAAAATATTTGACCGACGGATGCGTATTTTCCTCAGCTCCATCACATCCCCAATTGTGGGGTATTGTGTGTAGAATGTTGAGGGGGAAATGAGTTGATCCCATTTTGGGATGTAACATAAAATGTGCAAAAAGTGAAGCAAAAATGAATGGAATACTTTCCGAATGCACTGTACATGCATCAGTGGATGAAATTGAAATTGTTATAAAGATAAATGTAATACACTGTGTGTAAAACTAAAATAGAATGAAAAGAGCAAAATGTGAGCAAGCCAAAGGGCAGGGCAGCTCAGGTTTAGCCTCTCATCAGCCCTGGCCAAGGGGGCATCATTGAATTTCTTTATAGTAAGGGCTGAGCTTGAGCATTTAATACAAGCTGGGGTAGAGATTAAAGCAGAATATTTGATGTTTATTCAGTTTTTGCATTTATTATGTATTATGTTATGTTGACTGAGTACTGTCAATGTAACTGATTAAGTCCTCTACGAGTGATAAAATTCATTATAAAGAACACACAGTTCCTGTTAATTTAAGAAATGGGAAATATATGTTGTACTTAATGGGCCATAAATTTTTAATGCTTTTGCATTTTGTTAGCTAAGTAATAATGATGTTTTAATATGTGCAGAAGTATGTCTGAGTTTTGCTCTGTGATCTGTCACTCACTTTTCTCTCATTTATTCATTCTCTCTCCCTTGTCTGTCGGTCAGGTGATAAGGTGACCATGTTTCCAGTGATCGATATCGATCAGAATGAGATCGTGGACACTAATGGAGCAGGAGACGCTTTTGTAGGAGGTGCAGTTATTTACAACTCTATTACGTAAACACTATTTGTGTTATACACTTACTAAGAAAATAACACACCAGGAAGGAGTTGTTGGAATGGAATGAAGCTTTCTATGTCTTAATGTAATGATGTGTGTAAGTGATTACAATATTGGAGCGAAAGGATGTGTTTATTGGGGAAAACTGTACAGTTGAAAGGAGACTCTAGTATCCTGTTGGGCCTCTAGCCTGGATACAAGATGAGAAACAGTTGGACATGGAGGCGTACAGGTTCCGTATGGCATTCTGCGGTTGGTTCAACTGGTTTTGTAGGTTCTGCACACTTGTAGGCTGCTGAATCTGCTATCCCAGCTGCTCCCATAAATGCAATAAATTCGCTGGCCAAGGAAGTGTTGCAATCTGGCGGAGACATTCCTGAGACACCCCTGCTGTGTGTGGGCGAGCATTATCCTGCTGAAAAATGTCATGAAAGTCCTGCTATGAGAGGCACACTACCTAAAGTTAGGCTATGAGTTTCTTTTTCTAGAGCAGCACAGGAAGCACTTTTGCACCCTCTTGTGCCGTGACTCAGTGCTTAATCAGACCTCACCTGTAATCATTTACAAACCTGCCAGATACCAACCTGCATGCTGAGTTTTACAGCAATTCCATCTGGGTGTGTCTATTTATTGATTGATTGTCATTGATTTATATATTAATATTTACTGTTTCTGTAATGTACTGTAATACATGGTGCAAGTCTGTGCAGACCCCTAAAATTGTCACTTGTTTATATATATAATGCATTTTATGTTGTGGAGCTAATAAAGTGTGTGTGTGTTTGTGTTTACAGGTTTCCTGTCAGAGCTGGTTCAGGATAAATCTCTGGAACAGTGTATTCGTGCAGGCCACTATGCTGCTAATGTCATCATCCAGCGGTCCGGGTGCACCTTCCCTGAAAAACCGGACTTTCATTAACACTCATCTCTCTTTTCCAGCGCTCTGTCTTGCCATCTCTCTCTTTCTCTCTCTTGCTTTCTTTAATTCCCTGATCAGATGCCTGCGACTCGAATCGTGTGCCTCTACATTTGTTTACAGTTCCTTTGAGGGCATTCTTACTATTAAGTACAATCACTTGAACCTGCTTTGGTTGAGCGAGGAAAGGAATAGCTGTCTTTGGGCATCTTTCTCCTTTTTTTTTTTTCCCCCTCATTTTCTGTTTGTCTCTACCACATATTTTTCTCCTCTATCAGCATGAGCAAGCGATGTGCTATAAAGCTGACATGCATTTTAATAACAGTTTTAAAATAATAAATACATGAATGCAAAACTGTTCCACAACATTAAAGAAAGGGCTTTCTTTAAAATACACAACAAAACAGAATCTGATCCCGTACAGATACATCTTCAAATTGGTACCCTGGCACATCCACAGTGTCCTGCTCTAAACTCAGCCTCGTACTTCCAGTGTGAAACTAGAGGAACAAACTTCAGACTACAAATATGTCTTGGCATATTGGCTATGTTAGGTGTAAAAGGTGCAGGAACTGTAAATTAGTATTAAAAAGAGCTGATCCAAAATCCTAAAGAAAGGGCTTTATTTATATATAAACACATTTTGCCTTTGGACAATTCACTTAATGGGGAACTCCACCACAGTAGATTTGGCCATCGCTGGTGTGTGAGGGTTTTTTTGTTTGTTTGGTTTTTTTTTGGGAGGGGGTGTTATTGGAGTAAATGTGTGTATTTATGAAATTCTGGAACTTCTAGACCGAAAGATGTAATTTAATTAACTGGAGTGTTTTCCTCATTAACTCTTCCACATGTTTGTGTTTTCAGGTCTATGTTACAACACACCAAACTCTTAAAAAACGCACAAGTTTTAAATAAGTTTTAAATATGCATAATGATGTACAGAGGGGAGAGGTTACTTCAAAACACTCCTTTCAGACTGCACTGAGCTGTCTGATGGTAACATTCAATAAAGAGATTCTTATTCTGTGTTCATCACTTTGGTTTTTTTTTTATTCCCACTTTTTCACTTTCCAATTTAGAAGTGCCAATTTAGAATGCTCCCAACACTACACAGGTGAAGACAAACACATGCTGCCTCCAATACACTAGCCATTGCATCATTGCTGGGCATCAGTCATTTTGTAACCATTCTGCTGCCATGCTCTTTATGAATTCACATGGTTGTCACTCCGTATTTGATATGTTAAATTGTTGCATTGCAAGTAACTAAAATCCAATCAGAATGTCCAGACTGAAACTTATCCAAGGCCGTTGTTTTAGCATGGCTGGAGCTGATGCATCCCCACCAATATCCAGCGATTATTGAATTGTCCTCACCAATAATTCAACTTGTAGTACCTGACTTTCGCTATCATGGTTTAAAGCCCCATTCATGCCTGGTATTAACATGTGTCCTGGGTGATCCAATCACAAAGGATAGCTAGATAATATAGATGTTCACACCTGGCAGATACTGTCTTTATCTATTGTGAGTTAAGCTAACTCGCGTGGACGGTATGGTCTTGCAGTTATGTATTTGTGTCAGTGATGTATTCGATAGGACAGCTTTACTGTGAGGGATGCATCAAGACATTTTGGTGTTCATGTTAGAAGAATAAATGTAATTTGAATAATTGGATTACAATACGTCCATTGTACCTTGTTAAAATGTACTTTGTGCTGGCCGCCGATGATGCATATTAATGCCAGGTGTAAACAGGGCCAAAGTGACCGTATGGAATGGGAGTGTACGAAAATATTGAAGTATTGTGAAATTATGTTTTGCAACACTACTGATTCTGAAAAACATTGTTGATTATTAATATTAATAGCTTACATGTAAAGATTGCTCTCAGATAGTGGTTCATTTTGTGTTGGAGTTAAATCATGACTTTTAGATGGCACTGTTGTACATTGGTGTAAACCGATGAGGGTCTGAGACTGAGGGACTGACAGTGAGGGGTTGAGGGTCTGACGATGAGGTACTGACAGTGAGGGTCTGAGACTGAGGGACAGATGATGAACTGAGACTGAGGGTCTAGTGGTGAGGGGCTGACACTGAGGGACTGAAAGTGAGGATCTGATGGTGAGGGTTTGAGACCAAGGGTCTGATGGTGAGGGACTGACGGTGAGGCGCTGAGACCGAGGGACTGACTGAGTGAGGGCCTGGGAGTGCTGTACTGTGGCTCTGCAGCTGGATATGACCGGTTTGAATGTATGTGGGCAGCTGCCACAGAGGGCGCTGCTGCGACCATGTGGAGACAAAGTGCCACAGAGCCGAAGAAGAAGGCAGGCTGCGGCTGTGGTTGTTTGTATAATGGCGGTAACGACGGCTTCAAATCCCTCTCAGCTGCTCCCTCTCGGTATGAAACACATTTCAGCTGCACTTCTTCAGATAAAAGACCGGCAGAGAGTTTATATTCCAGTCAGGTGCTCCTGAATATATCAGCTACAAAAGGAGTGGTGGAGAAGTTAACGTGGAAAAGTGCTAGCCAGCTCGCTGAACACAGCTCAGTGTAACCCGGGGAGAAGTAACAGTGATACTTAAACGGATCATTTAAGTATATTAAAATATATTTATATAAAAGCAGTTCAGAGGCTTTTAACAGGTAAAATGAGAAAAGTAACGAAGACGAACAGAACCAGAGATGGTTCTGCACAGCAAGTCCAGCAAAAGCCTGCTCGGACAGAAGAAGGCGTTTATAAATCAGTTGTGTGAAAATGTAAAAGTCCACATAATGATGGGAACTCGATGACATGCCACAAAATAAAAAGTAAAATGTAGGGTAACGAGCACTGACTGGAACAGACAACAGCAAAAATACTGTTTGAATGACCAGGTGGAAATGACAGCATGATTGCAATAATAAAAAACTAAATCACTAAAAAAATACTGTTACTAATATGTAACTAAATCACAAAAATTATTGTTACTAATATATTAATAAATCACTAACTTATAGTGTTACTAATATATAACTAAATCACTAAAAATACTGTTACTAATATATAAGTAAATGACTAAAGTAGTGTTACTAATATATAACTAATTGACTAAAATATAGTGTTACTAATATAACTAAATCACTAAAATATAGTGTTACTAATATATAACTAAATCACTAAAATATAGTGTTATTAATTTATAACTAAATAAATCACTAAAATTATTGTTGCTAATATATTAATAAATCACTAACTTATAGTGTTACTAATATATAACTAAATCACTGATGCTGCTCAGTTGCAGGAATAAACATTGCATTTATTATGGCCACTTTTTGCTGACATATATGGTGTATGACTACAGAAATCTGATTGGACATTTGAAAAACATCCAATGCATTATGATTGGATAGTTCATGATTAATAATAATAAATTAACATATGACCACAATTAGCCAATTAGAATTAAACAATTAGAATAAATTAGCCTATTAGAATAAACAGTTTACACTCTTCTGTTCATTTTGTTTTTCAGAGCTGGTGGACAAATGCATTGGCTCCCGAATACATATCGTTATGAAAAACGATAAAGAAATTGTGGGTACCTTACTGGGTTTTGATGACTTTGTCAGTATCCTTTCAGAGCCTTTTATCTTCTGCACTTGCGTATATGTCTTGTATTTGCAGTAACCATGTAAAAGCAGTAGACTGCATTTCTCACTGTTTCTTCCTTTACTCCTGAATTCAGACATGGTACTTGAGGATGTAACAGAATTGTAAGTATTCGCTCATCGTCCACTCCACAGCTAGCACAATATGACTGAAATACTTAGGAAAATAAATATTGAACACATTAAAGTTTTTCTCAGTGAATTTATTTCTGATGGCTCTATTGACATGGAGTTTTCAGTAGATGTTGATAACCCAAGTTATCACAAAATACAAATAAAAAAAAATAAGTCCATAAATTATTGTTGTAATGAAGTAGAATTGCACAGGTTAAAATTATTGTGCAAGCGTAGTGAAATGACAGGTTAAAGATGAATTCTGTGTGGATCAACTAGTTGCATGCCTTGTTCAGGTGTGATTTTGGCCTATTCACACAATCTGTCTTCTAATCTGACCTTCAGTTCTTTCCATAGATTTTTAGTTGGATTCATGTCAAGTGATTGACTGGGCCACTTCAGCTTTTTCTTTCTCTGAAAACCCTGGAATTTTCCTTGGCTGTGTGTTTGGACTCATTGTTTTGCTGAAATGTCCACCCTCATTTCATCTTCAACCTTCGTTCATACTTTCTTCAATTATATGATGTCTGTCAGTACCATATGCTGAGAAACAGCCCTACACCATGATGTTCCACCTCCAAACGTCACTGCTGACATTCAATGAGTTTAATTTTTTATTAATTTGGAAAATTTAATTTTCATTTGACAAGATTATATTCTCCCAGTATTTCATAGGTTTGTCCAAATGTTGTGCAACAAACTTAAAAATTTTCTTCATTAGTGGAGTCTTGCATGAACGGGCAGAGAGGCCATGACCGTTGAGTATATTTCTCATTGTTACTTATTGATAATTCCAGTTCTTTCTGAAGTTCTCATTCTTATGAGTCTTCTGTCAGAAATCTTGGGAGGAGCAACTGGTTGTGGCTGGTTTATGGTGAAATCATGTTCTTTCCATTTCCAGATAATGGCTCCAACGATGCCCACTGGAACAAGTTCATAAATATATCTGTAACCAATACCAATAGTATGTTTTGCAACAGTTAGTTTGCAAAGGTCTTGAGAGAGTTCTTTGCTTTTAACCATCAGGACAAGCTTCTTGCGTGACACCTTACTAATGAAAAACCTTTCTGTAGGCCATCAATTCAGATTAAACCAGTTGATATTAATTTGCATTGATAAGGCAGGATTGCTTTCTAAATATTGACAGATTTCTGAGGGTTTTATTTTCCATGCCTTTTTTGCACTTCCTTTTCATAATGTGCTCAATAGACCAATCAGAAATATGTATTTTGTATGTATTTAATATGTATTTTGTAGCTTTCTTGTATACAAATAATTGCTTGGTAATCAGCACTGAGGTAAAGGAACTGGTATCCAAAGTCTTGAATGCTTCTACTCAATTCAGCTCTAATTTTAGTTTGTGTCCATTTCTAAATATTCTGTTTTGCAGTGAAATCACACCAGAGGGCAGAAGAATAACCAAGCTGGATCAGATTCTACTAAATGGAAACAACATAACCATGGTGAGAAAACAATGTTCAGAGAGCTTTAAAGTATCTCCTGGTGCTTTAAACCATCCATTCATCCATTAGTTTTAACAAGACAAAAATTGTAACAAAAATAATAAGCATGCTGTTACTCCCCTCACATTGTTGGTATGGTACTTTTTTGAACAGTGGACGCAGTTTAAACATGTTTAATCTGACCAGTGGTATTTGTCTTAAGGGGCACTCTAGAAAATATAGGTAACTGAAATATTTAATCTGCATAAATTTGGAGCGTAAATGTTTATGCAGATGTTTCAGTAATATTTCAGTAATTTGTCTTAATAAAATGACAGCGCAAAAATCGTGTACTCAAGATTAAGACTTAATTAAGATTAGGACTTTTTTCACTAGGCACTATACACTCTCCAAGCAATTTATGATGAAGACACAATAGTCTTCTCAGCCAATCTTGTGGCAGACTTGGTATCACATGCTTTTTGTACCCCGATTGTATGAACTGTAAAGGCTAAGGTTGGCTGGGCACTACAGGATACATGTTCACTAACTGTGTAACAGGCATTTTTATAACTGTGTACTTAGTTCCTGTACATGCATCATTTCAAATAATTATTTATACACTTTTTTTTGTTCATTAAGTATTTTCCCCTCTTTAACGCAGTTAATCCCAGGAGGAGAAGGACCAGAAGTATGAAGATTTGATGAACGTCCTGATTTTCTAGATAACTGCCTTTTAGTTTCTCGTTCTGCATCTCTTAGTTTGTAAAAAGTTCTCCTAATTTGTCATTTCTTGTTCTTTATCAGAATACTTATACCCCTGTTAGCAGTTCTGAAACATGACTGTTTAATATCTAAGATTTTTGTTATAATTAAATATGAAATAAAGAACTTTTGTTCATGGCTATATTTAGACTTTTCACTCCAATTTGTTTAAAATAATTTAATTTATTTAGAATCATCTTTGAATACCTGCTTTGTCTGATAATTTGCATTTTAATTGAACATTAAACACATGAGAAATGAAGGGAAAAGCTGACAAAATGAGTGTAGAATGCTTTCTAACAGGTATACTGATAGAATTAGCAATAATATCCTGCTGTGTGGGCCACTGAATGTAAAATCTCATTTACTTTTGCCTGAAAAGTTCTTTATTGATGTCATGTACATGAAGGAGTAAAATTGTTTCAGCTCTCGTACACCAAACAAATTACTTTCAAAGGGTTTTCAGAAGAAGAAGCACCAGGTTGTTTCAGACAACTGGAAATCATGTTGTTGTAGTAAACCCATTACCATGACTGTTCAGTTGATTTGCCGTTCTCCCCAAGTTTTTCTTTTGTTGCCCGTGAGCTGCTGCTATTGGTCGTTTTAGAGATACTTAAAGCTACATTATTGACAAGAACTTAAAATGGTATGAAAATGTTTTTGCATCTATGATGCCTTGCAGAATGGAAGAATCTAATTGTCAAGTACCTCAGCTAAAATTTGTGGTAAGATTAAAAAAATAATCCAAAAGCTTGTGTGGGTCAAAGATAATGCTGCCTACTCTTAAGCTTAGGCCACTCATTGTCAAAAAAAAATACATGCACCCAGAAGGAAGTGTGGGATTGCAGTTGTATTGGGAAGGTAAAGGTTAGCAGGAACAATGAAGTCTGATGAATTGGGCAAAACACTTAAAAGAACTACGGAACACTGCACAGCCGGAGTCAAACTCCTACAGTATTACCCTACAACAGTCCATGTGATTCATTTGAAAGCAGCTTAGTTCAAATATGTATAAATAAAATAAACAGAGTCATTAGTTTATTGTACAGCATTAGGGATGATTTATTTGTTTGGTTCCAAAAAAGACGGACCACAACTATTCTGGTTAAAATGAAGATAGATATGCTTATGTTTTCATCATCAATCTTTCAAATGAAGTGAAACAAAGCAAAAAACAAAACAGAAAAGCCAGATTTCTCCATGTCTCAGTACATAGAAGGCTTCTCTTCTCCTTTAGGATTGGTCACTTTCTCCAGGTTCTTACTGATGATGTCATATAACTCTGCCTACAAATAGCATAATATACATTAACAAGAATTATTCTTGAAGAATTAAAGTGGAATGTTATCATCTTAATAATAATGCTATTAAATATTGTAAAAACATTAAAATATATTTTGAATGCACATGCTGTATTTACTATTATAAATATTAAAATATTTTTACAATATTTAATAGCATTATTATTAAGATAATCGTGATACATATGATACGTACATTAAAAAAGCCTTGAGAAGAACCAACAGTCAAAAGAGGTAGCCACAAAACACCTTGTTGTTTTTACACTCATGTTATGAGCTCCTCTTACCATACCATTACAGGGCTTTGTAGTTCTATAATTACAGACTGTTTTCCTCCAGTTTCTCTACGTACATTATTATCCTCTTTTTACCCTAATCTTCAAGGGCCAAGACCCCACAGGACCACCACAGAGTGATATGCATCACAATACAGTGGTCACTACTCAATATTTTGCAATATATTGCAATACTGTAATACATTGTAATTTTTCTGTGTCCTAAGACAATTTTATGGGATGATTTGAAGTTTATTCACCTACAATTCTAAACTATATGAGCTACTCTAATATGACTTAATTTGAGATCTAAATGCAGAATTTAGATATTTGTATTAGATTTCACTTAAACCATAGTATTTGGGTCCATTTCTAATTTCTAGATCACAGTATCATCACCAAGCCATATGAGTGACTAATATTTAATATATCACTGTTCCACCAATGACTGCAATAAATGCTTCATCACTAATTGGATATATCTTGCACTGCTGGAGGTTTTAAACACCTCATCATCACTACTGAACTAAGAACTGTCCACCAACAAGAAATATCCAGCCAACAGCATCCTGTAAACACTGGTGTACTAGAGCAGGGGTGTAACACTGTATCTACAATGGGTCAGTGTGGCTGCAGGTTTTCATTTTTAAACAACCAGCAGTGACACAGTCTTTAAACAAATTAACACATCATGTTCTTCTGTTGTGGATGAAATCAAGATCTGCACACACACTGCAGATGTAATCCGACACTCATGGAACAGATGAGCTTCGGTCTCTGACTTTACATCTACAAGCTGGAGCAACTACATAGGAGTGTCTAACAGAGTGGACACAGTGTTTAAACACTCCAGCAGCACTGCTGTGTCTGATCCACTCCTACCAGCACAAAACACACCACCACCATGTCAGTGTCACCTCAGTGCTGAGAATGACCCACCACCCACATAATACCTGCTCTTTCATGGTCCTGTGGTGTCCTTAGCATTGAGGATCAGGATTAACAGTGGCTAAGAAAGTACAGTCTATAATTTTAGAACTACAAAGTGCAACTGTAGGATTAGTGAGGCTGAAAAAGAACAATCAGTGTAGAAACAAGGGTGTGGCCATAATATGGCTGATTGGAGTATGTTGCTATGCATAGTTATTAAGTGAATTTACTCACGTAGAATCCACGGATATCTAGCACAATCACTCTGATTTCAGAGTAGGTTGCTTCATCCTTCTCATGAACTAGTGCACGGTAATCCATCTGCAGTAAATTAATTGTCAAAAGAGAACAGAAATGCAGCACAGATGATGAATTTCTGTCTGTACTTTTCATAAAAATAAATATGTAAGGACTGTTCACTCACCACATGGGTCTCTTTAGAGGCTTTAGCCACTGCATCACCTCGCTCTGAAAAATATCTGCAGGGAAAATCATCAAGAGCATTTGAATTTTTATTTACATATTAGAAAAATAATAAACCAACAATGGTTATGTTTTTTTCTTTACACAGACGTATAGAAAACAGGAAAAAATAAACAAGAAGAACATGCTTTCAATTGCTTGGTACTGATTTTATATAAATGTTTATTTGTATATTTTTCAGAAGACCAGTCTGTGTACTTTGATTATTTGATCTTAATTTCAAAAAACATTATTAAAACCCAGGACATTTTCTCATTTTTTCATTATTGTCAGCAGAAAAATAAGAAATAGTTTTTGTTTACATTCTCTTTGTGATATGTTGGTTTACAAAATTTCACATGCTTTCATTGTTTATATTTAACTGATTTATTCAAATTCTGATCCCCATAGTTTGGGCACCAGGGGCATCATCAGACCTGGGCTTCTGGGGCTATAGGTTTTTAACAAAAAGAGAAGAACCACTTTTTTCATAAAGAACCATTTTCAAAAGAAGCTGTAAAGAACATGAAATTAATAAAATACCTTGAAATCAACTTGAACACATGGTCTTCAGACACATCGCTTTTACTAAAGAAAGTTCTTTATGGAACCAAAAAATGGTCCTTTCATAACATTGCTGAAAAAACACTTTTCATAAGTTTCTACAAGAGGAGATTTGCTTTGTGAGGACAGATTCAGGACTGCTGATGTTTTTCATTTGAATTTGAAAAAGTGGCGTTAAAATGACCATCAATGCAAAGGAAAGTAGTCAGATATTACTTTAATGTAATCATCTGTTGGATTATTTTACAGTTAATTTTTTTTTTACAGGTAATCTGTAATGCAATATATTATCAGATCCACAAACAGAACACTTTAGTATATTTGGGAATATTTGAGAGCTGTACTTGTTAATGTTGGTCTGGAAACCCTCCACTTTAGTCTTCACAGCAGCAATTCTCTCAAGGATTTTCTCCTGAAATATGTAAAAATAGTCAAAATATAAGGTCAGACTTAAAGGCATCCTGGCTTTAGCTAAAATGCTAAAACTAAGTTGTCTTAAATAATATTTTAAAATAAATATTTTTTTATTATTTTTGTAACAGTCTCTTTTTAATGGTTGTTAACCAGGGCTGTAACAGTACACAAATGTCATGGTTTGGTACACACCACAGATCAGACCAGATGGCAAGACCAAGGCCAGTTATGGAAACCTTTTCATGCCAAGACCCACCTGTATGTACTGTACTGTACTGTATTACTCTGTATTCTGTTGTTTTGGTCAACAATATATATTTTTCTGAACCAAAAATTACTAAAATTACTCTTATTTGTATGAGTAATTGAATACAGTTCATACAGTTATCATTGCCCTGAGTTCAGCAGCAGGTATCCTGTGAAACACAGCAAAATTAGATTTTTGATGTACTCCTTATGCACAAGATTGTGCTTCCTCAACAGTAAGACAACAGGAGCACGCTGTGTGGGAAATGGGCTTCCAGGTAGAACAAGTTGTGAATGTTTGTTTGTCTTTATATTCATCAATCTTCACACACAACCATAGGCTATAGAGTATGACTGTATGTACCAAACGGTGACCCCCCTGCTGTGATGGGTTGCTACAAATATACTGTTAACCCCCTGCTGTTTTCTATAGTAAGAGACAGTGAGTGTTACCACGTAATAATGTTGTGTTAACATAATGTCCAAATAACTTTTACCCATATTCCATTTACACCTGGCTGTATATATAATAGAAACCTACACTACATAATGCTCTAAAACATAACTTCTCAGCCATTGGGCTAAATGATCTTGATTGACCACTTGTGGTCCAATTCAAGATTGTTCATATGTTGAATAAAACCTACACAAATGGATAATTATCTCATTAAACAGGACCAAAGTAACTGGAAATTAAATTTACCTGGACAGCGACTCCAAAATCATTTCCATCTTCAATTTTGGGAATTAGATGTGAAATCCAGCAGGCAACCTATTCAAAAAGCACACACACACACACACACACACACACACACACACACACACACACACACACACACACACACGTTTATGACAGTAACACGTCAGGGTTAATATAATCTTAATTTTTTTACAGAGAGAGAGAGAGAGTGTGAGAAAAAGAAAAGAAAGTAAGAGTTAGTGGGAGAGTGAGAGAAGGAATAAACAAAATTGTTATTAACATTAAAGAAAGAAAAAACAACAATGGCCACTAAAAGAACTTGAAACTGACAAAAGTAATACTAAATGAAAAAATAATGAAAATCAGACATTGCTTTGGAATTTCAACTGAAATAATTTTATTAAATTATTTTAGCAAACTAATAAAGCTGGACCGGAAAACAATGATGTTCCCCTTCACCTAATATTTTGTTGCACAGACATTTGGGGCAATCAGTGCAATCATGCAATTTCTGCAACTCTCTGTGAGATTTTCGCACTGCCCACTGCCCGTGATGCCAAGGATGTATTAATGATACCACACATTGGGATGCTGATTGCACATGCAAACACTTCCTTCCAGTATTCTGGATGAAAACTTCTTCTCACCTTAAAAAGTTTGCTGTCTTTGTGGATCAAATTCAATCACCTATCAAACCAAACCCCTTCCTTTCTTTATTCTTTAATTCTTTAAAGATTTAAAAGAATCATGGTCACTTAAACTGACCAGAGGGAGTCAGGCCTCTTATATGATGATTTCAAACTGGAAATGATCACACTTAACATGGCTTTACCGCCTGTATTTTTCTGAACAACCTGACAAAGTACAGTGTCAAACAAATGTTATGAATATCTAATTAACTGAAGTCTCCAAGAATAACCAGTCCAATATCAGTATAAATGGAGCAATTTTTTTTTTCTGAAATGATTAAATGTCAGATTAAATCCTTTTAAAGTGTGATTGAGATGGAGAGATGTACACAATAGTACAGATGTGTCTTGGCATTAAATGAAAACTGTAAATATTAATGCTGTCACTGTTAATGTGTTAATACACAAGATTAATCTGGGAACACATTCATTTTTATATTGTATTAATGCATTTGACCCCATTTAGCCTGCATGCATATGCAACCCATATCACTACACCTTTATCCCTGCAAAATACAAGGAAATACTATTATATAAAACTAATATTTATAATACTAAAATACTAATATCGTTGTGATTAATGCAATTAAAGTTTACCACATTTGCCACTAACGTCCTCCCATAATTGAGCTTTTTAACTGAGTCTGACATATTAGCAGTTCACACACACATACACACATACACACACACACACACACACACACACACCTCAGTACCACAAATGTTCATAAACATTTATCCCATTTATATTTCTCCCTAAAATACAAGCAAATACTAGCATTTTAACATCGCTGTGGTTAATGTGATCAAAGTTTGTAACAGATTGACACCATTAATACATATAATCACACAAACAAACACATTTTAATAAAGTACTACCAATAAAACAAAGGGCCCACCCGCAGCTCCATAACTGTAATAATACACAATGAGGTAGTGAAAGTGTCATCAATTTAGTGGTAAAATTTATAGCTTTCATTTTATTAGACTGTGTGTCACTTACTGTAATTATGGTCTCCTTTAGGCTGCTAATTTCTGGTTTAACAAGATCCAGTAACTTTATGATTTTCTCATTTCCTTTGATGTAGCCACATTTAGGAGCTTTGGAGAACAAACATGTTAAAGTGAAAAATCATATAAACTAATTTAAGAGTTAAAAAAGAATAAATAGAATATATAGTTATATAATTATCAGTATATCAGTGGGAGAAATGCGGAAAAGAGGGACTTACGTTTCTTTTTCTCATCTTCATTTTTATCTGTCTCCATTTCCTGCTGAATAAAAGCATCATTAGCGCCATGCAACTGTTTTGAATTTAATTTTGTTTCCCTGAATAAAGCTGAGTGCATTTACCTCATCCTCTGGTGGAGGGGGGTCTGGGATGGGAATGTCCAGTGGAGCTTGCAGAGAGGAAAGGTCAGAAACACTGAATTCATCAGCCTAAACAAGAAAATATTATGAGAAAAATAAGAATTAGATTAATTCAAATGGTATGTATAATATACAAATATATAATTGTGCTTCTCAGCTATAGTTTACTGGTTTATTATCTAACGTCATTAAAGAGTAATAGTTGATTGGCAGTGCGCAGTATGGATATTGGCCCAATATCAGCAGAAAGTGCTACAAAATCTGGTAAATGCTTTTTGTAATCTTGAATAGATTATGGTCTGGGGAGGTCTATCCACAGTTTTTCAATCATATTCAGCGGGACTGTGAGGGGCTGGCTAAAACCTGTACCTTTTAAGGTAGAACTTAAAGGTAAAACCAAACACTGAATCCACTCTTGTGCTGAACAGCTGGAGATCTTTTAATTAAATTCCATAACCTTTCTGATTAAATTCTTCACACCTTTGCTCATAGTGGATAAAAGCTTATATTTTAAGATTGTCAGTCCACATCTGTTTTCAAAACGCATTGTTGCAGCAGGGCCTGGAGAGTTCTCCATCATAGAAACCACTATGAAATCTGTAATGTATCAGAGGGGGCCTGATGAAAATGTAAGACCGACTGTACAAACACTGACACTGAAACATCACATAGCTGAAAGAAGTCTGCATGGAGGATTGGAAAAATCTTTACTCCAGATTCAGACTCACTTTTTTCTTATAAGAAAATTGAATTTCTAATAATTACATTTTGTAAATGTATTTCAGAAGGAAACATAACATCAAAAAACATATATAATGCAATGTTCACCTCTCCGTTCATTCTTTTCTTACTTAATTTCTTTTCTGAACTGTTAAAGTAACAGAACACTCAAGGTCATGTATTATTGCAAATGAAATATGACACCTTCGGCTGCTTCATCAAAAAAAATGCTGCTATTCCACAATAACACACTCCTTCTCATGTTCTATTGCTTCATTATATTATGGCACATCTATGATAATATATTTTAAAATTGGCAAATGATGAAAATGTCCATCTATGTATGGGTTAAGGTGTACATGAAAACAGTAAGGATATCCACTACACATTAAACCATAGTGTTGCACATCACTGCTCTAAAGTATATTTATTGTATTCTAATGTATTTGGTTAGTGAACTGCAATATTTACCTTAAGCAGGTTCCCCAAATGAGAGATCTTAAGAGGAATGTGGTTACTGAAAAGTCCCTCAGCCTACAGAAAAAAAAGAGACACGACTCAAATAAATGGCAATTTACAGGAACTCCCATATTTTACATATTTTATCTTTTTTTTCAAAATACACACATACAAATAGAAATCCTAAGTTACAAGTTAAATATTTAAAGTATGTAAAAATTCAATTCAATTAAAATGTTTAGATTATTTTTCTTTCATTATAACTGAACCCAATTCTGTACTGTACCTGCTGATACAGTGCTGTGCGGAAGTTGTCAACCTGGACAAGAGAAGTGCAAGAGTGTTCTGTAAGTGATGCTCATCTCCTTCAGAGATACTGCCAATGCATTTTGTTTAACAATAATACAGGGCTGTTTCAACTGTGTTAATGAATCTCTGTTACAAGAGAGCTCTTTTATAAATGACATTAAAAAAAGAGAAATGTACTGAATGTCAGAGTTAATGTAAATCCAAACATTGAATAAACAAAGAACATTGAAGAAACGTTGACATGTTTGTTTTACATCCTTTAAGACTGATGATGGAAAAACAATGTTTAAAAACACTTTTTTAAATTAACTTTATTTCATTGAAAGGCTTTGAAGGGTTGGGGCACTCAGAGCACAGAATGATAACAACAACGACTATAATAATTATAATAAAATAATAATAATAATAATAAAATAATAATAATAATATACAAAATAAATAATAATAATAATAAAAATAATAATAATAATAATAAAATAATAATAATAATAATAAAATAATAATAATAATAAATAATAAATAATAATAATAATAATAAAATAATAAAATAATAATAATAATAATAATAATAATATAATAATAATAATAATATAATAAAATAATATTAATTTAGACTATGCAACATTTTATATGGATATTAAATGGATATTCACTGCTCAATGTCACAATAATATCCAGAGCATGGGGTTGAATTAATGTTGTATAAACATCCATAAACATTTGTCCCTAATTCAACATTCACTCAACCAAAACAACCATATATCAACCATAAGCAGTGGTTGAATTAATGTTGCTTTTTTGCGTTTGGAGATAATAACGTTGAATCAATGTCATTCAACCTATGATCTAATTCTAATCTAAGATCCACAGTGATCAGAACAAGTGTGTGTGTGGGGGGGTATCTTTGGTGGTCTGTAAGTCATTAAAGGTAGTAACTTTGTATCAAAGTGTGTATATTTGATAGTTAAAGTGTTGCTGCTGTAAGTGAAAGTGAAAGTACAGCTCAGTAACATGCAAGTCACTGTGGAGAGATTCGTGTCCCTATCATTGTTTCAGAAACTCGTTCAATAAGCTGATCTGTGCAGTAAGGGATTAAAGTCGCTGTTAAAGTACATAACAGCCAGTCCTGCTGTAGCCGAGCCCCAGGTTTCCTGTATAAACCTGAAAAATGAGGTGAATAATACATTACCACCAGCCCGTTCTCCTCGCTAATCTTAAATTTGGACATTGTTCTCTGCTTTCCGACGATGTTTCTCTCTGGATCAAGCAGTAAACGTCTGAAAGCAGCAGCAGCTTCAACTCTTTTCCTGTTTCTGTGAGAACACTTTCGGTTTTGTCCAGATCTGAACATCCAGCGCCTCAGTGCAGAAGGAAATGCTCTTCTTAAGGTGGTTCAGGGTTCAAACACTGCTTCATATAGTTATGAACTCTCTTTTTTAACATGGTTCAGTGTTTAGTATTTAGTATAGATGAATCTGCCACCTTTAAAACATTTGATCCCCTTATTTAAGTACTGCTCGTTCTAAAGCTGACATGCTCAGACTGAGTCTACCTTAAAAATTGACTGAAACTAAGCTTCTCCATACTGTTTGGTTCTATGTCACACAGTTTCAGTAATTATCGCTGCAGGTTGGATGGAAGTAGTGTAGGAGGGGACGTTTATATTTCACTGTTTATTATTTTATAATTCATTATTATACTTTGCTGTTTGTTGATGGTGGTCCTGCAGGCTGTACCATAATGACTGAGATAATGACTGACATAATGACTATATGTAGACTCTGAAACTGAGATAACAACACCAGGTAGGCTCCAGATCTGAGATAACAACTCCAGGTAGGCTCCGGATCTGAGATAACAACTCCAGGTAGGCTCCAGATGTGAGACAACGACTCCAGGTAGGCTCCGCATCTGAGATAATGACACCAGGTAAGCTCTAGATCTAAGATAATGATGCCATGTAGGCTCCAGATGTGAGATAACGACACCAGGTAGGCTCTAGATCTGAGATAATGATGCCACGTAGGCTCTGGATCCAAGATAATGACTCTATGTAGGCCCTGGATCTGAGATAATGACACCCGGTAGGTTCTGGATCTGAGATAATGACTCTATGTAGGCTCCGGATCTGAGATAACAACTCCAGGTAGGCTCCGGATCTGAGATAATGACTTCAGGTAGGCTCCAGATGTGAGACAACGACTCCAGGTAGGCTCTGCATCTGAGATAATGACATCAGGTAAGCTCTAGATCTAAAATAATGATGCCATGTAGGCTCCAGATGTGAGATAACGACACCAGGTAGGCTCTGGATCTGAGATAATGATGCCACGTAGGCTCTGGATCCGAGATAATTACTCTATGTAGGCACTGGATCTGAGATAACGACACCTGGTAGGCTCTGGATCTGAGATAATGAATCTATGTAGGCTCCGGATCTGAGATAACAACTCCAGGTTGGCTCCGGATCTGAGATAATGACTCCATGTAGGCTCTGGATCTGAGACAACAACACCAAGTAGGTTCTGGATCTGAGATAACAACAACAGGTAGGCTCTTGAGCTGAGATAATGACCCCAGGTAGGCTCCAGATGTGAGATAACGACTCCATGTAAGCTCTGGATCTGAGATAATGACTCCATATAGGCTCTGGATCTGAGATAATGACTCCAGGCAGGCTTTGGATCCGAGATATCAACTCCAGGTAGGCTCTGGGTCTGGACAAGCATCTGAATAGCAAATAAGATCATGTCTGACTGATTAAAGTGTAAATAGACATTACCACCAATGATGCTATCATACATCTATAACACCTGTATAACTAGTAAATACAAGAATTCTTTATGACATATAGCACAGATTAGTAATGTTCCTACTTATGACATCAACAAACCATGAGACAAGTCCTCGGGAGCAGAATGGAAAGAACTTTAGTGTTAAACATTCTGAAATAAAGTGCAAGAATGTTAAAATACAGATTTTAAAGCAAAAATCAAGCCTCAAATATTGTGAATCAGCCAGGCAGGTTGTTTATTAGTAAAAGGGAAATCCAATGGAATTTTCAAAAACAGCAAAATAGAATGCAAACATCCACTTTATAGTTTCTAAATAAAACACACAGTTCATTTATGTGTGTTTTAGTACAATAATGTATGTATAGTGTAAGTTAATGTGTATATAATCTATTATTATATAATCATATTTATATTCTTTATCTTTATTTTTTTCTTCTGTGTATTTTATACATCTGTTTTACTACTGTAAGGTACTTATACCTATGATTTTCACTCACCCTTGCACCTGTAATGTGATTTGAGTATAAATTCGATTTGATTTGATTAGAATAATGTTATGTTGTTGTCTGTTTTCTTCTGTTAATTTTCATCCTATCAGTCCAATGTTGTGTATAGCTCTCAATAATTTGGCCAGAAAAGTGTAATTTAATATGCATGAATTCATGAATTTGTTGAATACAATGGCCATGTTTCTGAAGGTGTCAAACAGCTTGGAAATCTAGTCCTAAATCAGGGTTTCAATTTGAAAACTATTTGACAAATCTATCCTCTCTCACAGGTTATACAAAAACTGGGTACAATTTAGTTTTGAAGCAAAATGGCCCTCTTCATCTTAAGGGAGGGAAATGAATGTGTCAGGATTGGTGATAGTATTGGTGTAGAAATTACTGTTTAGTACAAGGAGAAGTTTTGTGTAATCTAAAGGGCTTATGAATAAAAGTAACCTTTCTTTCAGTGTCCTATAATTTTTTCTGAGCTGAGTTTATTTAACAGTAGGGAAGTATAATAAAGGTTCACTCTGACAGTGAGGAAGGGTCCCAAATTTAGATAGCGATGAAGAAACATAGTATCAACAATGACAACAACAACAACAACAACAACAACAACAATAATAATAATAATAATAATAATAATAATAATAATAACAAGAAAATGTATGTAACCTAATTGCAGGTTATTCCTTATGAAACACAAGAAATTGAGGAGTCACATGACTAGATAGCTTTAACATGATAACCAGTATATAATATTTTGCTGAGTTTAATGAAAACCTTAGTTCTTTTTGAGCACTTAGTATTATTTAATCTAACTGTGACCAGTTACACTGTTCTAATCATTTAGCTTGTTGGATACTATGTAGCCATTTAGGCATTTACACGAGAGTGGAATGCTGCACTGAATTGCATACTAACATTGATAACCATTTCTTAAAGTTCTTCCGAGCAGCTTTGGTCAATCTTTTGGGAAAAAAACATGTTGGTAATGATCCATTTGATATCTGACTTTTTGCTGGGAAACACTAAACCAGCAAATGTGGATGCCTTTCTTCACAATTTTGTTGAAGAATTCAAACAGCCAGAGCAAGGATTCTGCAGTGAAGGCAGGATTTCATGTTTCTTATGTGACATATGATTGTTTGTGAAATGCAATCTTACCTCATGTACACTGCTATTGCTTTCCAATGAATTTCCCTCCAAGGGATCAATCAATCAATCAATCAATCAATCAATCAATCAATCAATCAATCAATCAATCAATCAATCAATCAATCAATCAATCAATCAAACAAACAAACACATCCCAAAGCTTACCATAGATGTGAGAGGGAGAGTACCTTAATGGCATGGTCTTTTCAGAAAGACTTCCAAAATCTGAAAGATCCAGATCACCTCAAGGGATTAAGTCCATTCAGCAAAACTGATATTGATCTAGTGTTGTGTTGGATTATATGCCAAGGTGATCTTACATGCAGACATGGCTCTCTTGGCAGTTCTTGCTTTACACTTTCACCACTGCACTTCTGGAAAACATACAGTCACATTTCTACAATGACCTCCTAATTCTGATGCGTACAATATATTTGACAGTATGACCCAGTCTTTGCATTCACTGTGTTTTGTACATGAGTATTGCATTGGATGTGCAGTCTTCTTGGGATTAAAATGTTGCAGCAAAGGAAAGCCACCAAAAACAAAATTGATGCAGCTCAGAGTTGGCTCTGAATCAAAAGAATGATCAGCTCTGGGGAGCTGTTCCATAACTAGTAGCACAGGTGACAACAGATCAGAAGGGACGGAAACTTTTACTCTCTTTTGGCAGTTTGAGAGACACAAGTCATTCCACCCAGAAATAATGAACACCCAAAATATCGATCTGTTCGAAGTCTGTTCAACAACTGAGAAAATTTTGAAAATAAATGACATTGAAAAGAAATATGTTCTGCTTCAATTTTGTCAATTTGTTCTGGCCTTGCTGCTTCTTCATGAGTAATAACTCTGCTGAGCTGAACCTTTTAGCAGAGTATATTTTCAAAGCAATGTTTTTTTTTTAAACAGGAATTACAGTATTTGTGTGTTTTTCCATTCCAGACAGGGTGAAAATGTTCCAGATGTTGAATTTCTGTAGAGGGAGGAGGTACCACGGTGAGTAGCAGGTAGATGCAAGGGGAGCAGATGTGTCCCTGGCCAACATTTGTCTCACCAGACAAAAAAGTCAGTATTCGATTATACTGTGTTTTGATATTTATACTGGTCATTAAAATAGTTAACGCTGTGCTTTGATAGTTAAACTGGTGACTAAAACAGTAAATGCTGTGTTTTGATCGTTATTCTGGTAACTTAAACTGCAAATGTTGGATATGGACACTTCCTAAACATTCTAAACTTTCTGAAAAGTTTCCCCAATCAATAACTTATCCTTTTGACTTGGGGCTTTTTTTTAAAGAACAACAACAACAACAACAACAACAACAACAACAACAATAACATTAACAACAACACACTTCCAGTCAACCACAGGCTCAGTTGCAAGTGTGCAGCTGGATACTACTGTCTCTATACGGCCTCTGCCAGCCAAACATATCAAACACTTCATTCCTGAGTGTAACCCCACCTTCTGAGGATAGTCCTGCCATTTTTTTCTATAGCACAATAATGTTAAAATGATTTTTTGGGGAAACAAAAAATATGCCATTATTAACACGTGAAAAACTAACTGGTGTAGTTATAGAGTGGATTGGTAAATATAGTATAGAAATTATATACTATAATTTAAATAGTATATAAATTATGATTGAATTTGAGTTTTTGATTTGGTGAGCTTTAATTAATTAATGGAATTTTTGCACAAAGGTTGCTGTTCACATGGTAACAATACATCTACAGTAACTATTATTCTCCTGGATTTTGGTTTTGTTGTTTCTTGACAAACATCCCTGCAGAATGTTTTAGATTGAGAATCAAGAAAAATTGACGTACGGAATTAAGTTGATCAGTTTGGTCACACATTCTATCATTTTACACTTGCTCTCAATAAAATGGGATAAAAGAAAGGGAGTGAGTGTGATTACAGCTCAGCAGTGTTGGTTGCTAAGGAGCTGCTATGGTATAGGAGTTGAATAGGCATCGCTAGGTGGTTATTAAATTGTTAAAATGGTATATGTGTTGGTTGCAATGGTGTTACTAAGGTTTTGCTATGTAAAAACAGCCAAGGTGTTGCTATGTGTTTACTATAGTGTTGCTATGGTATATGTGTTGGTTGCTAATGTGTGGCTATCGTAAAGGAGTCAGTTTCTAAGGTGTTGTGATTGTTAAGGAGTTGCTATGGTATAGACATTGGTTGTGTTGGGATCATATATTAACCATGCAATGTGTGAAAGCAATATATTCAAATCAGTATTGTTGGGATCATATAATAATCGTGCAGTATGTAAAATCAATGTAATCAAATAAGTGTAAATGTTTAGTATTATGAGCCTAGGAATGTGCCATGTGTTGTTATAACAGCTGTATAAAGTGTGAGCATGCCTACAAGATGGGGGTGAAGGACAGAACAGTCTGTTCTTCTGTGTGTAACAAACCAACCAGTGTTAGCAAAGTAGCCAAGGCTTATCTTTGTATGCAAGCGCAGAAGGATGAGATGAGAAGTGTGGGGGTGCGCCTGGGAAGTTCAAAAGTTCAAAACTAGTAGGGAAGAGCCAAAAGAGGACATCCAGGGTGTGACCTGACACTTTGGCAGTATTAGAATTGAAGTTTGCTTTGTCTTCTTCAGAACTCTTTGGGGCTTTGTCCGAAGAGTTCTCCCAATATATTGGTGGAAATAAACATGTTGTTTAAAATGTCTGGTGGTATTGTGTCATCTCTACATCAAAGTGGGCTACAATACAAAGAAGTGGGTTAGACAGGGAAAAATATCTCCACTTCAACAGTTGCGAAGGTATTGCTGTGGTGTATGAGTCAGTTGCTAAGATGTGTATTGTTAACTAAAGTATGGGGTCCCAAAACATTTGCTCAAAAGCTGGTTGATCCAAAAGCTATAGAGATCAATGAAAAGGGAGGGGCTATTTGCTCTCATTCTTTGCTCACAGTGTTCAAATTTCAGAATAAATTTAATCAAAACTATCAAAGCAAATTAGATTTTCAGCTCAAAAACAGTTGGACGATTAATTTACAATGGGATTGTAAATTTGATTTTTCAAATTCATAGAAATACTTAAATTCTGTTAAATTTTACATATCCAATGAAGACACATTTGAGTAGCCAAAGGTTTTAAAATAACACCTGCCATGTGACTATTTCCTATAAATATATTTTGAATGTTTTGGTGAATGAATGTACATCTATGAAAAGTACAAACTTCATTTTCTTGGTGTGTTTAATAATTTAATAGTTTAATAAATTCGACACGATGACTTTTATTTTGACAACAGTTACTCAATTCACGGGGCTGTATGTTGACCAGCGCGTCTGAGCGGTCACGTGATTTCTGGGAACAGGAGTTTGTGATCTGGGATCTAAAGAGAAAACAAGACTCAAAACGCGGTTTTTCATCTACGATCTTCGAAAATCTCGGTGGAAAAGAAGAGTCGCAACAGAAAGTTGCGAACGCGAGTGTCATCGTTTTTACACCTTTATGGATTATACGAGTTGGGTAACGTTTGTTAACGTTAATTAGATACACGTCTGCGCTTCATTGTATAGATGTGATTTAATACATGATTTATTCAAGTTTACTCATTATTGTTAACAAACTTGTAGCGACCTGTGCGAGTGGCTGTGTGCGCCCAGACTAGGAAGTTTGGAGTGTTCTGTCCAGTTTTGATATCCGCCCAGATGCGCGTCTTATCACTTTTGCGCATGCGCACAACCACGGGTTCTTTTGTTTTCCTTGTTTTTCCAGATTTTCTTTTCTCCTGCTTTGCTTATATTGCGCTTTTAGTACTTTGAAATATCCGACCTACTGTTTTCTTTAGCCAGGTGTGCTTTAAATTGTAAATATAGACTGAGGTAGCACGATTCAATACGGTTGCACAATTCGACAGAACACCTGTGTTTATAAGCAGCTTGATCATTCTGCAGTTAACACCCAAAACAAAGACAAAAGCATTATGAGTTCTCTTTAAGAGTCACTGTTTTTCTGTTACCTCGACCTTATGAACTTTCATATCTATTCAAAATACACAATATTTTACAAAGAATATCACTACAGAAACGGCATTATTAACAGACCGGTTGTTGTCCAGTTAAAATAATTTCACAGGTAGAATCTGGCTGAGGCAGTGCCATTTAACCCTTTTCTGGCTGATCTTGGTCTCATTTTGGCTTCAACTACTATTGGCTCCTGAAGGTTCAGCATGGAATTTTGTTATGGAGAGCAGAAACCACTCACACATGCTTTTATTATCCTAATATTTAGCCTCAGACTGCCTCTCTGTGCTGTTAATGAGCTGATAGATGTATGGGTGAGTGGGTGGATGGATGAATGGGTGGGTGAGTGGATGGATAAATGGGTGGGTGAGCGGGTGGATGGATGGATAGATGTATGGGTGAGTGGATGAATGGGTGAGTGGATGGGTCGGTGGGTGGATGGATGAATGGGTGAGTGAGCGGGTGGATGGATGGATAGATGTGTGGGTGAGTGGATGGGTCGGTGGGTGGATGGATGTATGGGTGAGTGGATGGGTCAGTGGGTGGATGGATGGGTGGGTGAGTGGATAGGCCGGTGAATGGATAGATAAATGGGTGGGTGAGCGAGTGGATGGATGGATGGATGGGTGAGTGGATGGGCGGGCGAGTGAATGGATGGATACTTTATTAATCCTAAGGGATATAGTTCATATATTGCAGCAGCACAATGAACATAAAAGAGCACAGTACACACATTATTAAGACACATAAAGAGATCAATTAAAATACAATTAACTAAAATTACTTCTGCACTACAGAGCAGATATAGTGCCGTTATGAGTATAATGTATATTATTGTATAAACATTATGCAGGTAGCAGTACAGTACATAATGAAAAAGCGGGTGGTCAGGAAGCCTCCTGTTATGTACATGAATATATAAAGTGTTGATGCAAAGAGATATGACTAAAAGAGTAAATAAGATTACCGTATTTTCCGGACTATAAGCCACTACTTTTTTCCCACGCTTTAAACCATGTGGCTTATAATGAGGTGCAGGTTTTTCGTGTTATATATGTTATTTTCCAGGGGGGTTTTTTTGTTGTTTTTTTTTACTTTGCGGGTGGGGCTTATATTACGAAAAATACGGTACCTTTCAGCCTTTCTCCCACTGACTTTTTTGAGTTTGGTTTCCTTGAGTTTTATTCGAGAAACCAATAGATAGAAGGTAGAAATTGTTTTTAGATTAATTGGTATTATGTGTACTTCAGTATGATTAAAATATCTAAAGTGAATTAACAAAATGTATAATCAATTTACTTTTATTACTTTTATTATTATTAACTGTCATTAAATCTCACCCTTAAATTGTTTAACTTGTAATTATAATAGAAAAAGATACTAATTCTACTAGGCACACAAACAGTAGTGAAGATGTATGCAACATAAATTGCACTTTATGGTTGGAGAAGAGGCTACAAACTAGGTTGAGTTACTACTAAAATCATTTTGGTTTTCAACAAAGAGGATTAAGGCTGTGTATTGTTTGGAAATTAGATATAGATTCTGAAATGATATTTTTTGATATTTTTTTCCCCCCAAATTGTGACAAAGCAACTGCAGCCTCAAGTCTTTTGGAGTATGATGCTACAAGCTTAGCACACCTGTTTTTGGGAAGTTTCTCCCATTTTTCTTTGCAGAACCTCTCAAGCTCCATCAACTGGATGGGGAGCTTCCGTGCAAAGCCATTTTTAGATATCTCCCGAGATGTTTAAATAGGTTCAAGTCTGTGCTCTGGCTGGGCCATTCAAGGACATTCATGGAGTTGTGCTAAAGCCACTCCTTTGTTATCTTGTCTGTGTGCTTAGGGTCATTGGCTTGTTGAAAGATAAACCTATATCGCAGTTTGAGGTCTCGAGACATCAGGAGCTGGTTATAATCAAGGATGTCGCTGTACATCGTTGCTGTCTCTGTACATCTTTGTACATCTTTTCCTTGACTCTGGCTAGTCTCCCAGTTCCTGCTGCAGAAAAAATATCCCCATAGCATGATGCTGCCACCACCATCCTTCATTGTATGAATGGTATTGGCTAGGGGATGAGCAGTGTCCGGTTTCCTCCCCACATGATGCTTAGCATTCAGTCCAAAAAGTTAAATCGTTTTGTTTCTCATGGTCTGAGAGTCCTTTAGATTCCTTTTGGCAAACTCCAGATGGGCCATCATGTGCCTTCATGTGTGGCTCCTGTATGACATTAGTGGTGGAGTGCTGCAGAAATGGGTTTCCTTTCCTGGTTTTATTTTTACATTTTTGTGATTTTGCTGATAAATATTTTGCTCAGGGAATCTCTCGTTTGCTTCTGCCTTGTTATTTTGCTTTTGAGTTTTCATGGGTCTTAGAAGAAGGGGTTCACCTTTCCACCGGTCTAGTGTGATTTGATAATAAACTTGATTTGATTTCATTTATCTCAGTCTCATGCTGTCACCAAGGAGAGGCTACAGTATTTTTATTTGGCTCTCAGTATATCCTCATTACAAATAAAGTAGTTTGAGGCCAGTTCTTTTTTTAAGAATTTGTTTCTTATGGCTGGTAGATATACATACCAGAATAGTGGCTGATTTGTTATTCCATTAGAATTTTCTGTATTTCTGCATACATTTTTAAAACTTCAGCTCTTCAGTTTTGTCCTAAAAATAGAAGGAAATCAAACAAATGAAACAAAAATATTACACTTGCTCATTCATCTACTGGAGAATGATCCAGTATCACGTACCTGTGAGTTGAAAAAGTTTGTGAACCTTTGCTTTCAGCATCTAGTGTCGAGGTGGGTAGAGTAGCCAAAAATTGAACTCGAGTACTGTGTGAACCACACTGAGGGAATGGGTGCATGGCAATAGTGTAAGGAGAATAGTGTAAGAGGTGCACACAAAACTAAGTGTAGCAATTCAAAAAATACTTTATTTGCATATTTAAGTAAGTAATTATACTTTTTAACCCACTGTGTTGTGCACACAGGGGAATTAATCCTCTGCATGTAACCCACCCTCACACAGTGATGCACACACCAGGGGGCAGTGAGCACACATACCCAGACCACAGCTACTCCCTAAAAAAAAGCACTAACACCAGTGTGTAGCGAAAAGACTATTATGAAGATTTGTTAGACAGTGGAGGGTCTTTCTAACCCCAGTAAATCACCAGCAAGGGTTCCCAGTATCCATGTCCTCCTTAGTTTTGTTCTACTCTCTCAGCTTTCCCTTCCCAGTGTGGGCGGGGAACTCCTTATATACTCCACCTGGGATTCATTGTTCTCATTGGCCCCAGGTGCTGCCCCTCCACCTGCACATACCCTCACCAAATCCAATATATTCGTCTGTGTTCGTATGCAACCATAAAAAAAGTGAAGTTATTGTAATAAAGTAAACAAAATGTAAAGGTAATTTGCAAACCCCAGTTAATATAACAAAACCCAGCTCAAAAAGCCAAGCAAACTTGCACTGTTGGGACACCTGCTCATTCCAGAGTCCATCATTTCCAGAGAGCACAGTTCCACTGCTCCTTCTATTCTATTCTACTGGCAGTACTTCTCTACAGGGACTAGACAAGCTGTGTGCATTTGCATGTCTGTGTCAGCAATGGGTGTAACTTAAAGTAACTGAATGCCTTTTATTAGAAGGGGTATCCACAAACATTTGATATATAATGTTCACAAGTGAACATCACAACCACAAAAAGAAGAGGTTGATTTGTAGTCATTGGTCACTATTATAATTAATAAAGGAACACAGCTAAAGCAGAACCTCTCTTAATATTACCTTCATGCTTGATTTTTTCCTGTCAGTGTTAGTTGTTCACTCTTTTACCACAGACATAGCCAAAGTCATAACTGACCACAAAGTTTACTCCAGTCGCCTGGTTGGATAATTTGGAGACACCAAACAAAAAGTTATGCTTCATAGACACAAATACATGCTCCTAAGGATTTCTGTGTATGTGTATTTTTTTGTAGTATTTTATAATAAAGTTATTTTTTTCATTCTCAATATTCATTTTTATCCACAGTGGATAAGTCTGTTAAAAAAGTCTCTTTTTTTCCAGATGGCGTCAGGTAAAATCCGTTCCACACGCCGACTTCGCTCATGGCTGGTCGATCAGGTCAGAGAAATTTAACACATTTGTGTGAGATGATTTTCAACAGAATTAATGTCAGTCATATGTTTTGTCTGATTCTTTTCTTAATGTATCGGAATTATTCATAAAAATGTGACATTTTGTAGTGGCATCAATGAAATATTTGCATAATCATAATTTGACTGTAGGATGTTAGCCAAACAAAACACAGATGACCTGTGTGATTTCTATAGTGTGTAAGTCTGCCACTAATGACTGTATTTCTATTGATTTATCTATTGAATTTCATTGGTTTTCAATTAATCTAAACAACTTATTGTCCTAAAAAATATTTATTTAATTTCACCACATATTCATTTTATTTTGCAACAGCAATTTGTATATGATGCAGCATAGCAACATGTAACCACGGGTTTACAGACTGAAGAGCAGAAATTTAAGTGTAAATTAAACTCATTTAAAAAGGCATTTTTAAACTCCCAAGTTTCTATTTAAACGTTAACTGATCTCAGTTATTAAACCTGATCTATTTTGTTTATGCAAAGAAATGAGCTTAAAATAAAATAAAATATGTCACTATGGTAATGTCCCTTGAAGACTAAAGGACAGAGACCACCGACCAAACACACAAACACTCACGAGAGTTACACAATTCACACAATTGTTTAGTAGTGGCACTTCATAATTCATATCTACAGAATGTTGGGAGTGTAAGGGGGTAAGGATTTTGAAACACGTTGTGTTAGTTCAGGTGTAGTTGGATATACAGATCACGTTATTTCT
This sequence comes from Acestrorhynchus altus, assembly GCA_034509495.1. NCBI lineage: Eukaryota > Metazoa > Chordata > Actinopteri > Characiformes > Acestrorhynchidae > Acestrorhynchus > Acestrorhynchus altus. Next base: position 29,317,968 of record CM067510.1, on the reverse strand, counting down.
TTCTTTTAATGTTGGACTCAGTCTTTTATTTAATGCTCAGGCTGTCAATTCGATTGAACTCATCCTTGTGGGTGGGAACACAGGTTTTAGCTCAAAATGGATTCAAAGTGAAACTTGTTCTGGATCTGGAGTTTAGTGACAGAAAGCTGCCCTGCTTTAATATTACCTTTAGTAACTTCAGACTAGATTACATCGAATTTTATTGATCCCTTGGGAGGGTTCCTGCAGGGAAATTAACTACTGCACACCATAAAAAAAAGAAATGGTGAGAAAACCTAAAATCTTGATGGATAATGTTGCCTTAAACTTTTATATGTCTCGACAGTTTGCATAGCATCATGTCACATTGTTCAGAACTGAGGAACCTTACTCATTTATTCTTTAATCTGCCAAAAAAGGACCCTGCAACTCAGACAGGACAGGACAGGTACCTGGTAATCTGCTCTTACAGTGTAAAACATCAAGGCCAAACAGTCAAGCATTATGTAAAATATAACTGCATAGCTAAGAAAAGGTCACCTGACTTCACACAGATGATTTCTAAAACAATCCACTTTGAATAATAAATATTTTCCCTTAACGCCAGTAAGTCATTCCTGTGTGCATGATGATGCCAGGGGCCAATGGGAAAGTTTCAGAAATGGCTTGTAGGAGGGCAGTTCAAAGCCCCTCGGTGCATGTCTAAGAAGCCCGGTAGGGCTCGTTTGTGTGTGTGTGTGTTTGTGTGTGTATGTACATTTGTGTTTGTACTGTATTGCACAGGTGAGCAGTGGTAAATATAATGGCCTTGTGTGGGATAATCCAGAGAAGACCATGTTCCGTATCCCATGGAAACATGCTGGAAAGCAGGATTTCCGCACTGATGAGGACGGCGCCATCTTTAAGGTTTTGGCTTAATTTTATATATATTTCACAACTTGCATTTCAGAGCAATATTATCTCCCTAAATTCTACTGTGTACATGTGGCAATGTGAAGTTAGAACTGTAGTCATTTCCAGAATTAATTTTATATACAGTTAATATCGACAAAAATGTATACCTATTACTATACATATATACATATACATACATTACTATACACACGTGCTACATTTTATTGATGGTATAAAAAACAATCAGTAGAATGTTCATAAATTAAAAAAATGTGCAGTTCACCAGATATTAGAAGTGGTTAGTGGACAGCTTACAGAAAATAATATCTTAATATTTCAAAACACCCTGATGTGTAGTTTACTATATTTAAATATATACTATAATTTTTGTATATAATATATAATAAATAAATGATTCTAAACCTTTGAACATTAATAGTGTCATTCTCTTTAAAATGATATTTAAATATTGTACCCTTTCTGTCTAGGCATGGGCAGAGTTTAAGGGGAAACTTTCGGGTGAGTCTGACCCTGCCTCTTGGAAGACACGCCTGCGCTGTGCTTTAAACAAAAGCCCAGAATTCAGAGAGGTCACAGAAAGGTCACAGCTGGACATATCTGAACCATATAAAGTCTATCAGCTTGTTCCACTGTCAGAGCAAGGTGTGGTTAAACTTTGTTACTTTTGCAAATGTTGATTTGTGTTATTGTGTTTCATGCAATTGAAGAGTAACTACGTGATATGTACTACCCTACATGCTTGATAGTATGCAGAGGATTTTGCTCTTTAGAGGCTCTTGTTTGGTTCTTTTTGTTGTCCTTGTTCAGGGTTTTAGAAATACTGATGGTGGGGAAAATAAGCACTTGATAAACTTCCAAATTTGCAAGTTTTCCCATCTACAAAGAATGGGGAGATTTGTCATTTTTGTAATAGGTACACTTCATCTGTGAGGGACAGAATCCAGAAAATGACATTGTATTGTTTTTAAAATATAAGTTTGCATTTTGCATGAAATAAGTATTTGATAAAATAGAGAAACATAACTTAATATTTGTTAGAGAAACCTTTGTTGGCAGTTACAGAGGTCAGACATTTCCTGTAGTCCTTGACCAAGTTTGCACAAACTGCAGCAGGTAGTTTGGCCCACTCCATACAGATCTTCTCCAGATCTTTCAGGTTTCAGGGCTGTCACTGGGCAACATTGAGTTTCAGCTCCCACCAAAGATTTTCTGTTAGGTTCAGGTCTGGGACCTTGCTAAAGCCAGGCCTCTTTTGGAGCCACTTCATAGTTGCCCAGGTAATCGTCATGCTGGAAAATCCAGCCTCGAGCCACCGGCAATTCTAGTATTGAGGGAAGGACATTCTTGGCCAAGATCTTGCGATACTTGGCACCATGAATCCTCCTTTCAAGATATTGCAGTCATCTTATCCCCTTTGCAGAAAAGCCCCCAAAGCATGTTTCTTCCCCCATGCTTCATGGTTGGGATGGTGTTCTTGGGGTGGTACTCATCCTTCTTCTTCTTCCAAACATGGCAAGTAGATTTGATACCTAAAAGTTCTATTTTGGTCTCATCTGACCACATGACCTTCTCCCATGCGTCCTCTGGATCATCCAGATGGTCATTGGCAAACTTCAAACGGGCCTGGACATGTGCTGGTGTGAGCAGGGTGACCTTGCGTGCCCTGCAGGATCCTCAATGGCACAGTGTGTTATCAGTCATCTCTCAAAGACTGTGGTCCCAGCTCTCTTAGGGCCATTGACAAGTTCCTCCCGTGTAGTTCTGAGCTGATTCCTGACCTTTTTCAGAATCATCCTTACCCCACAAGGTGAGATTTTACATGGAGCCCCAGAGCAAGGAAGATTGACAGTCATCTTGTGTTTCATTCATTTTCTAATAATTGCACCAACAGTTGTTGCCTTCTGACAGATCTGCTTGCCTATTGTCTTATAGCCCATCCCAGCCTTGTGCAGGTTTGCAATTTTGTCCCTGAAGTGCTAAGACAGCTCTTTGGTCTTGGCCATGGTGGAGAGGTTGAAGTATGATTGATTGAGTGTGTGGACAGGTGTCTTTTATACAGGTAACAAGTTCAAACAGGTGCCATTTATACAGGTAATGAGTGCAGAGTAGGAGGCCTTCTTAAAGAAAAACTCTGTGAGAGCCTGAATTCTGGCTGGTTGGTAGGTGATCAAATACTTATTTCATGCATTAAAATGCAAATTAATTATTTTAAAAATCATACAGTGTGATTTTCTGGATTTCTTTAGATTCTGTCTCTCGCACTTGAAGTATACCTAAAAGTTTACCTAAAATTACAGACCTCTCCATTCTTTGTAGGTGGTAAAACTTGTACATTTCCCCCCCTGTAAACACATAGTAAAATTACAAAAATCTATATTGATTTGTTGGCTGATTGTTGGGGTTTGAGTCAGTGTATAAATAAATGTTTGACATTTTAATTACATGCCTCAAACTTTGGTGGACAAAGTAGATTTTGATTTGAGTTCAATACACAGCCGTCAGACATTAGAAAATAAATTTGTCCCGTTATTTATTTTATTTCAATTTAAATCATATTTAATGTATGTGGCACTATTGTATAATAGCATTTTGTATGCAGGAGGGACTGAAGTGAAGAAGGAAAATGAAGAGAAAGCTGTGAGGAAATGTAAAAGGAAAAGACAAAGTGAACCAGAGAGTATCGAAGAAATTCCGTCAAAAAATATCAAAGAGGAGGAAACAGCAGCACAACGGATTAGCATGGTAAGATGTAAATTATTAAGATTAAACATTAGAATGAGGAGATTTAAATTAGCTAAGATTTTGGAACAATTATGACGTTGCCCTCAATGCACTCAATAATAATCAATTTTAATTGGATTTCTGCAGGTATCTGATCATTCAAGTGGCAACAGTATAACAAAGGACAGAATTAGTTTTAATTTGATGAGTGCTAAAGTAACACAGATACAAATCACATGTATTTTTTGTGTCTCACAGATGTACTTTGATAAATCTACAAAGAGCTCTCACATCTAAATGTATAATTCTTTCTCAGCCAGGAACTCAATCTTAATCTTTTTTAGCTTAGTGTCTTTGGTTGAGTCTCATTCTGAAGGCATCTCCAGCTTCATGGTTTTATCACATAATTAAGAATTACATAAAGTTTACTTTACTCTTGAAAACGGACACATTTTTATTTTTACAAGTGAACATATAAGTGAAAATAAGTGATTCTTATTCAGAAGTTATTTCAAACACTTATTAAAACAGTGTTATGTATGATGTGGACTTTGTATAGAATTAGTTATGTTTACTTACAGTGTTCATCGCCAGTGCAGTGGAACAACAGACACATTAAAGTGATTTCTGTATGATATAATTCATCTTAATGCAGGATATGGATGACAGTAACGGAAATAGCTTCACTCTTCATTTAGAGGAAGTGACAGAACCCTCAGTCATTCTGACAAGTGACAGCCGTAAGTAGTTTGTTTTTATGTTAATTCTCTTCTCTTCCACGTTATGCCTCATGCTGTTTGAATACTCCCTTTTTTATCTACACTAAGGATTTGTATTCAGTTTTACTGATTGTTTAGGTTTTCACACAGCCTCCGTATGAGTCCTCCTTGTTTTTATTAAATGTGGCAGATCAGACATTGGTACTTTTCAGGACTTTGATGGCAACATGTTCTGTAGCTTCTTGAAACTCCATCTCGTTTCCATAGGTTCGGATCATTTAAAGTTCGTCACTGAGCTCAGTTTCTGTTTTCCTCCTTCCCTGGTCAGCCCATAGATTTCTGTAGTTTTTTTTTATTTCAGCAAAAGCAAAAGGCATGATATCATGTACTTATAGTAGTATTGTGTCTTTTTCTGGTGGACCTGGGTCCTCTACCCTAGATCCACTAAACTCCTCTACAAGTACTGGCAGCCTTTTATTACCTACTTTAAAATCCTGTTCCAATCACCAGAGTAATGCTGGTTTAAATTTTATTCATCAGTGATTTCCTTTACATATTTTATATTATTTATTTACTTAACTCTACTACTATTTTTTTAAACATCCTGTGTCAGGGTGCTTGGTGAGGTTCAGATATAATGAGGGTTGTTTTTTTTTTTTCTTGACATGCTATTGTTGTATGTTCTGTTGGATGTTCTTGTCATCAATAAAAAATGATTATGAAAGGGTGACATTTTTGAGAAATTGTCATAAAATGGCATGAAGCTCAAGATACATAAAAGTTTTTAAACAGCAAATTATGTAAAAAGATTTTGTGCAGTTATATATGAGTTATTTTACAGGGTGACACCACTGATGAACATTAGCTGCAGTTATCTCACAGGCTAACAGAACCCTTGCGATAGAGCTCTGGTTAATGTAAATGTTAATCAAGTTTTACTGACTGATGACTGATGTTCGATGTAGCCCTGGAGCTAAAACATCCACCTTAAAAGGGTTTTCTTGAAAGAAGATTGCTGCTGTAAATGGGCAAATAAATCTTCAGAAATGAACATGGTTCTGGATGTGGGTTAAACCTTGGGTGTTTAAAATGCCTGGATCTGCCCCTGCTCTTACCCCTTCATTCAGAGGGAGGACTTTACACTAGTAATGTTACAGATGCAGTTAAACAGATTCCTCATTCGAAGGGTTATGTATGTTGTCTAACATTGCTGGACTAATAAACTTTAATCTTAACCATAAACCTTTCATTCTGAAGAAGCATTTTAATTTGCCCGCCTCCCCAGTCCGGGGTTTCACTTTATCAGTTTATATAGTTGCAGATTTACAGTTACATTGTTGTATAGAGTCACATGTGGATGATTTATCTGACTGTTAATGGTGCACTTTTACTTTTCAGCGATCAATGAGATCCAGTTAAATGTAATGATTGAAACAGACACCGATTCTGGAGATAATAAAGGTAATTAATTGATCAATTATATATTAATTACTTTATAACCAGGGTGTGATGATATACATTTAGATTTATAACATTTAGTAGCTGTTCTAATCCAGAAGAGACATTCAGAAGATGTTTATTAACTAGAGTACATAAGCTAGAGGATTAAGGTCCTGCCCAAAACAGCCGTCCTGACTGATGTTTTGGTTCAAGGATGCAGGTTTGACATTTCATAAGAAATAGAAATAACATTGTATTTGACAGGGGTGTGTGAAAAGAGCAAAGGACTCGTTCAGGCATTTGGGAAAAGTTGTTCCGCTGAGGTGAAGGGACTGTGCTGATGAGATTTAGCTTCACAGGCTTCCTGAAATTATAGGATGTGAGGAAAACAGTATCTGAAGATAGACTAACTGGGATTCTGGAGCTGGATAAGAGTAAGAACGAGAGATGACTCCTGATTGCAGACAGCACATTTAAAGATTTTTCTGAGAGGGAGAAAGGAGAGGATACTGTTGTTGTAGCGGGATTTGGTGATGAGATAGAGTGTGACGAGAATGAAGAGTGGAAGAATAATAGAACTGACAGTTAATAGAAAAATATCAGAGGAAAAATGGAGGGAATGTAAAAAAGGTAAAAAAGCTTTTGGAAAAGGAATTTGTCCTCTGCAGCAAATCCACACAGTGAAACACACACTATAGTGAATTCATTAGGGCACATTGAGCACATGTGCCTGGAGCGGTGGGAAGCCCTTTCCAAGGCACCTAGGGAGCAGTTGGGAAGATGAGGGGCCTTGCTCAAGGGCACTTCAGTCATATCCTGTTAGTTCAGGCAATCACACTGGCAACTTTCCAGTCACAAGGCTGGTTCCTTAAACACCAGGCACATCTGTAGCTCACTCAGAGGGGTGAGAGGTTAGGTCATGTTGGTGATAGACTGATGCTCTACCAAGTGAGTTAGCACTACATGTTATGCACTACAGGAACAACCACCATGTGAAGGGGAAATGAGACAGTAAGGTGGAGAGCGAGATCTGAGAAGTGGGCTCCATTGCTGGCGGTCGGTCTGCTGAAAGGTAGAAAATGGTGGGAGTGTATAAATAATGAGACTGTAAAAATTAGGAACTGAAAACCAAATTTGGAAGTGAAAGAAACCACAATGAGTTTGTGTTTTGTGAAGAAGGGCAATGTATGGTTGATGTAAATAGTCTATAGCAGATTTTGCACTGCATGTGAATAATGATATAATGAATCATTATTGGTTGATAAATGTGTGATAAAAGTGATGGTCAGTAAAAAAGAAGGCATGTCCTAACAACTGTGAGGAACAGCTGTTAGAGCAGGCACTGAGGTATTGGTGTGATTCATTATTTAAAGCTCGTAGAGAGAAATCTGAAAAATCATTTAGATCAATTTTTGCTGTTGAAATTGGAAAAACCTCGGACAAAAAATCTGCATGTAGTGAGGATGCTGATGACAACAATATCCCCCCATTGTACTGTTTGTACAGCTCTCGTCTTGCTGTCTGGTTTCATAATCATTTTCAAATGTGACAAGCAAAATCAAACCGCAGAGGTTATGCCAGCTTCTAAGCTCTCAAAGGCAATTCTTACAAACTTTGTCTCATGGAAGCAAATTTTTCTAAAGTCAGTTAAAATGTTAGTGGTTATTAGGCCTTTTGTTAAAGGGCTGGAACAGCAGACACGGTTCAGCTGGATGGCTTTGTGCCAGATGAACCTGTGTTTTATTGAATTTGATGAGTTTTGAAACAGGCATTAGGGGTGTAGTTTGTGCACTGCTGGTGCCAGTCCCAAGCACAGATAAATGGTGAGGGTTGCGTCAGGAAGGGCATCCGGACTATAAACTGTAATGCGGATTATGAATCTGATGATCCGCTGTTGCGACCCCTAAAGGGAGCAGCCGAAAGAAGAAGCGGAAGATGAGTGTTGAATCCAGAAATCTATAACACCATAAGTATTGAAAATACAGTGTGTATCATTACACCCCAACTGTTTGCTAATAGTTAAATTCTCTGAGTGATCTCTCAGGTTGTTGTACTAACTGTGATGTTTCTGCTTGTGTTTTGTCAGTAGTTTCTCCCTCTTTCCATGTCAGTCTGTATTACGTTGGTGAAGAGGTGTTGCGACGGGATGTCCTGGGTGATGATGTCAGGATCGCATTTGTTCCCCCCTCCCCTTCCCCCCCCTCGCTGAATGCCTGCAGTTTCCCTCGCATACCACTGCCCCCACCACCCTCACACTGTGATCCTGCAAATAGCCAGGCAATCTCTGAGTTGTTGCCTTTCATGGAGAAGGGTGTGGTCCTCACCTGCAGTGGGCGGGGCATTTATGCCAAGCGTTTTTGCCAAGGTCGAGTATTCTGGAGGGGGCAACAAATGGGAGGGCCCAATAAGTTGGACAGAAGCCCTGAGCCAACAATGATTTTCAGCAAAGAACTCTTCACACAGGGTACTCTCTCTCTTCAGGCCTCGGATTATATACAATATGTCCAATCCTATCTGCAAAGAGCCGGTGTGGCTGCATGTTTTCAGTCCAACAAAGCAAGAGGGCACCTGATCAACTCAGCTCAGGTGAGCTTTAGGTTGTTTGCTGTGAAAACCAGCAGCCAGACTGGCCCTTTGTGGATGTGATTGGACACCCCTGGATTATATGTTCATTTTCTCTTTATTATTCCTGTTGTTTTTTTTACTTTCATAGTATCCATAAGACTGATAAAACTCCAGCTCAGTACAATTAGCTATTAATTAAGAAATTACAGTAATCAGTCAGGTACACTAATAGTCAGCTATCCTTGTTGTAATGTGTTATAATTGTTCTTTTGGACTTCAGAGTTGGAGCGTTTTCGTGCTGGGGGGAATCCACCTCTAAGTGAGATTACACTGTGTTTCGGAGAGGAACTTTCTGATGAAGATGACCTGTCTGAGAAATACATCATCGTTAAGGTACAGAGCTCACAACTCTTGCTTTTCAGTAGATTGTATAATGTGTCAGGGAAATGTAGGATTGAAAGCACTGACCAGTGCGTAACTCATAACATTATAGATATGAGCTAGCACCAGCACTGTGATCCAAGGATCACCAGTTCGAGATCCGGATCATTCTGCTTGCCATTGGCAGGTTAGAGATTGAGAGAGGGACATTTACCATGCTCTCTTTGGGTGGGTAGAGGGCGCCCTCTCCCCACATCACAGTCAGTGCAACACTTGTCAGCACAGGCATCTGTTGGTCATTGTATCGGAGCTGGGACCCAGTGCTTCCCTCTGAGCGCGTTGGCTGCCCAGCAATGACACTATGATGGCAGTTTCACATGTATTGGAGGAGGCATGTGCTTGTGTTTCCATTCCTAGTGTCTTGAGGATTGTATGTGATAAGAGGAGAGTGGCACTTCCAAATTAGTGGAAATTGGGATAGAAAAAAGGTATGAGATACATATTTTATAGAGCTGGTAAGAAGACACTTTACATAAAGAGAAAGACAGAGAAAATGATCAGGAAATGATGAGTCAGGGGTTATTTCTTACATGATTCTAGTAGTAGGGATTTCATAGCACCCAGTACGATTGAACTTGCATTTAGTTGTCATTGCACACAGGAGTGCTTTAAAATAATGGCAAAGCAGTTTGGGGGGGTTTATGGGTCAAATCACTCAGATCCTTGTTCTGTAGTTTATCTTGAAGCCAAGCCCACTTGTCATTTTCAGTTCTGCCAACAGCCTACTTCTTAACATGTCAGTCCCTCCCAAAAGACACAGCCTACAGCCTGAGTTAACAGTCGCTGTAACATAGCTATAGACCACATGTGCCTGTAATAGTTATTAAGAGGAATAAGATGAATCTGAACTTATAAATTACATCCAAAAATGGGCATGTGATTCAATATAGCAAATTGCAACATTAGACAAAAGATAAAATACCTATAAATTCTTTATTCATTCAAAGACATTTTTACACTTTGTCCTGAGGCAAACATGGTGCATAGAAGTGATTTCTCTCACTTTCTCCAGGTTGCTTTTCCATGGGCCATCAAACTGATCCAGGAAGTCCAGTCTGTCCAGAATTCATTGAGTGTTCTCCAGAGCTTGGCAAAGCAGAATCCATCCAGAGAGATTACACTCAACCTTGTGTCATTACAAAGCAACCAAGGAAACTGAATTTGTAGAGTTCTTGGTTTTGGTCTCTTGAACAAAACGTTCATATTTATTCAACAGATATCTTACACAGACTCCTGAGCATGCACTACAGTAGATGTTTAATCTGTATTCACATAGTAATTAGCGGTGCATCATTAGCTATCAATTAACTGAACATTAGGCACTTTATTTGTACATCATAAAATTACAATTACATTAATACACTGAGAGCCAGTTTCCCCAGACAAGGATTTAGCCTAGACCTGAAAAAACTACTGTGATACAGTTATTCTGTGAGCCCTGGCAGCACATTCACTGGAGTGATATTTGCATGGCACCAGTGCAAATTATATAATAATACATTTACAATACTTAGAAGAGGAGGAATAAGAAGACATACACATCAGTTAATCATAAGACATGTAGCGATGATCCAAAATTGTAAAAATGTTAATTATAATCTATATTATCTTTATGGTAAAATTCTTGGTATGGTAAAAAATATTCAGTAGGCTACAAGAAGATTATTATTGCAGTTGCTGTGTTTTGGGTTACATTAAAAAATTCATAACAAAGTGAGCAATTACAAAAGAAAAAGATTAAATTGTTAATTACCTTTTAATCAAATAATAAGTAGCCCATGCACCACCCACTTTAAATGACTGGCAAATCTCAGGGAAGTGAACCCAGAACAAGCACAGTGACTGATTATGTGGGAAAACATGACAAATATAAAATATTTGAATAATGAATATTCTTCATTATAAGATAATGCTTTTCTAACAGTTTATTTGGAAAGCCTAAAATAAAAGAAAGGAAAACTTACTAAATTACCAGATTGAACCAGTCCATTGGTTGATCACACATAGACTTGGTCAAAACACAAATTTTGTTTTTGAAGATGAAGACTCGCTTATAAATTTGATGTATATACAATAAAAGACATTTTCAGACCGGATGACCAGTTTAATGTGATAGGATAAACCACTTTGTTATTCCATTTTCTAGCATTAACATTTTAATGTACAACATGCAAAATAAATGAAACCTCAATTTATCTGAATATGCAGATTAACCTGAATATGCAGATTAACACACAGAATCTAGAATGTAAGATAAATCAGATGAACCAGTAGTTTCTCAAATTAATAAATGAATAAAGCCTACAATTATTTAATTCACAGCTAATTGAGAAATGGAGTCTAAATCTTTGTTTCTATAAACAGATAACAGAATTTAAATAACGTGGTCTCAACTCTGCATCCCTCAATTTCAGCTCATAAATTCTTTTATGAATAATTATTAGGAATTAAGTACATTATGTCTAATATAACAGAATACCTGTTATTTTAATTACTTTGACCATGGGAAGAGAAAAGTCAATTCAGTATTAACCATGGCTTATTGGAACTTTGCAAAGCAATTACAAATCTAAATCGCAATTAATGGAAACTAGAGCTGCACATTATACCTTTTATCGGCATTATTACCACAATGTGTGCATATGTAAAAGTCACATCGCTGGAGTTGTTATATCTTGTTCATTGTAAAATCGATACAAAAGGAATATTCTTCCTGTTCTCATTTTAATGACTTATCTACCAGATACAGTTTCTCTCTACCGAGTATTATTTATTTTACTCAAATATGGGAAGCACAGAGTGCTTAATAAATATCCTGTTGGATTTTTGACATTTTGTGTCTACGAAATCCATTTTTTTTTTCATATTATGTTTCTTTTTTTTTTTTTTCTTTTTTTTTTTTTTTTTTAATTTAAAGCAAACATGTCATCAGGTATGCATCATTACAGAAATATCACCAAAAAAAGAAACAAAAATCATGCATTGTTTTTCAATATTGAGCAGTCCTAATGGAAACTCATGTGAAATCATCACTCAGAACAGTTCTGGAGGCAACTCTACCTGTGAAGCAGAACAAACATGATTGGTTCAGACAATAACTGATTTAAATAACCATTAGGTGAGTTTTTCTGTTCCTCAGAGCTGTATATGTGGACGTGTTACATAAAATGTTTGAGATTTTGTTGTTCTTAAGACTTTCCATCCTGTAAACACAGCTATAATACTCATGTTCAGTGGCTAAGTTTGCATTCAGTTTTGCTTAATTAGCCAGCTTGCAACCTAGCAAAGAAAAGCTAGTTATTCGTTTTTCAGGCATTTTCTGAGAAACCAAAACCAGATAAAAAGAACTTCTTGAAAACAAAATCTCTAAGTGAATTGTGCATCTACCTATAAAGCATTAGTTATTCTCTAAACCTCAGAGGTAGAGCTGCCTCCAAAATAATTTTGAGTAGTGATTTTGCACATAAACTCTTTGTTTTTAACCATTAAGAGCAGACAGAGTTGGGACTGTTTGGAGCAGACCGTGGAGTTGGATTATAAATATGATGAGGAGAAATTACTAAATTACTAGATAAACCTGTGTTGATTTAGAGATTTCAGACCTGCATCAGTTTGTTCAGTACTGACTCTGGCTTGGGTAGTCGCACCCTGTGTGATTACTGAAACAGAAAGAAGAATTACATGTTTTGTGATTTGTACATAATCAAAGATTAGTATATGTCAGTAATAACTTCCTTGTATAAATACTCTACACCACTGTAAGTATGTAAAACCAACTCTACTCCTAATAGGTACTCTGTCAGATAGATGTAGGTCAGACTACCAAGGTGCATCTAGTGTTAAATGGAGTATAACCATCCAGAATGCTCTGTTGTTCACCAAGCATAATCCCTGTCCATGTAACTGGCTCTTGTGTTGTATTTTAACACTAATAAACAAAAGAACAATGCCTTTGACTGATTGTACTTTGTTAATGGTCTGGGTTGGATTACACAAAGGTTTCTTGGCAGTGGAAGAAACAATGACACTGAACTCTCTTTCTACCAGCTGTGAAACAAAGACTATTATGATATACTTTTTATATATTTTTTAGCTTTTAAATGATAAAAGAAGAAAACACAGATAACCTTGCTCTGTATGTTAACCAGACACACCACATGAATATACAGTTAGTGAAAGTTAGGTCACCCCACACTTTCTTAACATATTTAAAAATATGGACATTTCACCTTCATTTTAACTACATTGAGAGATAATAAAACTAAATACAGGAAGGTTAAGAAATGTCTTAAGCATCATTTGTAAAATATCATTATTAGAAATGCAAGTTTGTTGGGAGGGAAAATGTGGGGGTGTACTAATTTATTAGTTATGTAAAATGCCTAAAATTAGAATCAGGTGCAGAACATCAGCTGCAAATGATTAGACCATCATTAGAGAGGATTTTGGAGGAGGCAGTCTTATTTAAATTTCAAACATTGGTTTGGTTTGGTATTCATTGTTGAAGTGAGTGAGACCAATGTGGTGAGATCCAAAGAGCTCTGAGGTCTTCAGAAAGGTTGTAGTTGCAGATGAGTCTGGGAATGGATTTTAAAAGATCTCCAAGGTCTCCAGGTGTGAAAGGAGGACGAAAACACTGTTTTGGACAGATTCATCCAAAGTTGAAATATTTGGACACAGTAACAGAAGACATGTTTGGCACGAACAAAATACAGCATTTGAGAACAGTAATCACATAACAACAAGAAGGGAATCGTGTGAAGAATCATGGTTTGGGGCATCTTTGGGCCTGGAGCTCTCAATCATTGAAACTGCTATGAAATATTTACTGTATCAGAGGGGGCTGATACTGATACAAAGACTGATACTTCAACATCACATAGCTGAAAGAATTCCGCATGGAAGAGTAGGAAATTGTTTCTTCATGTGGATGTCAGAGACTGGTAGATAGTTATAGGAAACATCTAATTGGCATTATTTCAGCCAAAGGAGGAAATACCAGCTAACACTAATAACTATTAGGGAAGAGGGGTCTTAATGTTTTCCAAATGCTGTTGAAAAGACTTTGGTTCAGTTTTATGTCGAGTTAAATCACTTCCATCTATCAATATAGTTACAATGAACGTCAAATGTCCATATATTTAAATGTTATCATAAAAATCAAAGGTGAACATTGGATGTACTAACTTTTTCACAAGACTGTACAATGACTTGCTAAAGCTGAAGTTGCAAGTTGAAGATAAAACGATCTCCAAAAGGCATACAGTTAAAGATGAAACACACTTTTCAACATTTTCAGCACCACCAGTGTATTTGTTTGGTTTGGTACAATTTTAGAATGAGAAAGGGAAAGGAGTCCCTTGCAAAAGCATGGGAACCCTAAGAGATTGGAGCCCTCAGACTTCTCAGACCTTCATTAGTCGGTTAGCGTTATGGCTTGTTCACAGTCATCGTGACTAAAGGCCAGATGATGCAAATTTCAAGCCTAGCACTCTGAAAATGGTTGAGTTCCACAAATCAGGAGAGGCTTGAGGTTAAATGCTTTACCTCTTCAACAACTCCTGATAAGACTCTTAACTGTGACTAATCCCCAAGTGTTTACTTTCCTGCGTCTGGGGGGGATTATGCTGGAAAGCCCAACCGTTTCCTCCTTTGTCGTGACTGATGGGAACCCGGCTGCTCAATGGAAAGGGAGGTATGTACCTGTGTGAAAGGAAGGAACAGATTATTCTGAATTGTATTTTGCCTGTGAATGCATTGATAATAGTGATGTCAAATATTAGCTATAGCTAGCAATATGTGTTTGTACTGTACTCACATTTTGCCTCTAGAGATGGCTGGGTGGGTATAAAAGGGGGAGACTGAGGTTTGGTCTTGGTCTATGGTCTCGTATGTCTTGCGGCTGAGACACCCCGTATAGCAGTAAATGACTGTTGTTGTTTGGGCTGAGTATTACTTTGGTTTAGGGAACCAACAGAGCCCACGTGTGTTTAGTTAAAATCCTTTATTTCCTTTTTATACAGTGTTTTCTTTCTATTTTTGGGTTTGGTGTTGAGTTGTGGATCTTAACCGGAGTGTCTGGCTTCACCACACATAAACCCAGTCCTAGAGCCATAAGGTAGCAAAGAAATGTGAGGTTTTGAAACGTAATTGAGAAATGGCAGTTAACTGGAACAGTGGAGGTCAGGAAATGTTTCAGAAACAGCTGAATGTAGCCTTGATAGAATGACAAATCAGTGCCTGAATCATTCACAGTAACAGTCATTTTGAGCAGCGATGCCCAAACGTTTGCATGCCAGTATAATACATGTGCAATTTTATGCATTCTAATGTATTATCTTAAATACTGTAGTGTCTGGATGTGTGTGAATAAACTAGACAACACTGGTTATTTTTATTTTTATACTGAGTACAAAATATATTGTTATAAATCATTAGAATTAAAACAGTTTATGATTTATTATAATAATTTTGCAGTAAAATACTGTCTGGAACAGCTCTTCATGACTCTGAAGTCTTCTGAGGTGCTTTTGTTAAGCACTGTACCTGTAGATGTAGAAGGTAATTACCGTGTACCAGTAGCATTTCCTTTTGCTTTTGTCTAATATCCTTATATATATATATATATATATGGCATATTTTGTTGACTGTTTGAGTCAGGGACACTGCTAAAGGTCGGACCAATCCCACCCATCCTGAAAATAGGTTTGTTAGTTTTATTCATATCTCATAATCAGCTCCTCTTACCCCACTTTCCCCTTCAACGTTTCCCTACTCCTCTCATCTCTCCTCTCCTCTCATCTTTACAAGTGCTGGACTTGGATCAAAATCAACACTTCGAAGTTTGTAGAGAACATCCTTTTCACATACTTGAGTAAGTTGTTGTCACTGGCAGTAATGATCAGCTCATCAGCCCAGATTATCAGTATTATGGTCCTGCTCTCAGTGTTCTTGGTGTAGACACAGTGATCGGCTGGGTTCTGTGTAAAGCCGTGTTCATTTAGATAACCATGCACCATTTGGTTCCAGGTTCTTCCAGACTGTTTTAGGCCAAATCGTGTTTATTGTAGGCACTCTTCAACCTGTAGTAGTGCATCTCAAAAATTAGAAAGCTTTGTAAAAATTTGTCATATATTTTTATTCATTATATTTATCGCCCTCATCCAGAGCGACTTGCAAATGTGCTTTGCTGTTCACTTATAATATCCTTAGCTAGTAGACAAGGCTGGAATCTAAAGATTCCTCTTGCTTAGATCCTGTTGAAACAAATGTCTTTATGGAGTTAAATACTCCTGAAATACTCCTGAAATACTCCTGAAAAATACTCCAGAAAGCATTATTATACATACAGTTTATCGGTAATTATTAAGATTAAGATTAACCATCTTATCAGTAAACTAGACGATATAACAATTGATAAAAGGATAGCTGTTAACCACAGCCCTAACAAGAATACATACATAACAAATTATACAGATCTTTCTTCAATCACTAAATGCAAGTATGTAGATCCATACTTCAATTTCTTGCCTTCAAATATAATTTAGTAGTGTCATCTCGTTTGAGGTCTGTACAGGACATGTTCACGTACAGGACTGACTAACGTAAAATTGAAAGATCAGCAAAAAAAACCAAAAACAAAAAAAAAACATGAACCAACTGCTGATGAATGCTAAGAGCCCCCCAGTGACAGATAATACAGTATACACATCTGTCCTGGTAATCATGTTTTTGACATCCAGCCAAGGACAAAAATGATCAAATTCTTTATAGAGTTATAGACTTGCATTGTTATCAATCGTCTCTCTGAGGCGGGTGAGGTCCTCCATTGCTGCCTCCCAGTTCTGCATAAGGATCTCAGAGGCCAGCTTCCCCATAAAGAACTCAGTGCATGTGGAAGGAACCAATACACGAAAAAAAGTCAGCATTTGAACTTTCGTAGCATCAACCCATAACTGTGTTGAATGTGTTGAGCTTGTTGCTTCTTTAAAGCTCTATGGTACATCACTTCCCTGAAACAGTGGTCACTATTGGACAGTATCTGATCTTCAACATCTGACACACATTCACCTTAGTATTGAGGTGCTTTCTTCTTCTTTGGATAGCGTATACTGTGGCTGTCCCTTTCTGTTCGAATGCCATCTTGAGCACCACTTTGTGATTTTTGCACCTTTGCTGGAGTCTGAATAAGTGTTGGCACACACCACTACCTTTGAAAATCATCATCTGCCATTGACTGGTCAGTCTGGGTTTGGTGTTCTGTAACACACTTTGCAACAAACTTCACAAGCCTGTGTTTAAGGACTTCCCTGTGTTCCCTGTATTTTTGGCTTCGTAGGCCAGCATCAAAGGTTCTGAATCTGATGTTTAGCTACAGGAAGCTAATCAAGGGAATGGAGCAGAGGAGTTACATGACTGAATTTGGGGACATTGAAGACTAGCTGCAGCGCTGCATTATGGATGAGTTGCAAGTGCCTGATGGTCTGCAAAGGAAGGCCAACCTTTATTTCTACATCATCTTTGTGGAGGGTGTCAGTGATTGTTTTCTGGATGCCTGTTGGGTCAGCAGTCTACCCCACGATTGGGGTTGCATGTGCTGAACTAGACAATGTATGTATACATTGTGTTTTAATAGTAATTTAATTCTTAAGTTCTACTAATTTGAAATACTGGATTGATGATTTTCATGAGCTATAAGATCAAAAGAAAGACAACAAAACTTGCAACATTTCACTTAACATTTAAAGAATATAAATTTACTTTTTGAATCAAATAATGAAAAAAAGAAGTTTCTAATTACCTGAGATGCACATAAACACACACATTATCAACAAGACTTGCATTTATCTTACACCGCTGGTCTGTATGCTCATCGGGCCTTTAAAAAAAGGTTTTTTTATTATGGCAAAAGTACTATTTTTTTAAAAATGTGGTCATATCCTACAATTATCGTTTATTATATATATATATATTAATTTTTTTATTTATTTATTTTTTTTGGGACATGGAACAATATAATAGTTTACATGAGTAAATAATAAAACCCAGAACATTGTGGAAAACCCTGGATTTTGTTTTGGTTAAATGAGATAAAACGAGTCCTTGTAAATGATAATATTTTTATTACATATTTCAATTAATATATAAAGCAAGTTAAAGTATTTAAAGACAAGTCAGAAGGAACAAGTGATTCATTTTTGTAGCATTTTATTAATTCTTACACTGAAGGATAGCATAATTTTAAACATTTAGGTAAAAATCTGTGTATTCCCACATGAAGAAAAATGTGATAAAAGTGTTAATTACACACAATAAAGCACTTTTCCTCTAATGAATCTACACTCACTGACCAATTTATTACAAAGACCTGTATGTCTGTACACTCGTTCCGGCAATTATGTAATCAGAGTAGGAGAACCAGCAGCAGTTTCAGACCAGCATATAAAAAGTGTGTTGACCTTTTACAGAGCCTAACGTTAGCAACTGATTTGACCCAGATATATCTGCTGTCTGGGAGTGGTGCTTGAAAGTTTGTGAACCCTTTAGAATTGTCTATATTTCTGCATCAATTTGGCCTAAAACCTAAACAAATGAGACAAAAATATTACACTTGCTCATTTATTTAGAGGAAAATTATTCAATATTACATATCTGAGAGTGGCAAAAGTATGTGAACCTTTACTTTCAATCAATTGGAGACAATCAAGTGTGAGTGAGCATCATGTTGTATTGAAATAAAAGGGATCTATCAAAGTCTGATCTTCACAACATGTTTGTGGAAGTTTATGATGGCACAAACGAAAAGGAGATTTTGATTTGAGTTATAGATGGTCATCAGGCTGGAAAACCATCTATAAACAGTTCAGACTGTTTGTGTACAAATAGAAGAAATTATGGAAGCGTGCTCGACCAACAACGCCAAGAGCAATGCGTGCATTTGTCCACCAGCTCACAAAGGAACCTAAGGGACCTTCTGATCAAGAAAAGGCCTCTCACGTTGACTAATGTTAATGTTCATGAGTCTACCAACACTGAACAATGGTGTGCATGGCAGGATTGCAAGTAGAAAACCACTGTTCCCCAAAAAGAACATTGCTGCCCATTACATGGTCACATGGATAAGCCAGGAATGAGACAGAGGCATATAACCCCCCCCCAATACTGAAGTATGAAGCATTGAATCTGTTTTCATGACAACGTGTACCTCCATCTCAAAGGAATGTTCATACCCACACCAGAAAGCAGGCTCTACCCAGTACAGTGTACAGCATTTCAAGTAAATTGCTGAGTAAGTGTAGATGCAGTTCAATTATTAAATATAAATAACAGTATTAAATATATTAAATAAGTTACTCAACATATATTGATTATGTAATGCCAGCTTACATGTTACCATTAGCTGGAGAAGCCAGCTCCATTATCTTAGCATTTAGTTTCTGATTTGTCCAGTCTTTTCTTATGTCATCCAAATGGCTGTCAAAATCCACCAAAAGTGTGTGATCCCATGAATTCAGCAAATGACTGGCAATCAAACGAGTCTCTTCCCACTGATGAAGCATTATTCTACAAAACAAAAGCAGCAAAAGTATATATGTTATTCAGTATTATTCTTTAAACAGTACATTATCTGTAGCAGAATTATCTGGTCAGTAATTCTACAGTGCTCTAAACAGCACATTTCTATCATTCTAAACTACACCAAATAGATTGTCTATTGGCAGAATTTAGTTCAAGGAAACGTGGACCATTTAAATCCACTAGTGATTTTTTTCCCAGTTCAATAGTACCCCTGTCTGCACACTGGGAAAAACGTACAGTGTACATACTCAGCATTTATACCCGACTATTACAGCCTATCAGCAGCAGGGGGCAGTCCTGCTCGTGCACAGGAAGGTGAAAGGGGCGGGGCAGGGGAAAGAACATGCAGGAACAGATACAGAGATTGCAGAGCAAAAGGAACAGGTGTTTATATGGTGGAGAGACCTGTCAATGCTGAAAAGCATCAAAAAGAGTTGAGGATCGTGCTCAATTTCTGCTTGATAGGTGGTTAATATTTCAATAATTGATTTATTTTTGCTGTTTCACAGAAATAAGTCAATATTGTTTTTTCCAATTTGCAAATGTTTATATTTTTATTTAAATTTTTATTTATAAATGTTATAGTTAATCAAAAAGGAGGAAATATGGTTTACAAATATGGGTTAACAGGTGATCCAATTTGGGTCATTATAGCAGCTAGCTAACTACCTAAGCTGATACAATACTACAGTCCTCTCTTTTATTGCTGTAATTTTGTGTTTTTGGGTGTTGTGTTGGGACCACTGTGCTTTTGGGTGCTGTGTTTGGACCATTGTTTGGACTATGATTTGGAAGCAGTGTTCTATCTTTTCGTTTGCAAGCTAAGTGATGTTAGCTCAACAATGCACGGGCATGAGAGTGTCTGTGTATGCAGTGTTCTTACGTGTGTTTGTCTTTAGGGGTCCAGCGAGAGTCTTTATGTTCGTACATCACTATTGGAGGGACACGGTAACCTGGGGACATTTTCCTTCCATCAATCTCACACGCACACACACACACAGACAACCATCATCATTAAATTATTAACATAATTATATTAAAACTTAAGTCATGTAAAAAAAGTCGAACAGTAAATATTGAAACATTATTATAAATGTTACCATCAGCAACACTGCATTACTGTACTGCTCCACAATCTTATCTGCAATTTTCAGAGCACATGGAGGTGGGCTAAGAAGGAAGAAAGAAAGAAAGAAAGAAAGAAAGAAAGAAAGAAAGAAAGAAAGAAAGAAAGAAAGAAAGAATATTGAAATTGTATCCCAAGATTTTCAAATTAAACACAGAAAAAAAACTATTTCTAGCAACCCAGAGGGACTTCAGTTCCCAGAATGCACCCGTTACCTCCTGCTCAGCTCCTGAGATTGAACTACTCCTGAAAATGCTGACAAAGTCTCTCTACTATTTACCTCTTAACACACATTCATTTGTTCTTCATTTATTAATTCTCATACTAGCTATATTTCTTTATTATTTTATTCCTTTATATGCTGTCAACCAGAGGAGGATGGGTTCCCTATTTGAGCCTTGGTTCCTCTCAAGAGATTTTCCTTGCCACTGTTGCCCCCTGGCTTGCTCAATTTAGGCTTGAGTGTGGATTTCTGTAAAGCTGCTCTGTGACAGCCTCTTTGATGTAAAATGTGCTATATAAATAATCTTGATTGATTGATTTACTTTATTCTCTGGTATCTAGTGCTTTATTTACCTCAGTTTATTAGTGCTGGCCAGATGAAGCCTTGAAGGTTTCCATCCATTTGTTTTTAAAAGATTCATCTCTAGAGGCTTCATATAAAAAACCCACATCTGCTGGTCAAACACTTGATTGTGCAATTTAATTCTTTCAATTGACATAATCAAGTTGACTACAAACAAATGGGAGATACCCCCATCTACAATTTTACAAAACCAAAATATTACATTAATCTTGCTGAAAATATTGAAAAAATGTTTTGTCTTTTTGAGAAATAGAGGCTTTTTTCAAGGTAATTGTTTAATTTTAAGCAGACCAGGCATTTCCTGCCTATTTATTAGCTAAGCATTTTCCATCTATGAATGAATGAATGAATGAATACAATGAGAAAAACAATTGGAAAAACTACCTGCTATCTGATAGACATGCATTTGCCTGATAATATCCCACAATCCTCTGCTGTGTCTGTGAACACCATACATCCACCTGCAAAAGAAAATTATACTTTCAATTAGGTTTTGGAGAATTTAAATAAAATTTAAATTTAATAGCTTAATAAAAACAATGTCAAAAATTTATGTCATATAACTATTATGTCATAAAGCAGTGGTGCCAATCCCTTGTTCTGAAGACATTCTCAGACTTTGGTTAGCTTAATCAGGTTAAAATAGGGTTTGATAAAACAGTAAGTTGAACTAATGTTCCTACAAAAATGTTCCAATTAAACAGACCCAGGTTTTCAAATTTTGGTTCATTGATAAAGGCACAATGTGAAAATGCCAATAGGAATATATGTTTCACATAAACAAACTGGAATATTAAGTATAAATATATAAATACAAGTATTACAGGAACAACAAAAAAGCTTTAATTATAAGACCATACAAATAACTAGCAAAAAGGATACAACAGGAATCAGAAAAACATGAAATGATAAATTAAAAGAAAAAAAAGAAAAATTAAGGTAGAAATAACAGCTAGAATGCAGAAATAGGAAATTAAATGATAAAATAATAAATGATTGAGGTACAATAACAATAATTACTGATTTTTCAGTTTGTCTGAAATTATCGCACAATCTTGTAACAAATTTGACACATAATTGCAACAGTAATGAGCAGCACCGGAAGAGAACCCAAGATGGGTGTTAATACAATTGGGGCACAACAATTAATTGACTACAATCAATGAAAAATTGAACCTTTAGAACTCAAATTTACCAGATATTTTAGTAGTTTTGCATATTTTAATTCACCACAAAAGTAGCCAAATGTTTGTAGGAGACTTACATGCCAGATATTATATTATTTCATAGACTGCTTAAATTTTCTTCATTTGAGGTGTAAATATTAACAGAATAAAATATTTGTATAAATTTGACCAAGTTTTAATAAAAAAAAAAAAAAAAAAAATTTTTATCTTTTGCTAATAAGGATTAAAAACACTAGACAGAGAATTGATCAACTAGAGTGTGTTTCGATTGATTGATTGAAGGTTGCTTTGGTATTTAAACTGGGATCAGCTGTTTTCTGAGCTGGATCACTTGCCGATATTTAATCACATAATGATGAGACTACTATGGTTAAATAGGTCAAGTCTTATAAAATATAAAATACCAGCATGTACCTGCCCACAAAATGTGTGGATCTGTAGTTGTAAGAGTTCATTTATTTGGTTTATCATGAGTGTTTCTTGCACTAAACGGCGGATTAAATGCAGACGTTTAATCATAATGTGGAATATAGGTTTAGCACTGACTTTATTTTTTACAGTAATAATTCCTTCAATTTAAATGCAGCTGAAGTGAAAATAACAGAATAAACAAAGTACAGCTGTCTAACAGGAACAGATTGTGTGGATAAATCACACAAAATAAAAGTCACTAATACAAAAGTAGCAGTAAAACAAATTATTTTCTGAAAAGTAAAAAATCATGTTTCATATTTGTCTCCTTTTATCTTTTTTGCTGATCTAAAAGAAATATTGGAAAACCTAAAAAGTAAAGTGATTTAGGTTGTTATATTTTATTACCATTTCATATAATTTGTGACAGTAAAAATATATTGGGTTTTTATTTCTTCTCCATATTAGCAGGAAGGTTTATTAAAACAGTCAATTTCTAATTACACTGCTCATCTTTGTCTTCACCGTTACTTAGCACATGCATAAATTATCCTCAGGCCACATATAAAAGCTGATACAAAAGAGATCTTGGTAAGTGAGTGGTTTACACAAATAAATGATCATTCATTTCAGGAATCAATTGATTATTCAATTTTGTAATTTGTAAAATGGTAAAGTACATTCAAATTTTGTGTGGTTGGTGGAAATTGTGGGGTTTTTTTTGCTCTGGCAAAAGAGCAGTGAATTATTAAAAGTAAAGAACAAAAATGATTGCACAAAACATCTGCACAAACAAATCTAACAGTACAATACTAAAAATAACTACTATAACAGTCACTCAGGCTCCATTGTTGCATGACAGACAACAGAATTGGGAATCCAGGGAGTCCCTCCAGGAAATACAAATTAGCTGATATATTTTATAAATGTTGTCATTAAAAATGTTCTCTTTGAAAAAAAAAAACTGTAAGAAGCACTTGTAATGGTGTTAATCCCATAAGAAGCTTTAGTGTTAACGTGTGGTTGGTAGTCAGGGAAAACACATTTATTAGTCTTTACGGCAGTTAGACTGGTGATGTTTTCTATGGGTCACCACATCATAGCACAATTGAAGAATTCTATACTGAATTGTGAATTACAGTTTACAAATTACAAAGTCTTTTTGTAAAATTGCTGAAATCAAAATTGTTTTGGGGAAAAAAAGTTGATCATCATGCAAGTTATAAAATTAAGCTTCAAAAATAACATTTTATTATTTAGTGTATAAATATCTATTAACATATAAATTAATAATCCAACATTTTTGTAATAACTCTGAGCCCTTGTATACTATTTATTATTCAAGTAGACAAAAGTCAATAAGACACATTTTCATACTTGTGTAAGCGCAAGCTGCGTCATGAGAGCCAAAGGCAAATGGGAGTGCAGTACAGGGACGCAATCTGTAACACAGACAGTGCTCTCCAGGCTGCCCTCAGCTGGACTAGAAGACAACAGCAGGCCATTTACACTGCAGTGGGGAAACATGCTGGCATGCAGGAACATTTTCACATATGCCAGGCATGACAGCTCCACTTCACTCATTTCTAACTGCAAAAACAAAATGGAAAAAGAAAATGTTTTAAGAAGACAATTTATAAAGAATATAAGAAAACATGAAATTCCTGAGACAGTTTATACAGATATGATTTTATACAATCATACAGAAACTGTAATTTGCCTACAGTCTGTAGTCACAAACAATATTCACTGGTCATTCCATTTTAACCAACTGATGGTCTCTGCATGACCATCTAAGAACTGGTTTATATTACCCATTTTTGTTCTGATATGTTTCATGGAAAAGACTAAATATTTCAGGTCCCTGTTCATTAGTACACTGATAATAATGGTCTATGTTAGACATGGCACAGACAACCGTCAGATATTGTAGACTACAGAAGTGCATGTTTAAGCCTGTAAAGCTTCATATTATGCTCATTTTAAACCTGTCTGGGGCAACGTTTCATTCCTGCACACATACTGTAAGTGTACATATAAAGCCTATGTATTAGTAAAGCCAACTAGCAACTTTGAGGTAACTAAATGATATATAAATAGCTAGCAAGCTCTGTGCCCCTTTACCTAAAAGGCCACATAGCAGTCAGAAAAGCTTTCCAAAATTCAAATTTTTGGTTAGCTTAATCAGATTCTAAAAGTCTAATCTTAAATCTTTATGTCCGCTATATGCAAATTTATCACACATATATTGGAAACTCACTGAAATAAATGGCTGAAATATTAATTAGTTTAACACACACTAACAAAACCCAAAGAACGCATCAGCAAACTTGAAACTGCTGGTGTGAAATGGCTGGTGCGCAACATGCGGCTCTGCAGTCAGATATTATTGAGTCAAGTAAGTAGGAGGGATATACAATTTATAAAAACAGGCCCAAGAACGTAAAGAGTGTTAATACTTATACATTATGATGGTTAGTTCTACAAAACTAAGTGTTTATCACCTCTGTATAATTTAGAAATGAACACTTAATGTCACACGAGACATAGTATATAATCAAGTTGGAATGAGTGATATGAGACATTAGGGGACATATAAATTCATGCATTCCTAAGGCTATTAAACAAGGTATGCTAAAATTTTACATCATAAGTCTACTTTGAACGTTAGACACTGAACAGAAATTGTAGTATGGAATCAAGTTGGAATAAGTGACATGAGCTTTTATAAGCTCATACAGTTGTTCTAACAGACCTGTTAGTTTTTCATTAAGAAGGCCTCCTGCTCTACACTCATTACCTGTATTAAATGCAAGTTAACTAACTCCCTCACTTCCTGAATCACGCCCTCCCTCCCTCCCTCACTCACTTACTCACTCACTTCCTCACTCACTCACTCACTTCCTCACTCACTCACTTCCTCACTTCCTCACTCACTCACTCACTCACTCACTCCCTCCCTCCCTCCCTCCCTCACTCACTCACTGCCTCAGTAACTCATCCCACTGTTGTAAACCCGAGGCCTCACTGAGAGCAGAATCACGCTGATCCAGAGAAAGGAACATGGGTTTAATGTAACAGCAGGTTTATAACTTACCTTTCCTTCTAATTTCCAGAATAAAAACACAAACAGGGAAACGGTCACTAACCGGTAATAAACACAACAGACTTCTTCACCTCCCTCTGTGGAAAAACAGCAGCTCACTCACTACACACACTTACCGCCACCTACCGGCCATTAGGGAAGCAGTCACTCCAGTTCTGTTCAGACTGGCTTTACTGGGAGGACTACAATGGTGCCAAAGCACACAAACAGTATTTATCGTGTTGTGTTATTGCACACATTCTAAACCTGCTCTTCAACATACCGACTCTTTTATTTATAAATTATATTTAGAAATGTTCATGTTCTAACTCTAAACTGGAACACCTACTTTGTGCTCCATTACTGGCCACTTTATTGGAAACACATACCTTGTGCTTCACTTCTGGCCACTTTATTAGAAACACCTACATCGTGCTTTAGGGACTAAACAAATTTCTCCTTGCTTTATATATTTATTTATATAAAAGTACAGAACCTTTATGTGAAAGAACAGAACAGGAACATAACTGCCATATTTACAGTACAGCTGGTCTCTGTGGAAGTCAGTTATGGGAACTTACTTGTTCCGTTTGAAAAAGGTACAATATTTGTACCTACAACACATGAACAAATGATAAGACGTAAACCCCCTGGTGAGCCAAAGGCCGAGAGTGGCAAAGAAAAACTCAGAGCTGGAGGAAGAAACCTTGGGAGGAACCAAGCTCACAAGGGGGGGACCCCTCTACCTCTGGTCAACTACTTATATAGTTACTTATATAGTTATTTAGGGGACACTGGACCACCACATGTCTCTTCTAATACTCAGGTGTACTGATGTAATGTTAGTTTGCTGGTGGACATAATAGTAACAGTAGCGGGTGGGCAACTAGTCCAGGGCAGGGTGGGAAAATAGTCCAGGTCCAGTAGCCGGAAGGTGAGAAGACAATGTGAAGTGGGAGCAGGGGAGCTTCTCAGAGATGTAATTAGATTGGTGTTTGGATTTATGGAGAACAGAGAATGTAAACATTACCAGAGAGTGACGAATGATCTGACAGAGCAGATCTGTCTATAACAGCCTAACTAAAAGGAGAGAACCTGAAGGTAACATAAACATGGGAGCATCCTGAAACATTGACGTCCAGCTGCTCCTCTGTCACAAACCACACTTCCTAAACCAGCGAGGTTTCAGACATCACCAGTGATGTGACTCACACTTAATGGAGCAAGCCTCAATAAGCACTTCACAAAAGACATGCTCTGTAAACTGGGCACACTACATCCCATCACTAGAAATCAAGAAGACCACTCCATTGTTCTTCTAAAGAAAGATGAAGAAGACAGCACAGCTGTCTCAAAAAAGTTCAGAAATTCAGCCAGATGCCTGATTAGTGTCATGTTTCAGTCCTGTTCACTTCTGTCTCATCTTAGTTGTTTTTTATCCCCCATGTATTGTGTTTTTGTTTCGGCCCTGTCCCTTCTCTTGCTCCGTCCTTTCCCAGCTGGGTCTAATTTGTAACCCTGCCCATTCAGTTCCCAGCTCAAGGTGTGTGTAATTTTGTCCCTGTATTTAAGACCCTCATTTCAGTCTGTCCTGGTTAGTCTTTTGTTGTTGTTTTGTCGTGGTAGTTTCTTTTAGTTACCTTGTGTTTTGTCCCATGCATTTTTGTTTATACCTGGTGTTTTTCAGCGTGTTCCATTTGTAATTAAATCCTCAACCCGAACAATTACCATCGCTTCCCTTGTCTTGGTGTTCATCTCCTCGACGTACTCAAGCATAACAATTAGTGTCTCTGCACAGTGATTTTCTTCAATCATGCTTTCACAGGTTGGGCAACACCTGCACAAGAGAAATTGAGCATTCCTTTCTTTTAACTGTGTACAACTGTCCTGGATCATTTCTTTAAGGAACATTGAAAATTCCTTCCACCTTAGATACTTAAATTTGGATGTTTCAACAAATATCGTCACAAGACTGAACATTTAAACATCTGCTGCAATTTAGATCTCTGTCATTGCATGCAGTCTTTCTTTTCTCACACTATTAAAATATAGCTACTTCATTTGATGTCTATGAAGCTAAACACTGGAGTAGTTCTGCACAGGGTTTCTTAACACGTGGGCTGTGAAGCACGCTCTAGTGGTCCGCAGGCCCAATCTCGGGAAGACAGTGAAAAGTGGGCCAGTAATGCCACACTAACTCTTTGTGATAAAAATGTAATGTAAGTAAAAGTCGAGAGATCAATCATGTTCAAATGTAGAAATGCTGAAATAATAACATTGCAGAAGTAATGCAAGGCAAAGCTAACCATCAATTTAACATTATCAAAAACAAATTTACATAAACAGTTCAGTTTTGTTGATTTCCCACAAAAATATTTTTCATAGAATATAAAAAATTAATCATCCATTACCCTGTGAAACAAAAAATCGTAACATTATTTCCCAAATTAAATCAGGATGAATTGGATATTTCACATATTTATTTTTTTTGATGCACACATTAGATGTTTATGTATTTTTATATATGTTTTTATTAGTATGGGCAAACATCATTAACATAAGACTGGCTGAATATAAGCCTTTGTGCCTTCCCTCCATGTGATTAAATAAAATCCTCTAATTTATATTCTGATTATGATTTGTTTATGTGTATTTAAACCCCTTGGCTGTGAGTTGTTGTATATTGTGTTGTTTACTTCCTGAAATTAGTGGTGAAAAAGCTGTGAGTGTATAGTCTGTCCCACTTGAACACCTTAAACAACCTGCCACGCTTGAGGATTCACTTGCAAGCACAATAATCTCTCTCTCTCTTTGTCTCTCTCTCTCTCTCTCTCTCACACACACACACACACACACACACACACACACACACACACACGCACACACTCAGAGCTAAATACCACCTAGCTGTTATGTAAATAAATGTTTCATACAGTTGTCTATTTGATATTATTTAACACTGGTTGTTGCTAATATATACCTTTTAGTATAAATTTCTGGGAATGGGACTAATTTGATTTAATTTCTTAATTAGACTGGTTTATTTAATAAGTTAATAACTGACACTGGCCATTATAAACATGCCCCATTTCCCCTGCACTAGTGCACACCTGGAAATGTCAACTGCTTCACAAAAAGGCAATATATTCTCTCAACTATGCATGAAATCAGTTCAGTGAATGTGGAGTATTTGAATGGACATTCCATGCATGACACTACATACATACTGCATACATGTAAAAATGTGTATTTAGCAAACCCCACTATTGTATTTTAACCCCAAATACCCACAAGATGATGACCATCTTATCTGCCTAATTAACTACACAATAAGTCTATATTACATTTTATCCCAAGTCACATGGTGCCCTGTTGTCCCCTACCCCAGTTTGCTTTTCCTTTCCCTGCTCCACATGAAAAATTCTCTTAGACTGAGCACTCTCTGGGGAATGGGAAATGTTTCTGACACTTTTTGAGTCCTAGATTTAACTGCAACTTCTCTGAGGTCTTGATCTCTGAGAACACGATCCTGCTCTGCAGTGAGGAAACGAAAACGAACAACTTGTAAATGTGCCTAAGAAACAATCGGCCTGGCCTACTTTTCCTCAGAGCTGCTCAGTGAACCAAAAACCGCAGCTACCTGACAACAAGGGCGTTAATGGCTGTGAGAGGTGATGTCAGGCATGACTCTGTAAACTCATCAAATTTGCATTGAACAGCTAAGATCCTACAAAACCTGTTAGACGAGGGTCTGACAATGTATGACTTTGTAGACGTAACAGAAACTCATTCTTCACATATTTCACAAGGTATCCGGTAGTGCTAACTACAAATATATTTTGCAGTAGGTTTGACTGAATTCAGTTCTCGAGTGTTCCTGTGTAGTTCCGCAACATTTACATCTCTACAACCACAGTAAACAGTTTCATGGTGATCTAGAACACTATCTATTTCACTGTCTTTAACTACATACCAGTAATAATTGTTTAGATAGTAGTTAACCTATGAACCAGTTTAGTATATAAGTATAAAAGTAATTCCAATAAAGCAAATGTAAAGACAATGCACTGAATTTACACAGTCTTCAATCTTATCTATGAACTTGCAGCCAAAGCTCTCTGTAAACCATAAATAAATGATCCCACTAGTTTTAAAAGAAGGAATGTTTTATGCATAATTCATAGGATCGGTTGAAATTCTGACTGTGCAGTTTGATCCAGATACCTTGACAGGTACCTGACTTAAGAACACCATAAGTGCTGCAGATGAAGCTCTAAACGACTTTTTAGAGTCAAAAATTAAGAGGAGGCAGAGCCACACTCAGCCAGAACAAAATCCTGATTGCTTGACCAGAAATATCCATTCAATGATAAGAGTCAATATCCAGGCTGAATTTCTCATTTCAGTTTCCAAAGTTTTTTTTAGCTTTGAGAGTGTCAGTAATGAAAATGACTCTGCTCTTCTGCTGCAGTAGATAAAAGAGATTCTATTTCTATGGTTCAGAAATGGTGGGTGATTTTACTCATAACTGGCTGTTTAATGCATCTGATCATCTGAAAGAAGCATATCTTACCCTTACCAAGAGTTAACTACTGAATCAACACACCCAAACCCAAAGCTCCCTACAGGCCAGCCTGTTTATATCAGCCAGCCTCAGAATTAGACAGACAGACAGACAGATACTTCATGGAGCCTGAGGGAATCATGTGTCATTAATAATTTAAGTTCAAATCATCACAATCTCCAGTTCTCTACTTAGAAATGTCATATTAGTTGAGTTTGAGGTTTTAAATAGTGTGAATTTGATACAATCAGTATTACATATCAAACAGACAAACAAGCATTTATTCACATTAACTACTCTACA
Source organism: Acestrorhynchus altus (assembly GCA_034509495.1). NCBI lineage: Eukaryota > Metazoa > Chordata > Actinopteri > Characiformes > Acestrorhynchidae > Acestrorhynchus > Acestrorhynchus altus. The sequence continues at coordinate 29,287,348 of CM067510.1, read as the reverse complement.
CAGAAACACAACATTAATAATCAGTGTATTTACAGTGTCTAACAGATAATGAGTATTTAGCTGGTAGGTCTGGCTGATATATAAATAGATATCAGATATCACAGCTTTTAGATGATCAGTAATTAAACCAGCCCACCTCACACCATACATTATGAGAATTATCAATAATGGAATTATCAATAATGTCTGGAATGTTCGGTACTACAGAATAGAACTATATACTCTATTCTACATAGTACTGTGATGACACTGGAACCCCTTTGTTCTGTGTAGAACCATTTTCAGAAGCTTCTGAACAAGTTTGAACCAAATGACAAACAGTTTCTTTGCGTTGTCATGGATTCAGATATTTTATTTATGGGTACAGCACCCTTCACAGCCCCATGTCCTCAGTGCTCTCAGTTTTCATTTCACAATATAACTATATTTCTCTGATTCCACACTGTCTGTTTCACAGTGTAGCATTTCAGCTCTGGCTTCACAGAGCAGATCCCAAAACAGCAGGTTCCGTTCAGCAGATCCCAGAAGTTCTCTTCGGTAGAGCCAGAACAAGTTCTCTTTAGCAGACCCCAGGTCAGCAGAAGTGGAAAGTGTAGAGATATTAGAGAAGGTCACGTGAGCGGGAGAGTAATAAGGAGGGCATGCTCCTCCCCCAGCGGGAAAAGGAGAGAGAGAGAGAGAGAGAGAGAGAATTCGGTTCATACAGGAGAATACAGAGCTGAAGCGCTGAGCTTTTCACCGTAATGGTAAGTGAGACTGGGCAGTAGAGAGTAGACTGGGCAGTATACTGGTCTTTACTGGATCTGAAGTTCTCAGCTGTGCTGTGTTGTGTTGTGATGTGTTGTTCCTGATTAGTGGCTCTGAGAGTCTGGCTTTGATCTGCTGAAGCTCAGTCTCAGGTGAAGCAGATGAAGCAGGTGAAGCAGGTGGTTCTGGTTGATGTGAAGGTGCTGCTGTGATCTGAGCTCAGTCTTCAGAAGCGGACTGTCCTGCCAGGCTCAGGTGTTTAAGGCTGTATACTTGAATGTAAACAACATTGCTTTGATCTCTGGGTTATGTGGTCAGTGGCACCGACTCCTATCAAGGTAGGGCGTGGCTCCTGATCAGGGGCGGGGTCAGCTTTCACCTGGCTGCGTTGAGGGGGGTCTGTGTTTAATCTGTACTGGAACACTCCCAGCACTCCCAGTACACAGATACAGTATCTGCTCGGAGTTGGTCTGAAGAATAATAAACACATTCTGAAATCACAACACAGACCATAGGTGTGTTCCACCCTCCTCATGTTGCACCTGTTACAGTTTTTAAAATGGAAGTTTTTTTTTCATTTATAAGCTGAAATAAAGTATCTAAACCAAAACGTATATGTATAAAATGATCTAAAAATGAAAATGGAGCCCCTCTTGCCTTTCTCTCCTACCTTGTTTATGGATGCTCCTGTCCTTAAACAAAAAGAGACAATCAGCTTGCTCTTAGTATCACAGGCTAGCATCAGTGGAGAAACCTTGTGTGTCTAGTATTTTGTTCTCTCCCCAAAGGTCTGTGCCTGGTTTCAAATGAAGGGGTGAAAATCAGGAGAGCTGGGCTGAGTGTATCAGAAAAATTTGAATTATTTTGCTTCAACTCAATGGGGTCAACACAGGTAGTGCACCTGTCGCACATTCCCAGCGGGATGAAGTTCTCTGTCTGTGAGGACCACATAGAAATAACTGAGTGAGCGAATGTGCGCCTAATACATGACATTCATAATAGACAACAGAGTATAAAATCCTACACTTGGCTCTCAGTATCTTCATAACCACATGGCGGTTTTTGTGGTTGAGTGCACCCTTTGCAGGGCTCTGGTTTTCTCCATTTTTAGAGTCTAGTTTGAGAATCCTCACTGTTGATCAAGTAATTAAACTTACTGATGTGATGGGAAGTGTCAGAAATATGCATCATTGTACAAATCTTTAAACCCATGTTTCTTTGGTTTGTATGGAACTCCTTGGATGTCCTGGTTTTTAATGTCCTGGTTAGTGATGACCTGTGCTGTCTGCACCTTCATAAGACTTATTAGCATCACCTGTAGCCCAGTTAGGTCCATCACTCTCATTAGTAATGTGTTTACTTATTGTTAAATGGTATTTTGTGGTATTCACATGTTTAAAATGTAAAATTCTAAGATAACCACATACATTTCTGTGGTTCTTATATGGGGGTTGTATGGCTATCCAAGGGATAAAAGACCACAAAGGAACACATTGTTTGAAATTTTGAAGTTTTAACTATGCAATTAATCTGGTCCAAACCCACTTAATTTTACAAAATTATTCATTAACATTTTTTCTAAATGTTTTTGTGCCTTTGTTTCAATTTTTGAACAGACTGTGAAGATATTTGTTTGTTTAATTCATCAGTAAATGCTTTTGAAACAGCTTAAACAGGGTACAGGTGTCAAAATGAAGGCCAATGTTGAACTTTGGCTTAATGATCTATGTAAATATAATTTTATAGGGATGTGACGAAGTTTGAATTCGATGACATTTGAACTTTGACTATTTTTAGCAGATTTGAATTCACAAAGCACACGCAGATATAAACACAGCACTTTAATGGGACAAATGCGTTAAACAGAGTCAAACAGTCCAGATCAATAACAGACAGTAGAGACAATACCAGACTGGACAAACCAGAGACAGAGTCAAAAAACAGACCAAGATCAAAAACCAGCAGAATAAACACAGGACGAAACGAAAGGCAGGATCAAAAAACGAAACCGGCTCAGACAGACAGACTGATAACGATAATCACGGGTAACGCTGAGGGCTGTGAGACACTGAACAGGCTGAAAGACTGGATTAAAGTCTCTCTGGACCAGGTGAATACAATCAGAACTCCGGTGATCGAGAACGTGAGTAAGTCACATGATCAGTCAGGTAACAAACTGAAGGATTCTGGGAATTGGAGTCTGGAGAGACTGAGGGCTGCATGACTCATACAGGTTGATTTCCAGCCTGCAGGTCATCTTTTAGAGACCGCCAATGTTCATCTGAATTTAATGATATGTTGTTTACTTTATACTTCCGCTTGACATAAATAAATAAGGAAAATGGCCGAATGTGGTAAGAAAACAAGTGTAAAACACAAAACAGTAGTAAACACTGAACAGTTCTACACTACTAGTTAATGTCTTCTTTGTGTAAGAATGCATAATTAGTTAATTACATGAAAATAAATGATTGAGAATTTTATGATTCAGTGTCATTTAAACAGTGTGATGAATTGTTTACAGTACACTGTGAGTACATGACTACCTGTGACTGATGGCCTGTATTTGTGTTGAAAAAATACAAAAATATAAGCACAAATGGGCGTATCGGGGCTTATCAGGTGTTCTTGGCCCCGTGTTTACAAAACCCGCATTCGCATTTGCATTCGCATTCGACAGCTTTGTAGCTAAAACATTTGAATCCGACGGATGCAGATTTTCCTCACCTCCTTCACATCTCTATAATTTTAATACTTTTAACATTAGTTCTAGTGAAAACAATTTCGGTCATTGTGTCCCCACTGCATGAAACATGCAACAAATGCATAATCAGTATGCACAGTGGCAAGGTTTGCCATGTTATGAGCTGTTTTATGAAAGTATGAAATCCACTTGTAGTATTACTTGAAGTAGGAGACTAGAGCTTTATTTAGTATGTGTATTTGTTCTGGGCCAAGATGAATAGGTTCTTCAAAATCCCATTAGAACCTCAGTTTTATTTTCATCATTCAGTCATCATTTTCTATGTACATAATAGCTCAGTATGTCATGTTGCCAGTTAATTATAAAGTAGCACAAGCTTTGTATAAGGAACTAACTTCAGTGTCATCAAATTCTTGGTAACTGCAGTTGCAATGTGCAAAGTCAACATTACTTGTAGGAGAGACACAACCTCCCTAAGGGGACCTGCCTCCTCTGGAATCCATTGCCAGATTTGCTTTATTTGCCTGGTTGCCAGGTTTAAGATTTTCTCACCAAACTGTGCCACTCTATGGTTAGTACCTAGTAGTGTCCCCTTTGGCACATATTACAGCTTGTCAACGATTTTTGTAGCCATTTTTCATCCATCCTTCCTCAAAAAGTCTTCAATGATGTTCCGATCAGGGGACTGTGAGGGCTTTGCAGAAGCCATCCTCAGCTTTTTTACAGATGGTGTTACATTTACTTCCAGAATGTGATGGAATGTCATAGAGTTCCCTGTGCCATTGGCTGCAACACAACGTTCGGAGAGCGGCTCTTTTCCTGAAATTCTGTGCTCTTCTTTCTCCAAACATACCTTTGCTCAATGCAGCCAAATGGTTCTATTTTAACTTCATCGGTCCACAGGACTGCAGTCAAGGTTTTTGATTTGCCTTTCTAGCAGTACTACGAGCAGGTTCTTGTTCTTGGCTTTTCAATCCTTATCTTGTCCCCCACTGGTCATGTTAACGGTCATTTTGAACTCAGCAAATCGTTTTCAGGTTTCAATTTCCTATCTTGTGATAGCCTTCTCCCACTTTGTGGACCTTTGGCCACCTGGCCTTTCCTAATGTTGACTTGGAACAAGTAATAACCCTAACAATCACCTAAATCTCCTTGGGTTCTTAAACTCTTTTTACACTCGAAAATTGTACAAAAGCAAAATGGTACAATGGCATTGCTTAAAATGTTGAAAAGGGTGTTTCATATTTAACTTTGTCTTTTGAAGATCATTCCATCTTCAGTTTGCTTAACTCTTCAAAGTAACATTCATTTTGAGTAAGGGTGCCCGAACATTTGCACGTCACTGTATAGTTTAAATTCAAGGCTGATTTGCTGATCCTTGGTCAATTGCTGATCGCTACATACTGAGTACTAGTTTCAGGAAGTCAATTCAAGTGTTTGTGTGTGTGTGTGTGTGTGTGTGTGTGTGTGTGTGTGTGTGTGTGTGTGTGTGTGTGTGTGTGTGTGTGTGTGTGTGTTCATTCCAGACAGATCTGTGGCCTACTTCCCCTAAAGCCAAACACAGTGGTTTAATTTGGGATTTAGAAAATCATGTCCTCTGTGACATCACATCAGCTTGAACACACACACACACACACACACACACACACAATACCACTTTCTTGCCTTCTTCTAGTTTGTTTAAATGTTTTCAGGTAGTATTCTCATTTTTTATGTTGACACATCTGTGCCGCTTGGATAGGCTGTAGCCTGATGGTCTGTCCACATGCAGCTCCATGGTTCCCTCAGGGAAAAGATCAACCATTACAACGAGTAAAGGGGGAACCGTAAGCTGTATCAATATGTGTTTTTACTTTCTTTGGCCTGATGGGTTGTACTCAAACCGAGGGAAACTGCAGTGGAACACGTTATAACAACAGTATAACACAAAGTCTGTTAACTTTCAGGGATCTCAGTCTGTCCAGTTAGGACAGTTACTCTGTCCTTATCCTTTCCTGATTGATTTTTCTCAAGTTTTGCATTTCATTAGTCTTCCTGTCACTCCACCATTCAGGTGGCACAAGTAGTCCAGCTCCTCCAGGATGGCACATCCATAAGTGCTGTTGCAAGATGGATATGAACAACGTTTCCTGACTTCTGTCCGTTTAGGCTTGAAAACGAGAGGCCTATGATTTTTCTGAGAGATTTTTTGATCTGGCTGAAAAGTTTCATTAAGCATCATACCATCACTGCATTCATGTGTGTGAATTTCTGTCCTACTGTGATCCAAGTTTCTTTTGCTTCTGTCTATTTAGGTTTGAAAATTTGAGGTCTGAAATCATATAAATTTGCAATGGTCTACAGAGTATGACCAGATCATTTTCAAACTGATGAGATAAACATATTGAATAGTTCAGAAAGTACCATTTTTACAGGACATATAATTGCGAAGTTACTCTGCACTGCATTAATTGGAGTGTATTTGACACAGCCAAGTGAAACGTTTAATTAGTCATAGTCAGTTTGATCACGTAATGTATTTCATGTATTATTTAATACTTAAACATCATTGGTTCATAAAATGTCCCTAGATATACCTTTTCAAGTTTTATTCTGATTGCTGAATGTTTAGTTTGTCAAATGCATGCTTCGACCTTGGACATCTGATTGTTCTTGGGGTAAAATATCACAAATTCAGCCTGAACATTTTCAGCTTCATTGGATTTCTGTTTGCAGAAAGGTGTTTTTTTGTGTTTTTATTTTTTCCCTGACCCTACCCCCATTGGACCTGTGCCACTTCAGAATCATGTACTGAACAAGCCTGGAAAGTTTTGTTAAAATCAGGTTAAGTGTTCAGTCAAATTCGCCCGACCTCTGACTCCGGCTGCCAATGGCAAACAGCATGATCTGGGATTCAAAACTGCGATTCTTTCTGTGGTAGTGCTTTAGACCGCTGAGCCAGTTTAGGAGCTGTTTACTTTTTGGGGGTAATTTAAAAGTTCAGGCTCTTCCCAGTATCTTGAAACTAAATGTAGATTGCACAAAAATCCTATGACAAGTTTGTAAAAGTAGGTTTTGCACATTATGCAAATTAGCAAAAAAAAAATCAATTTTGGCAGAAATGAATGCTCTCATGTTTGGACAACAAAATCAGAATTTTGTCTCCATTTATGTTTAGAGGTTATGAGGCAAAATGTGAAGCAACACAAATTGCGCCACCATGAGGCCAGTCAGGCTGACTATCAGCACCTGACCATGTCTGTAGAGCTTACAGTTTGGTCTGCACAGTTCATTATAAAGCAGCAGAAATAGAAGAATCTTAATGAAAACAACAGGTTTCAAAGCACTATTGGATGGATGGATGGATGGATGGATGGATGGATGGATGGATGGATGGGTGGATGGATAACCATTATGAGTATTGGCATGTAATAAGTAGATGCATAAGCATTATGCATGAACAACCATGACAATACAGTACACATGAAGGCTCAGTAATCCAGGGTTTGGACCCCTAAAGAACCTATAAAAATAGGGCTTTGTATCTCTGGTACAGGCCTTACCTGCACCCATGGTGCTCTGGCCATAATAAACATAATAAACCTCTAACCTCCATTTCAGGCCTTTCCTGCACTTCTGGTGCTCAGGCCTTAAATATAGGTATCAGCCAATCATACGCAGTACACACATTTTCCTGCTCCGGCATGGGTCAACCCCTTTTAGACCCGGTTTTAGGCATGTTGTGCCTGAACCACTCTTGAATAGGACATTACATTTCCAAAGGCACAAACTGCTCTAGAACTTTAAGCCCCCTTCCGTGCTGTGTGCAGGGAGCTGTGATGAGCACGACTCTGGCTGGCTGCAGGCCAGTCTCCAGAGACCGAGTGCCTGCCTTATCTCAGGCCCTGAGTAAATGCTCACTACGAGGAACTGTACTGTTTATGTTGTGCCTTGCTTTTCAGCAGTAGATCTGATAGTTCCTGCTATTTTAGGCACAAACTAAATGGGTAGAAGAAGTGATTGGAAACAGGGTTCACGGAAAAGCACGTGATGTGTTCATCTTTCGTCAATTACAGCGTCGTTGATTTGAGAGATTCTGAAACTTTTGACCTTGATGTGATTTTATCAGTTAGGCCCACCACCCAAAACAACTTACTTACTTTGTTAGCGAGCGTTACCATCTCCTCTTCCAAATCCATTTTTGACATCAAGCAAAAATCCCAGTTTAGCCAGTTACCACAACAGAGGTGTTTGCTTAGAATAACCATTTACAAAGCTTAAAGCAGTGATGCTGTCTGCATTTTGGCAGATCACTTTAGGGGGGTCTTTTTCATGGCTTTAAGGATTGGAGTGCATATATTGGCCTTTAAGCCTGAAAGTAGGTGAACGGACAAGCATTGCATTATATAAATGATACTGTTACTGCCTAACAGTACAAGTCTGTGTTTCCATTCTCCACTGTTTAAACGATGCTTACAGATCCTGTAATGTCTGAACCAGAAAGCTGTGTCCTACACTGTTCAGCTTACACTATGACAAATTGTATGGTCTACACCATGGGTGTCAAACTCTGGCCCGCGGGCCAAATTTGGCCCGTAGTGGAATTATATTTGTGAGGCAAAAACAAAGGACTACTAGAGCTGGCCTGCCGGTATTATACAGCACATTCACCACTGATTCTAAAAATCCCATAATGCCCTGCCGTTGTTTTGGCACGTAAATCAGGACAGGACCCAGAAATGCCCTCTCCTCTGTCATCATAGCAGTCATCATAGCAACCTCATACAACAACTGTCAGCGTCTTACCCCTTCCCAAAAATGGCGAAAAGAAAGGCAGAAAGCAGGAGCTCAGGTGTAAAACAATCTAGTTCAAATCCCGGCCAAAACTGACAGTAGAATTACTGAAGAGTTCAGACTGTTAATGTGGCACCGTCATGAGAGTAGTTTCTGCTAGAGCTGCTCTGGACAAATGCAAGTGCTTGAAATAGCAGCTCGGCCACATAACGAGGGCCTCGACTAAGTGTCTGAATGTGTGTAGAACTCTCTCCTTCAGCAGCCTGTGTCCAGCAGTGAAAGTTGAACTTGGCCCAAAGATTAGTCTTGCCTGTATGTCAGTCCTGCTGCTGCTGCAGGCTGTTATGTAGAACGTGAAGTTTAATGAAACGTTCTGAACACTTGTTATGGTATCACTTTTGGCGCCAAATTTGAATTTCCCCTATAAGTGAACACTTTATTCTTCTGCACTTTCCTGTAACTCTTAAACAGAAATCCTACGAACATAAAGTCTCAGAGTTGAACAGGTGCATTACTTTAACGTCAACACAGAATGTGACCGAGCTATGCTGACAAATTGTCAAGGTCGCACAAAACCTTTCTATCTCCAGAACTGCAGCTTTACATGAAAACCCTTAACATTCAGTGCAAGTCAATATAAAATGATTGTATTCATTTTGCAGTATTTCTATTCCATTGGTCCATTTATCATGAAATGTTGACGCATTGTAAAGAATTGCCAGATTTATATAAAACATATAAACTAATAGCACACAAACAAGCAAATACATGAATAAAAATAAATACAATTTAAAAATAATGGTAATTGAAATAAGATATAATGATAAAATGAATGTACTGTAAAATATAATACAAGTAAAGATATAAAAATTGTCACTCTTAAGCTGAGACTCTTAACCTTCCCTAGAGCCTGCTGTAGATCAGTGAAGAGCCCGAGAGATGGTCCAGTCATAGAGCGGGTCGGATAATTACTGTTAATAACTCAAAATCAGTCAGAACATGGATCAGATATAAACTGACGTGGCCAGAGTGTGAATTATAAATAAAAATAAGCCAGTGCCATGAATCAGGTGTCTTTATTACCCAGCACCATGCATTGTTTTTTGTCTGAGAGGTCATTTTGGCCCCATTGCATTGCAATTATAACCATTAATTCTTTAAGTTATGACAGTGTCAAAAGCTTTAGTCAGGTGCGTGGCACCCCGGGTGGATGAGGCTGCCCACTGCAGCCACTGGAAAAACAAACCTGTGGTGTCTTACTTTCCTCCAGAGCTGTATGTTCTGAAATAATGAAAGTGGCCAGATGCAGGATGGAGGGGTCCAGACCATGTGCACCTGTAGTTTTTTGTGGATTACTAGTTGTGAGAACATTAGCAAGCATGTCTGGAGCATAAAGAGATTGTGATTCTGATTGACGTATGTCTTTTATTTTTGAATGGATGACCAGCAGCAGCAACTTTCTGGACTGATACCAACCTAAAGTTTGGATGGGACGTCGGGAGGTGTTCTTGAGAGAATTCACGGCCGCCCAGGAATGTGGAGAGTTGCTGATCAGGCTCGGACAGTATTCTAATGTGGCATTTCTAATAACAGCAGAACATTTGTTTCTCAGCTGTCAGAATGTAAGACATTTCTCTCCTCCCCCGTTCTTCTGGCATCGGTCAAAGCTTTGTCTTTCTTTGAGCAATGAGAATTTCACTAGAAATCCAGGCTATACTTGGTAGGGTCCTTCAAGTTTGGGTGTGTTCATTTAGTAATGTAACTATGTAAAGCTAAACTTTCCACATATTTCTTTAAGATGTTCAGATGCTGTAGATAACCATTTAATTCTAAGAACCAGAGATCTTCCCTTTGCAGATTTCTAGGCTTCATATCTCAAGATCTCGGCAGCCTACAGACATAATGCACAGATCATAAGAAACTACAAGACGTGCCCTACATTGCTGTCTCTGGACCATGTCAGTGTGATTAATTATCAGTGAGGAATCCAGCTCAGAATATGAGCTTCCAGTGCATGTTTACTGCTCTGTCCATGTGTACATGCTCACCCTGTATGCAGACTCTGATCAGTGAAAGGGGGGCAGGGCTGAGGTCACTGACCCCGATATTGAGTATCACACGAAAATGAAAAGGAAGGGGCTGTTTGCTCTCAGTACTGATAATACGATTAATACAGATCCATAAATAACAAACATAATAAAGGAAATTCAGGTTGGGTTTTTTTTGGGGACCTCTGTCAAGTATCCAAATATCCTTTATTATAATAAGCATTTTATTATAAATAAAGTTCATATAAATAAATAAAAAGTTCTTGCATTTTCAGCTCAAAAATAAAATAAAAAGAAAAACACAAACAGAAAAATAAAGACAAATTTTAGGATTTCCTGAAAATAATATCTGGTATCTGTCTCCTATAAATACTCTAATTTATTGGTGAATAAAATATGTCAAACCATGTAAACATCTCACAAATTGGCCTAGAGTTCTAAAGATTAAGATTTAAAATTGTGGGTTTTTCCCGGGAAAGGGTGGGTTTTGAGCCAAACAACTGCTTGTGTGTAAACCGTTTTAATCTTCCTCTCATCGCTCTCCAGTGAAGTATGTCTGTGTTGTACTTTGAGACTAATTTCACCCGAGAGAATCTGGATACTGAACACTTTAACTCGTTTCGTTAAGACAGTCTGAGATTAAGAAGCTGTTTAGGAAGTAAACAGCCATTCAGCACTTGCCGTTCACTGCTCAGCTCCGAGGTGTTGAAGGTGGAGCTGGTTTGGTTTGTGTGTATCTGAATGGTCTGAATGGGCAAATGGAGAAGTCTCCCTGAAACAGTCAGGAACTGTGAGCAAATGCCGTTTTGTGCCCAGATTTCAGTCTTTCCAAAAACAAGCTTCCTCTTTACTCGTGGCCTGGGACTGTGTGTGTGAGTGTGTGTGAGTGTGTGTTTACTCTCATGCTCAGACTGTTCATAGACCAATTTCCTGTTTAATAATTTGTTGATGTCTGTACTCGGATCCCAGGGTGTGGCACTGTGTGTGTGTGTGTGTGTGTGTGTGTGTGTGTGTGTGTGTGTGTGTGTGTGTGTGTGTGTGTGTGTGTTGTCACATGACAGGACGTGGGGGCTTATTTTAAGACACAATACTCCAAGAGTCACCACTATTGAGAATATGATAAACAATAAATAAAGGCAGCATGTGAGTTTGTGGAGTCGGAAGGGTTCAGGACACACTGAACACAACTGGTTTCACCACTTTTTCCATCCCATGTTGATCAATATTTCTTATTCTAAACAAATTTCTGCATATGTGGCTGTTATGCCGTTTTTCAGATATGTGATGTGATGAGTGCCTGTATGGTGACGTCCTTTGGCAGAGCATTGCTTTAGTACTAATTGCAGATTACAGCCCAAAACACTCCACAAGAGCAATTTGAGATATAAAGTGTGTTTAGTCCTTACAAGCAAAAAATAGTTTGTTGACATTTACGTTCTAGCCCCATTCCCCATGTTTGAATTTGAGTCTAACTGGGGGAAAAACAATTAAATAAAATTGTACTTTCTCTGGTGGATGTGTCAGATTTCCTTTTGTCATGTGATGAATTTGAGCTCCTTTACTGCAAACACTGGCACAGTCACGAGGACTGGTTTGCACAGCAAAACTAACATAACTAGCATGTTCTGGAGGTGATGTGCTGCTCTCCAGCTTCCACAACACTCTTTTCCTGCATCACCATCTTTGACTATGGCTTGCACTAGTGGGTGGAGTGTATGTTCATTTTGGAGGCATGAATAGAACGAGTGTTTAACTATGTAACAGGTTTTTATCGCCTGTTTTACTATGTAATAGGGTTGTATGCTTTAGCATGAAGGCAATATGCCACCTGGAGTCTTTGTTGTTGACACTCCAAGAGAGAGAGAGAGAGACAAAAAGAGAGAGAGAGACAGAGAGAGAGAGACAGAGAGAGAGAGACAGAGAGAGAGAGAGAGAGAGAGAGAGAATAGGACTACAGATGAAAACCAGGTCATTAAGGAAAAGCATTGCTACAAAGGGAAATAACAAGTAACAGGATCACTTTATTTACAGCAAATGGAAATGACATCAAGTTCTATTGCTGCAGAATGTATTGTTTTGTTTTTCCAGTGTGTGTGGTCTCCTGCTCTGAGGCATGTATGTATAGGCCTGGCCTTTATAATACCCAAATCATCCCTTGGGAGACCCCCCCCCCCTCACTACCCCACTGGTTGTTCTGGGCTGTTTCAGGCTGTTCTACCATGTTTTGACCTTTAGCCTTATTTTGCCTGTAGGACCAAATTAACACTGGCTGGAGTGACCCATTTACAGCAGGACCTGAGAGAAACCCATAGAACAGCGCTCTAGCCTACTTACTCTACCCTACTTACCCCATCTCCCACGAACACATGTGCAGACACATAAATGCATGCACATGCAAGTCTGCACACACACACACACACACACACACACACACACACACACACACACACACACACACACACTACATAGGCATGATAATGATCAGGTCATTACATTAAATCAACTCATATCCATCCAGGTAATTGTTGTCCAGAGAACAGTCCCTTTATCATACTTTAATACACATTACTGTTACCTTAATTCCTGGATAAATCGTAAAGCTAATATGTGTTTGATATGAAAATGATACATTTTGTTTGTTTTTGAAAGCATCTGTTAACATTACCATAACATTATAACTACCTCCTTGTTTCTACACTCACTGTCCCTTTTATCAGCTCCTCCTACCATACAGGAGCACTTTGTAGCTCTTTAATGGCGACTGTCGTCCATCTGTTTCTCTGCAGACTTTTGTAAGCTTTTTTTATGCTCTGTTTTTCAATGTTCAGGACACGACAGGACCTCACAGGACCACCACAGAGCAGGCACTATGTGGGTGGTGGGTCATTCTCAGCACTGCTGTGGCACTGTCATGTCACTGCAGGACTGAGAACAGTCCACCAACTAGAAATATCCAGCCATAAGGGTCCTGTGGGCAGGGTCCTGTGGGCAGGGTCCTGTGAGGACTAATGAAGGACTATAGGATGACCAACACAAACTGCACACAACAGTTTACATTTACAAGGTGGAACAACTAGGTAGGGGAGTCTAACAGAGTGTACACAATGTTTAGTCATACTAACGCAACAAATAGTAACACACCATCACCCTGTACAATTGTGATGAGCAGAAAAGCTTCTCAGAATGCATGTGTCCAACCTTGAGACAGAAGGCTGAGGCTACAGACAAGCTGGACACAGCTTCATTAAAACTGGACAGTTGAAGGCAGGAAAAACATAGCCTGATCTTTTTTATGTAGAATAGAACTTTATTGATCCCTTGGGAGGGTTCCTTCAGGGAATTTAAGGGTGGTGTAGGGTGGTTAATGACACGGGGAATGTTGCCTTGTCACAGTTTAGGCCTGTTATCACTAATTAATCATCAGCTACTTCCAGCATAACAATACACTATGTCCCAAAGCAAAGGGAATCTGAAACGCTTTTTCATGAACATGACAATATGTTCACTGTTCTTCAGTAGCCAGTGGTTCCCACTTGCTGGATCTATACCCAGTAGAACACTTTTGGTATGTGAATGTGTTTTGTACTGGAGATTCACAGAAATGGTAACTACATCCCTTTGTGGTATTGACATTCTTTCATTTTCAGCAGGATAATGTGCCGTTTCAGCAATGGCTTGAGGAACATACTGAGGAGCTCAGTATATTGCCATTGACTCAGTTCTGAAATTCCCAAATTCCCAGATCTTAAAAATGATCTTTGTACTGTGCTGGAAAAAGCAAGTCCAAGCTTCATCTCACAACTTTGATGTATCTGCTAAGATCTTGTTGCAAGGCACCACAGGGCACTTTCAAATGTCTTGTAGACTGAGATGTTTTGCCAGAATGTAGAGGACCAATAGCATATTACGCACTACTGTTTTGGCTCGTCATTAATTAAATAATTAATTAATGCATTGTTTACATACAGTGCCCATGTGGGTTGTTGACAGGAGCACTTCATATGATTCTACGATTACAGGCTGTTGTCCATCCTTTTTTCAGCCTCCGTTCATCCTGTTCTTCAACAGTCAGGACTCCACAGAGCAGGTATTATGTGGGTGGTAGGTCATTCTCAGCAATGCAGTGACCTTGACATTGGGGGCGGTATGTTAGTGTGTGTTGCGCCGGGTTGGGTGGATCAGACACAGCAGTGCTGCTGGAGTGTTTAAACTCCGTGTCCACTCCCTATCCACTTGGTCACTCGGACACGGAGTTTAAACACTCCAGCAGCACAGTTGTGTTTGATCCACACATCGCAGCGCAACACACACTAACACACCAACACCAGGGTCAGGGTCACTGCAGTGCTGAGAATGACCCACCACCCACATAATAGTTGCTCTGTGGTGGTCCTGTTGGGTCCTGACCATTGAAGATTGATGTGAAAGGAGGAGGATAAAGTGCAGAGAAACAGATGAACTACAGTCTGTAATTATAGAGCTACAAAGTGCTCCTGTATGGTATACGGAGCTGATAAAATGGACAGTGAGTGTCAAGTGGTGACACTTAGGATTGTTAGAGACTTCATGCTTCTTATGATCTGCTCTTGGGATGTTGGGAGTAATAATGGAATAAAAATAAGGTGGAGAGAATAGAGCCTTTTTTAAAGGTGCAAAGTGCATTCCAGGCCAGTGTGTCATTTCCTTGTTTCTGTTGATGGTTCATACACACACACACACACACACACACACACACACACACACACTCTGATACATCTGTCTGTTAAAGAAAGATTGGAGCAGATCGAAAAGACTGTGGACGAGAGAGAGAGAGAGAGAGAGAGAGAGTAAGAGAACGAGAGAGAAAAAGTAGAAAACATAAGGCCTCTGTTCAAAGCTCAGCTGAGCTACATAAAACACGTGCAACTGAGGAACTGTTTTCCTTAGGGAGCACAGAGGATGGGGGAAGAGAGCGAGAGAGAGAGGGTGTCTGGGAAGGTTGCAGTCAGTTAAACACAGCTTTCAGAAGTACGTCCTGAGTGCCGGAGTGTTGGATTAGACGGAGCTAAACACAATTTTCCTCTTGGAAAAAGTGGCTTTGGAACGGAGACCGCTATGCAGGGCTTGAGCTGGGGTATGTTAATATTTGTGTCTGTGTGTGCGTGTGTGAAGTTGCAGCTTATTTATGTGCTTCAGAGCTGAATAGCTTTCCATGCATAAATGCACACTTATTATTTAGACATGTTTGGTGTGTAAGACGAGAAAATAAACACGCAAAAATAAGGTCTGAAATGTAACTGAATATTGCAAACAAAGAAGAGAAATTTTTATTTATTTAATAATAATATTTTCATTTGTGTTTCATATTTTATGCAACTGTTTGAGGCAATACTTGTGTTCCTGATTTTGTGTGTCTGATTTGTCTTCTTTTTTGACGTGGGAGGCGTGGCCTTGTTGAAAAGACCTGTGTTTGATCATCGAAGTCTGTGACCATAGAGATTGCGCTAGTTCATTTTCTGTTCATAGACATGAGTGCTTTACATAGACTGCGTAAGGTAGCAGAACAGTGAGAGATGTGTGATACACACATCATATCTGTGGGTAAACTACATCGTCTCATTCCTGTGGTCTGAAAGATCAGTGAGGAATCCAGCTTGGAAAACAGATCAAATGCACTAGTTTCCAACTGAATTACATTCCAGTTTACATGCCAAAGAGGCTTCCAATGCATGTTTACTGCTCTGTCAACCTGCATGCAGACAGTGAGAGGGTGGGGCTGATGATGTCATTGACTCCAGTATTGGGTTACAGAGGAAGAGGAAGTCCTGAGAAGGGATAATACTGATACATACATAAAAAAAAAAGCAAATACAAAATAGTAAAGGACATTAATATTTATTATTTCATTTGGACCGCTGTCAAGTACTTTGAAGAATGTATTATTATAAACATCTTTGTCAATCAAATCATTACAAATCAAGATCAATTTCCAACAGGATTTCTGAGATATAAATACGCTCTTTTTTGGTGAGTAAAAGTAAACCAAAATATGAAAACATCCCACAAAACTGGGGTTCGAAAGGTTAAAGAAGATAAAACAGAACTGTATCCTATTGTTATTATTATTATTATTATTATTATTATTATTATTATTATTATTATTATTATTATTATTATTATTGTATTATGTCACTTGAAGTATTTAGATAGTTGTATCTGTTTGTGTAAATGATCTCTGTTCTGATTGGCTGCCCTATATTGTGCCTCATTCCAATCTCATAAGCAATATGTAAATGTTTGGGTTTATGACCTCATAAATTTTAAAGCACTTTATGAAGAAGGAAATGAACACACATTTAACAGATTTTAAACTCTATATGTAACTTTATTAAATATGGAGTAGAAATGGAGCACTGTGTTCTCATTATAGAGAGAAGTGTGAAATGTTACCGATTAAAAAAAGAGCTGTGCAGAGATGGAGAGCTGTTTCCTGGAAAATGTCTGGTCTTGAGTTAGATTGGTAGGGGTGTGTGTGTGTGTGTGTGTGTGTGTGTGTGTGTGTGTGTGTGTGGGTGTGTGTGTGTGGGTGTGGTTTCTGAATGGGAAACAGTTCTCTCCTTCACTGGCCCTGTTAACTGTCCTTGAGTCAGTCGGGGTGGGTGGATATGTGTACCTGCATCAGTGTATATTTATAGCTGTGGTTTGAAGTGACTGTGCATGTATTGTACATAAACGTGGATTTACTGTTACTTCTCTTGCTGTGTCTGTGAATCAGTGTGTTGTGCTTCTCCTTCCTACACCACGTATTCAGGCCCGTTGGTCATGTTCTCAGGTTATTACACAGTAATAAGAGTAACGACATGTTCCATATCTGCTATAATAGGAAGTCAGGAAGGAAAGTTATCCATAGTGTGTATCTGTTATATGCAAACTATTCCTGATGTGGTTGTTTATTCCTTTTCCCAAGAGCCAGATTCAGTAGCACTTGGAACACCAAGGCCCTCACCTCTGGCCACTACCCGATCCTCATAGCTGGTGGGCCTGTGGGGATGGGGACTCTAAATTTACTAGTTAATCTACGTTCTAACTCTCACCTCTGGCCATGAGTATTGGGAGGTGACTGAGAGAAAACGAGCCTGAAATTAGTTTCCTCTGCAGGCTGGCTGGACTCTCCCTTAGAGAAAGGGGGAAGGAGTGAGCTGAGGTGGTTCAGGTTGGATGCCTCCTGGATGCCTCAGGTGTTCCAGGCATGTCCGGTTGAGAGGAGGCCCCAGTGAGGACCCAGGACATGCTGGAGAGATTGTGTCTTTTGGTCGATGGATGGATGGATGGATTGAGGGTCATATTGCACATTGTACACTTACACAGCATAAATACATTCACATTGACTCATATATCCATCCATGAGTAACAAATATAATAAAAGATTAATAAATTGAATTATTTCTAATGATTAGATTGACAAGGATATTTATAATTTAAAAAATCTTCAAAATTCTTGACCGCAGTCCAAACAACCTGATGTCCTGTATTATTTTTGTTATTTATGTTTGTATCAGTATGATCCCTCCTGAGGACTTTTATTCTGAAATAAAAAAGAGAGCAAAGAGCCCGTTTCTTCTCATTTTCCTCAATAACCCAATATCTAGCTCAGTGACGTGCACTGGACGCTCCTTTGGCATTTAAACTGGGATTTTCTTTCAGTTGGAAACAAGGGAGTTTGAGCAGTTTTCTGAGCTGAAACGCTCACTGATAATTCATCACACATCGTGGTTTGGTTGCTTACATCGAGGGTATGCCTTGTAGTTTATGATCTGTCTGTTATGTCTGTAGGTTACTGTGATCCTGGGATATGAAGCCTAGAAAAGGGCATGTAACTACCTACAAAGTGTGGATCTCGGGTTAACAAATTTTTGATTCACACACTTGTGGTGTGTGTAAGTGAGACCATGTCTGAATCCGTTTTTAAATCCGTCCAAATTCAGTGGTGGGAAGATGATCTAAGACACTCCTTCATTGGTGCTGCAGTGGGGAAATTCACAATGCTGCAGCTGTATGTATAGTATAGTATCTACAACATCATAAATAATAAACAAATCAAAAGTATATACAGATAATTACAGGGAGTTGAACGTGTGTTGTGTGTGTGTGTGTGTCCGTGGCAGTACAGGTTGTACAGTGTAACAGCAGCAGGGAGGAAGGACCTGTGATGCCGCTCCTTCACACTCTTAGGGTGAAGCAGCCCGACACTGAAGGAGCTGCCCAGTGCTGTCAGAGTCTCATGCATGGGGTGGGAGTCGTTCTCCAGCGTGGATGCCAGCTTGGCTACCATCCTTCTCTCACCACCTGCACTGGGTCTAAGCATCTTGTCAGCACAGAACTGGCCCTCTTTTCCTGCTGCCTCAGCAGATCACTCCATAAAAGATGGTAGATGCCACCATGACCTGTGTCAAAGAAGGTCCTCAGCAGTGCTCCCTGCACTACAAATGACCTCAATTGTCTCAGTAGGTGGAGTCTGCTCTGGCCTCTTTTGTAAAGTGCAGTGGTGTTAACTGACCTGTCCAGTTTGGTGTTTAAGTGAACACCCAGGTACGTGTAAGAGTTCACTCTCTCAATGTCCATTCTCTGGACCGTTCCACGTGGATCTAATTGGAGTCAACACAGAGTAGTGGGAAGTCTGTTTTTGTATTTTCCTCCAAACTAACTTTGTGTTCTTCGTCCAGATGCCCATCTTAGGAGATTTAAGGGGTTATCAGTAAATAGCACGTTCTCTATCATATGTTAACAGTTTGACCGTTCAGTGTTCAGTCACCTGGTTGTTGCATCTTTGAGTACATATCACCATACGCTTCAGCCGGGCAGCCCAGTAGTACAAGAGGGCCATCCCACCTTCAGCTTAATTTAGCAGGACAGTTTTAACACCCTTCTCTTTTGATTGACATGTATGTTATGTCAATAAGATCTAAAGGAACGTGCTGTACATGGGATCTACGGTAACATTTCCGCTTATAATCGTAGGACCACCCGTCACTGCAAAGTATTGACTCGGGGTTCTGAATACAAATGCAGGCCACACTTTCCAGATATTTTACTTATTTAAAGATGTATCATATGTAATGTTTCTTTCACTACACTTTCTGTTTCATTTAAAATCACAATTAAAATGCATTTAGCTTTGTGGGTTTAACATGAAATACTTATTCAAGTCTTCTCAGGAACACCGACCACACCACCCACCACCTCCGTATTCTGATGGGCCGGTTTTATTTTGTATACTTGCAAGCTTGAAATGAAGTTGATATTTTATATTTTATGGTTTATATTTTATTTGCTGTGCTACAGCACGAGACAAATCAACAAAAATGATGTCACTGCCTAATTGCTTACTCACTGAACTCTATATTCACAGGAGAACTAACCCAGGGTCAGTATTCTTAGTCTGAGCCAATTGTTAGGACTATATATGGACATCAGAAAATGAGCTCTTGTCTACGGAGCCATTTCAGCATGTTTTATCACACTAAAGAACTGCTGCTGTAATTAGGGCAAGCCGCCTTAATTAGCTCCAACTCATTGTTTAAAGTGCCTATGATGCATAAAACCTGGATTAGTATATCTAATCCCACGGGATTAATCCCACTCAAATGGAGTATCAGTAACATGACCTCATAATTAGGCTGTGTAGGGCTGAAGGTAATTGTGGCTCTGCGAGGGGGGGCTGGACAGTGCTGGGTGAAAAATGCCTCTCTTCGAGATGGTGATTAAGCTCCACTGTTGTTGTTTTTACCTCGAGTGTCAATGTTTCGTTTGAACTACGAGAACTTTACAACTGAGAATCAAAATCATAAACCACTGCTTTAATTGTTTTAACTAATCGTTTTCTTCCCCCCTCCCCCCCAAAGTTCAACTAATTAACTAATTTATTTATTACTGACCACCTCGTCTTTCCTTCCACCTACACACAGGTCGTACGGGTGCCGTAAACCACAGATATGGCTTTGGTCCAGTCCCTCCCAGTCATCACTGACCATCAAGCTCCAGATCTGGAGGCCTGTCCTCACCATTCTTCCCCAATTTCACCCCCTGCTTTTGGGGCAATGGGCTCTGTGAGCAGTCTCATCCCCAGCCACACTGTGTACCACGGGCAGACCAACCTGGACAATACGGCTAAACTCAGACGAGGTACACCAGGTTCAGGACTACTCCTGTCTGATTTTTCCCACGAGGGTCCACTTGCGAGCAAAACACCACAGAGTAAGAGGAAGGCCATTGCAAGTCGTGGGAGAGGAATTGGTGGTCGATCATACTCTCACGAAGATCTGATTACTGACTGGAATGAGAACTGGTTGGGGGCAGTCCGAAGTGGAGAGGAGATGCCAGTGGATGGACCTCCTAAATTAGTCCCGGTGTCTGGACAGTTGGAGAGGGTGAGTGTAATATATGTTCTGTATTTCTGTGTACAGAGAAACCCACAGACATAATACACATATAACAAATTACAAGACTTCATTCTCTGTACATGCCCAACCTGCATGCTGACAGATCAGGAAGATGGGTGGGGCAAATGATATCACTACCCAGATATTGGGTTCTAGAGTAAAAGGAGACGGAAGGGATTGTTTGCGCTACTTTTTTGTTCGCACACTGTTCAAATTTCAGAATTAAAGTCCTGAGAAGGAATAATACTTATACATACAGAAATAACAAAAATAATAGAGCACATTTAGGTTGTTTCATATTTTATTTTTATTTTGAAGAACCCATTATTAATATAATAAATATCCTTGTCTCTTCAACAGTCATAAATAACTCATCAAAATGATTGTACTTCCAGCTCAGAAACACTCTCGAAGATCAAATTCCAACAGGATTTCTGAGATATGTGTTTGTCTTTATAAGCAAAACCAAATTTAGACACATGGTCAAATTCATGCACATACTTCTTCTCTTATTTTTACATCTTAATTGTAGACAAATTTGAGTAGCATAGGATCATTAAAATAACAATATCGGGTATGCATGTCTCTTTTGAATATTTAATTTTTTGGTGAACATAATTGGCCTAGGGTTCCAAAGGTTAAGAGAGGTTAAGAAACACTGATCTAGTTCCTTACCCCATCTTCTTCAGTCACTTGAGCTGTTGAATCCATTAATCTGTGACTGATTTTGTGTTGTACAGAACATTCAGCAGGCCATCATTCGACCAACAGCCTTCAAACCAGTCTTGCCAAGAAGCAGAAATGCCATGCAGTACCTCTCACCACGGCTAGGAGGTGGTCTGTCAGGGAGTCAGGGAAACCTCAGCCTGTTGTCTCCAGATCAAGACATCACCCCTGTATCCACAGAGCGTCGCAGCTCCTATAGTGGAGCCCGGAATGGGCTTCTCAGCCAGTCCTTCACCATGACAGACTCAGCTCGGAACTCTTTAACTAATATTCCCACATACAGTGGGCCGGTCTACAACTTGAGCCAAGTGGAAACAAGTAGCAAGCCTGTGCTGAGCCATGGGCACTCCAATTCAGATAGTGGACGTTCATCTTCTAGCAAAAGCACAGGCTCTCTGGGAGGCCGTAGTCAACCAGGTGTATCAGACATGGGGTCCAGTGGACCTTCCCCTCCACCTATTGAAGCCTATGAGGCCATTGTGAGAGACTTGGAAGAAAAACTGAGAGAAAGAGAGCAGGAGTTGCAGCATCTAAGAGAAAACCTGGATGAAAATGAGGTGGCAATTTGCCAGGTCAGTGCCAAAATATTTCCCGTCATGTTGTCTTTGGGAAGCTGTTGATGGAAAGTCATCTTGTAAAGTAGATCAGTAACGAGTACACCATCTGAATTTTTGTTTGGAAAGGCTTACATGTAAATGTAAGAGCGACAGTCTTGTTTTGGTTGTAATCTGAGATTGTGTTTCTGTTGGCAGGTGTATGAAGAGAAGCAGAAACGCAGCGAGTTGGAGATGGAGGAACTGCGGCAGAGCTGTGCCACCAAGATGCAGAAGGCATCACAAAAAGCACAGCGGGCACAACAGCTTCTACAGTTGCAAGTCTTCCAGCTCCAGCAAGATAAGAAGAAGCTGCAGGAAGATTTCTCTCAGCTTCTGCAGGAGCGCGAGCAGCTGGAGGAGCGCTGTGCCACATATGAACGGGAACACACACAGCTTGGGCCCAGGCTGGAGGAGACCAAATGGGAGGTAAGTTTGATTCCCAGATCAGGCGCCAAGACACCACTCAAACACCAAGAAGAGTTGATGTGCGTTGTGACATGGTGCTCCATCATGCTGGAAAAAGCATTGTTCATCTCCAAGTTACTCCTGGATTGTTGGGAGAAGTTGTTCTTGGAGGATGTTTTGATATCATTCCTTACTCATGGCAGTGTTCAGAACCCACTTCCCTTAAACCCTCACATGAGTGGTCTCAGAATGCTTCACTGTTGGCATGACCCAGGACTCATGGTAGCACTTACCTTTTCATCTCTGGACAATAATTTTGCCAGATGTCCCAAACAGTCTGAAGGGAACTTCATCAGAGAACATAACTTTACCTCAGTCCTCTGCAGTCCAATTCCTCCAATTCCTGCAGAAGGTCAGTCTGTCCTTGGTGTTTTTCTTGGAGAGAAGTGACTTACTTTGCTGTCCTTCTTGACACCAAGCCATCCTCCAAAATCCTTCGTCTCACTGTGTGTTCAGAGGCACTCGCGCCTGCCCTCTGCCATTCCTGAGCAAGTGCTGCACTGGTGGTGACCTGACCCGCTTGCTTGACTTCCTTGGGTGCCCTGGAAATCTTCACTGCAATTGAGCCATTCTCCTTGAGGTTTTTGATTTTTGGAAAAATGGTTGATTGGGGTGCTATCTTCAAGCAAACACTTCCTCTGATCACTATCACAATCTAGACATGAAAACTGAGGCAGCAAACTTTGAAAGAACCAAAATTTGTGCCATTCGCAAACCTTCTTGCCTACATTATTTTAATAATAAAATTTTAATATGGTGGTACAGACAAAAATGACTATTTTTTATCCTATTATATAAACCCTTAACTCTGGCTTATTTTTTCTATTATTTCTCATATGTATGAAGTGTGATCAAATAATTTTATTATAGGTAAACCTGTCATTACTCCAGTGTATTTACACTTTAAAAGACTATGAACACTAAAATTCTAATTGCAAAACACTCCGTTCAATGGAAACATAATATAACATGTATATAGGTAGAAAAAAACGCAACCAAAAACTCAAAGATCAGGTCGTAGGGCAACCGCGAAACAGATTCACCAGGTTAAGGACTGACTAGAAAGGGAAACCAAAGGAGAAATGAAAAGAGGAAGAC
The DNA here is from genome assembly GCA_034509495.1 of Acestrorhynchus altus. NCBI lineage: Eukaryota > Metazoa > Chordata > Actinopteri > Characiformes > Acestrorhynchidae > Acestrorhynchus > Acestrorhynchus altus. Next base: position 29,263,773 of record CM067510.1, on the reverse strand, counting down.
TGAACAAACCTGGACAGCCACTGCATCTCTTCCTCACAGCAGGGGTAAGAAAACAACTTCCACAAAGGAAGGTTTCATTGTGAATTAAATAATACATTAAAGAGAGTGAACACACATTCCTAAATCTGTGAAGAGCGCTGAAGCCAATATTCTCTGATTGGCCAGCTGCACTGCTAGCATTTAAAAAATAAAAGCTCTTAATGAGTAAAAGAATGTGTAAGAGATTATACTTTCCCATGCTTTTGAGATCCTTCATATTAGTACATCATCTATAGTATAAATAAAGAGTCCTGTTCTATTGGCAGTACTTCTGTACAGGGACTAGACAAGCTGTGTGTGCATTTGCACATCTGTGTCAGCAATGGGTGCAGCTTAAAGGAAGTGCAAGCATTCATTTGAAGGGTGTCCACAAATATTTGGACATAAAGTGTATGGTCATAATGACCTGCCTAGTTCAATTTTAGGTTACATCAGTGTGATTGGGCAGTAGGGTCATTCCTGTTCAATCATCCCTTAATTTTACCACAGTGGCAAAATTAAGAGTTAAATATCTTCAGTTAATACAGTTCTCTCTCTCTCTCTCTCTCTCTCTCTCTCTCTCTCTCTCTCTCTCTCTCTCTCTCTCTCTTTCTCCATCTTTCCCTCCTCCTCCTCCTCAGGTGTGTCAGAAGTCAGGTGAGATTTCTCTGCTGAAGCAGCAGTTGAAGGACCTGCAGGCAGATTTGGCTCAGCGGGTGGGAGAAGTGGTGACGTTGCGTGGGCAGCTGCGTGAGGTCCGAGCTGAGCTGCAGAACAGCCAGGGCCAGCTGCAGGAGGCGCACATGCACTCGCGCACACGCACCATGGAGCTAGAGGTCTGCCAGAATGAGCTGCAGCGGCGCAAGAGTGAGAATGAGCTGCTGCGTGAGAAGATGAACAGGCTGGAAGAAGAGCTGACACGCATGCGTGATGCTCTGAGCGAATACATCGAGGCCCCAAACTTCATGCACATACCCGAAGCAGGATTAAACCCCAGGTATGGAGGAGGAGGAGCAGGAGGAGCGGGCGCACTCGTTCCAGAAGACCAAAGGTTTGCTAATGATGGCGAGGAGGTCAAAAGTCAGCACGAGGGTTCCAGACAGCAAGTGGAAAGGCTCAAAGCAGAGCTCACACGCGAGAGACAGCATGCGGTGGATCAGGCTGCTGCTTTTGAGGGTGAGCGTAGGTGCTGGGAGGAAGAGAAGGACAAAGTGATCCGCTACCAGAAACAGCTGCAGCAGAACTATGTACAGATGTACCGGCGCAACCGTGAGCTGGAGACAGCACTGCGCAACCTCAGCCTTGAGCTGGAGAAGCATGAGCAGGATGATGAGAGCAGTGGCAATGAGATCACCTTTGATGATGTTGCAGCAACTGAGATATAACACCCTACTGATGCAAAAGAGAAGCGCTAGCTTAATTCATACCTATAGCACCATCATACTTGAAATCACTGCACACACATGCACTGCCTGTCAAACGTGTGAGACATTTATCTTTTTGATTAAATAAGAAAAATTCTAAAGGTTTTAAGCAAAATTATGTAACATTTTTACCTTAAGATATGGCATCTCTCTCAGATTTTCAGGTGTTTTCAGTTCCAGGGAAGCGCAGTCAGATTCTAGCAGACAGCAAAACAGGCAGAGTGCATAAATGTATCAGTGTGCACATGGGCACCATTTCAGGATCAGGTTACTTACGTTACTTACATTTGTGAATGTGAACCGTCGAGATTCCACAATCAGTCTTGGGGGTTTAATCATCTGCTGCCCATCACAAGCAGTACAACGCAACGTGTAAACATGACACAAACCTGTTATGTCCACAAAGTCACACTTATTCTCAAATCCTCACACTCGCCATTACACTCACATTCACTGTCAAACTCGCTCACTATCAAACTTACACTCGCTGTCAAACTCGCACACTCACCATCAAGGAAGGAAGTGTGCGAGACGTTAGTTGGTGAGTGTGAGTGTATGACGGTGTGTGGGAGAGGATTGATAGTCACTGACAGAGGTTGATGTGTGTCAATTATGGAAAATTTTAAAGGTTTAAAACAAAATTATGGTACATATTTACCTTAAGATGTGGCGTCTGTGTCGCTGCCAACCTGGGCCAGAACACTGCTACTGCAAAATGGAACCTTGGTGGAGCTACATGAGACCACTTGATAGAACTCCTGATAATCTTGATACTCGAACACATGCACAGCTGGCCATGAGGGGGACATACGAAAATGGTGGGTTTTAGTTTTTGGCCAGCCTGTAAAGGGGAATTAGACAAAGCACCTGCAGGCAGCACAAGAACAAGAAATGCCAATTATTGCATAATATTGCTATTCCTGCAATAATAACCTGACAAACAATGTCTCATTCATAAACAAATGTGGGTGTCCCTGCATTTTTGACAGCCATTGTTTCTAACCCTGCAGAAATCATTTATATAAATGTGCATTTTCTATATTTCAATGTCGCATTGAATGTGACTATATAGTGGTCAACCCAACAGTCTTAAGGTGCTCTCTATATGTGTACCTTGCATTTTTAACGTGTGTGTGGTACCAAAAGCATATTGTAGTTCTGTTTGCTATGCAAGATCACTGCCCACAGTTCTTGTGTTTAATGCCCTCATTGCTCTCAGGGGACAACTTGACCTGTAAAAGCTGTGAGGAGTTTTCTGGTGAGTGAGGCTGAAGTCTGGCCAGTGTGCTCACGGCAAGGCGACTTAAATTAAGAGTTTGAGCCAGGCATGATGGTGAGTGCGAAATGGAAAGGACGTTCCATTCCCAAAGTTGTGGGAGCATTTAACATTGCTCTGTCCACTGTGTCATGTGTACCTGATAAAAGTCACAAAACCAGTTCTGGGCAACTTGGAATAATCCAGAAGGATAATGCACTGAGCACCTGGGCCCATAATTGTCGGGGGGGACGTGAAAACCATGACTGGTCGCCAAGCAGTGAAATGTAGCAGAACAATTCAGTGACGTGTTTAGATGGACCCGACCGTACACCAGTGTGGAACCACAAGCTGTCTGCGCAGTCCCTTGTTAACAGCAGGGTGCATGGCTTCATGGCGTCTTTATCACACACAAACCCTTCCATCAGCCAAAAACAATTAGTACCAGACCACGGGACATATTACCTCTCCTCTAGGGTCCAGTTAGCACCCTCAGGGTGTTCGGGTGAGGCGCTGGGTCTAGTATCATAGTGGTAAAACAGGTGCTGGTGAGTTTTCTGCTCCCATTTCCCACTGAGCTGTAGGATACATGTGAGACTCCTGCACTGAGTTTGTGATTGTTTCTGATTTCTTCCAGAGTCACTTGCTTGTTTGTGACTCTAGCATGATCATTAAGCACCCGTAGGTGGCCACTGTGAATGGTCATGTCTTGTATGATGGCATGCAAGTTATACGTGACGCTGAGGATTTAGGAAAGTTCAATGTCTATTCAAGTTCGGAAATGGAATTTCCCCTCCATCATTTGCTTCGCTCAGTCTTCGAAAAAGCAGGTCTCCTTCCCATCAGCAGTGGTCAGCTGGCGGTCACAAGAGAACACCTCACAACTTATACAGGTGTGGGCATTGCCACTCAGTCCCCCGAGGTAGGCCACTTCATTACCAATTTACACCCTGATATCACACGACGTTTGGCATGTAAGTGTGGGCTGTGATATCAAATGTTATGGCAGAAACAGATCTATTTTTGGAAATACTCTCAAAGGATATATTGCCAAAGCTATGTGGAATTACTTTGACATTTGACATGTTTTATTGATGACTCAAGACAGAGTCACTTAAGTGCACTTTGTGTGTGATGAGTTTGTATGTAAAGCAAAAGTGAATGTCCTCCCTGATCAACTTTAAACAGCTCGTACTGGAAAAGTTCTTGGGTTGTGCAGTATGACAAATATCACAGTAGTTGAATTCTTTTTCACGTTATACTTCATTATAATGATATTTAGTCATAATGAGGTTAACAAGTTAGATCTGACTAATTGCACCTGCAGTTGGCGATATGAAATTCAGCTCTTCAGTTATAATGTTTTATGACACGTGCAATAAAAAGGATTTAGTGTCATATCGCCCACCCCTGTCACCACCTCTTTATTTATTTTGGACAGTAATTCACATACAGGTGTTGATACCTTGTAGTCAATGTCATGCTTTCATAAGGAACTATGGGTCCAAGACTCCTTTGAGCAGCTAAAAGGCAACTGTGGTAGAAAAAGTCAGGGTGATGTTATAACAAAATATCCAAAGCTCTGATTATCAAATGGAAAGAACATGGTACCGCAACAAACGTGCCAAGAGAAGGCCGCACACCAAAACTCGGGGAACCCTGAAGGAGCTGCCAGGAATACCCAACCAGAGACTGGAGTATCTTTCCATATGTCCACAATAAGCCTTACACTCTGTAGACTTGGGCTTTATGGAAGACTGACCAGACAAGAATAGGAAGGCTTGTTTTGAGTTTGCCAAAAGGCATGTGGGAGACTCCCCAAATGTGTGGAGGAAGATGCTCTGGTCAGATGAAACTAAAATTTTACTTTTCAGCCACCCACAAAAATGCTATGTCTGGCGCAGAATCACCCCAAGAACACCATCCCCACAGAGAAACGTGGTGGTGGCAGCCTCTTGCTGTCAGGATGTGTTTCAGCAGCTGGGGAAGATAGATGGTGCTAAATACGGGGATATTCTTGAGCAAAAACAGTTTCAGCCCAGCACGGAGGTTTACCCGCCAACAGGACAATTACCCAGAGCATACTGTTATATCAACACTCGAGTGGTTTAAGGGGAATTGTGTAAATGTATTGGAATGGCCTAGTCCAGGGACGTCCAATCTTACCCACAAAGGGCCGGTGTGGCTGCAGGTTTTCATTCTAAACAACCGATTGTGACACCTGATCTCACTTATTTAATCAACGGGACAGTTTTCAAACAACTGATGCAGTTGGCTGGAATGAAAACCTGCAGCCACACCGGCCCTTTGCGGAAAAGATTGGACACCCCTCACCTAGTCAAATCCCAGACCTTAATCCATTTCAGAATCTGTGGTCAGACTTGAAGATTGCTGTTCACCAGTGGAAACCATCTAAGTTGAAGGAGTTGGAGCAGTTTTACATGGAGGAATGGGGGAAAAACTCCAAGGGGTGGGGGGTTGAATACTTTCACAAGGCAATGGGCAGGTCAGGTAGCATTAGGACTGGTAGTAACATTATAAACAAGCTCAATTTCTGTGGCTTCAGTGAGATTGAGGGAGGATGTGATGGCAGGGATCTCACATAGGAGATACAATGCTTAGAACCAAAGTTTATTATATTGGCATGACATTAACTGGAGAATGACACTTTACTAGAGGTCAGCAAGGGGCACTGATTCAGACAAACATTAACCTTGGACCAGAGTACTAAGGAATGTAGTGCAGAAGCTTGTGGTACAGGATTTTTTACCCACAAAACAGGCAAGTGCTTTAGAAAGTCATGTGGAAAGTCAACTTTACCACTCATGTCCCAAATCGGGCCATTATGTCCTGCAATACACAAACGTACATGACAAATTACCTGTTCAATTTCTTCATCGTGGGAATATCTCCCATGATAAAAAGTAAAAGGCAATATCCCTTCAGGAAAAAGTCTATTTTTCTACAGTAGAACAAAAAACATGTTAAATTCTTTGTTGAAATATGTACTGATTTAATCTCTCTGGGTAAAAAAACGTGTCACTTTGCATGTTTAATGTGCTCGTAACTTCACACTCCTGTAGATGTTGTTGCAAGAAGATGATTGGCCTATAAAGCCTGTGGAGTGTGTGATGTGATTCATCGAGCTAAGTGACAGAATGGACAAACTGCAATTCTCTGATGCAAGAGTGGCTGAAGACGGATATCACCTAAGTCCAGAAACTTCTCCAGTTCATACCAAATCAATTCGTGTTTGTAGAGGCAGAACATGCTACTAGGTAATCTTCAGTCACAGGTAACTACTTTTTGGTCCAGTGAGCTTAGTACTATTTATAGAGAGAGATACTATAGATACTCACTAAAATATTGTGTATAATAATAAAACTGCATAATTAATGTGTAGCCACTGTGAATAGACCAAAGCAGCATCACTTATGTTATGATTCTTATTTTGCCATCATTACACAAGTGTGTGTGTGTGTGACCGTGTGAATGTTCCTTGTGGCTTTATTGATTTTTTTTTTTAATAATAGTATTTGTACAAAGTCCTATTGTATATTTTTCATGCTGTAAATTTCTTGTACTGACTGTTTTTAATAAAATACAGCAAATGAGTGTTGCTTTCAAGAATCTGAAGTGATTTTTATTGATAGCATTAAATTCTTAATTGTTATTTTAAAGGGAATAATGTTCAGCCATGCTATAGGGACAGCCACCCACAGCTCTGTGGTTTTTGTAAGATCACGGAATGTAAAATTCCCACACAACTTGGGAAATGGAATAGATAAATAGACAACTTTATTAATCCCAGAGCGAAAGTCACATATTACAGCAGCACAATGAAAACAAGAGCAGGAAAAGTAAAGTATTTAAGCCTTATTAAGAAACATAATAAATAGGAGATACATCTGTTCCTGTCTGTTGAGTACATGTACAGGTAAACTATTTGTGCAAGATATGAACAGAAGATCTGGATATTGTCTGCAAAAAGATATGAATAGAAGAGCAGTGATGTCCAGCAATTCAGTGAGTCTGTCAGTTATGTATATGTGTAGATAAAGTATCAGTGCAGTGATTGGATAGAAGTAGTAATGTCCAGCCACATTCAGTGAGCCTGTCCTGTTAGTGGCTCAGTGTGATAATGTCCGACACAGTGAAGGGGGGGGGTTGTACAGTGTGATTGCTGTTGGTACAAACAACCTCCTGACCAGTAAATCATAAAGGAGATGAGATGTGTCAGGGCTATAATTGGGCATTTTGATTGTGTTTTCCCACAAGTCCTAATTCTTTTCAGATCATACAAATCTTACAGAGCCTTCATTTAAATAAGGTTCTTTCTCAACAAAACTAATTATAATAAAGCAGAACATTTGATAATAATCACCTGTTTAAAGATCAAGACCAGCTGACACAACATGTGGAATCAGGGGCACTTCTGCTTTACTTTAATGAAAACCTGCAACCACATCAAACATTTACAGACAAGATTCAGGGTCTCTGATTTATAATATTAAACACCTACTGAACTGAATATAATGCTTCTGAGAAATTAAATGGTTAAATAGTTTAAAAAGGGGACGGTGTTGCACAAAAAGATGAAACCTCATCATATTGTTTTACTAAAACTTAACACAAAACAAGAACAAAGATTTAAATACTGGAGAAATGAGGATCTGCTCAGTGCTCAATAGTTTACATTTGTTTAATCATCTATATCAGAATCATTCTGCAGAGGTAGGTGAATGTAGAAATCTTTCCCAAAGACTCTTATTACCATTGATGGTCAAGGTTAGGGATGTGACAGAGCTGAGGAAAATCTGCATCCGTCGGATTTGAATTTTTTAGCTACAAATCCATCGAATATGAATGCGAATGCGGTTTTGTTAAACACGGGGCCAAGAACACCCGATAAACCCCGATAAGCCCATTTGTGCTTATATTTTTGTAATTTTTCAACACAAATACATGATGCTTAAACAGGCCATCAGTCACAGCTAGTCACGGACTCACGGTGTAAACAATTCATCATGAAATGTAACAGGAAAACAAAATCTGATTGAATCACCTCAATAACTTACAATGATATTACTAGTGGTGGAGCTTAGACATGAACTGTTGTACTGTAGTACAAGTGTTCTACTGTACCATATTGTAGCCAGTATATATGACTATGGTTATAATAAGAACTTTTCCCCCTTTTTCTTTCACAGCTCCCAGAATATGGATAATATGGGACAGCAACATTTGCCCTGGGGAGGAGAGAGCAAGGAGGTCCCTGGGAACTGACCTGGTTTGGTTTGAGTGGACTGAGGTGGTTTGCCTTCATCCCTTTCTTTCACTACCTGCTAGGAACAGCACTTCTGGACATCCTGCTCATCCACTGCTGCAGGAACTCAGATGGATTAAGTGTTTTAAACCCTATATGTGGTGTGACGTGCCTTTTCTAGTTTTATGAAACTGTACATGATTTTTTAACCATAAAACTGTTTAATATAGTCACTGTTCTTCCTCACCTTCCCCTTTTTATCTACCCATCCACCTATTTAAAAAAAAATAATTAAAATACCATAAAACCTGCCATGGAGACCTGGTTTAACCCCAGATTTGCTGCTATGAGTGTGAGCAGCACCAGTGATGGTTAAAATAGGTTTGAAATGGTATTAGGATTTGGATCAGACTTGAAAATACATTTTGTGGGACTGCTGTTTGACACTGTTTGACACAAGACCAAACAACCTGTGTATCGAATGTCTGCTAAAGGAACCAACAGCACAACAGTGTTAAATGACTAGATGCAGTGATTATTAACTAGTCAGCTGGCTAATAGCTCTACTACTGCTCCATAATGAAGAGCAAGCTTCTTCAGACCTTCTCTGCCAGCTGTAGAGATGAATAAATAAGTAGTATAAGAGGCTACCCTTCATACAAGGCAAACATTTCTGTTCCACCCTGAAATGGTGCTGCTGTTTCCCCACATGTTCTAGGGCCTGATGAAGCTGCTGCATCATTTATGGAGGAACTAGATATACTGATATTACTGATGCCCTCTGCACTATAGAAAAAAATATCCCCAGCTTTTTCATTAAGTAAGTATCTTTATGCACGCTTTCACTGCCTCTCTGGTGTAAACACATTCTGAAAGACGACAAAATATTCACTTGTCACTTTAACAGGTTTATGAAAGGTGTTACAGGAAATGCAAAAGGACCAGACATGGGCAGTAGCTTTGTTATTGTTCCCCTCATTGAAATGGTCATCTGTAGTGTCACTGATAGTGACCCTCACTATCAGACCCTCTCTGTCAGTCCCTCACTGTCAGTCCCCTCACAGTAAGCCCCTCTTTGTCAGTCCCTCACTGTTGAACCCCCACTGTCAGACACCCTACTGTCAGCCCCTCACTGTCAGTCCCCTCACTGTCAGACTGCTAAATGAGTCTGGTGCCATCTGCCGGTCAGTCAGTGTAATTACATTTTCATACAAAAAATGAAAGTGTCAGGTTTTATATTCATTACACGTAAAGTGACATATTTAATATCTTTCTTGTTTTACTGTTGGTCTGTGTGGCTTATAGACCATAAAAATCAGAAATCCAGAATCCAAAATTTTAAGAATATTAATTTCAATTAAATGACAAATTTTTTAAATAAAAATTTAGGAAATGTCACTTTAAATGTAATATTACATATGTTATAGTTTGTTTTTATTTTTATTAAATTATGTACAAAAAATGAAAAAAACTTTTCACATTCTAATTTTTTACATACACTAGTATAGAATAGAATAGAATAGAATAGAATAGAATAGAATAGAACTTTATTGATCCCTTGGGAGGGTTCCTTCAGGGAAATGAAGGTTCCAGTAGCAGCATCAGTACAGTACAGTAAGCAGAAGATAGGCAGAAAAAATAATTTAGTAGGAGTAAGCAGCACTATATAAATATATAGAATATATAATATACAGACTATATTACAGTATACAATATAGACAATAGTGCATGAGAAAAAAAAAGTCCTGTAGGAGGGTGTTTTGCACAATATTATTGCACTTGAAACTGTTTATTGCCCAGAGAGTCCAGTGTGTTGTGGTGGTTGCAGGTTGCTGTTAGCTGTTGACTGGTGGTTCAGTTCCTACTCATTCCCATCCTTAATCCTCCTGTTACCCCCCCCCCCCCCCCCCCAGAGAGGAGTTGTACAGTTTGATGGCGTGCGGGACAAAAGAGTTTTTAAGTCTATTGGTCCTGCACTTGGGAAGGAGCAGTCTGTCACTCCTCTGGTGGCTGATGACAGTGTGTAGAGGTGATATACATGTAACAGAGACCAGTATACCCATTTGGGCTTTTTCCAAATGCATTGTTAGTGTAACGCCTTCCGGACACAAAGAGGTGGAGGCGGACGTACACGCTGGGTTGTATTTATTGACAAGGTACAAACAGATAGGGTACAATAACCATTAAGACGAGTATACATGAAGACAAGGTACACATGTAGTCACAAAGTCACAAAGACTGACAAGGACCAACAGAGACCAGGGACTAATATACACACAATGACATAAGATACGGCTGGGACATGATAAGGATGGGGCAGGGTTACAGATGGAACACAGCTGGGAATGGGAGGAGACGTGACATGTGCTCAAAAGCACATGGGACTGAAAACAAAACAAGACACAAGCTGGACTCTTATACGTGACAGTTGGCCCCTCTCCCAATGCACAACTCCGGGGCGCATAAACCAAAAATAACAGAAGAGGGACCATGAACGAAACAGGACAGACAGGACTAGACATGAACAGGAGACAAGACAGGACCGGGACTGACACGTACATAGTGACAGGAACAGGGATAACTAAGCCAAACAGGAATGGGGACAAGAACAGATACAAGAACCAACACTGGGACAGATATAGGCACAAGGACAGGAACAGACATAGGTAACAGAGACCTGGATGGGAATATGGGTTGATACATGGGCTTGGGCCCAGAACTGGCAAATGACCCAAAACTTCCTGGAGCCAGTCTGGGCACAGTTCTGGGAGCAGACACAGTCCGATACCATTTCTGTGTTGGCCTCTTTGAAGCCTTAGGTTGAGGTGCAGACTTGGTTGTAGGAGCGGACTCCGCCCTCGGAGCGTCGACGTCGGCGGAAAGCCCCGCCCTCGGAGCGTCGGCTGAAAGCCCCGCCCTCGGAGCGTCGGCGGAAAGCCCCGCCCTCCGGACCGTCCGACGGAAAGCTCCGCCCTCCGGACCGTGACCTTGCCGTGAAGCTCCGCCTCCCGGACTGTAGCGGAAGCAGCCCCCTACGCTAAGGCAGCCTTCGCTGCAGAATACGCTGCGTCAGGAGCTGCCATCACGGGAGGAGCCGCAGCGCGCGGCGCAGACGCAACTAGGGTAGGTGGCGCTGCTGAGGTCTGAGGGGAACTGGGCTGGACAGTCCTACACATATCCGACTTGTCCTTCAGCCCAGAACCCCCATCAACAGCCTGCCAGCATGCCTCGCCTCTCACCTCGCCCGGCTTGAGGCTCGCAGCGCCAACCCTCAGCGCCCCCCAAAATTTTCCCCAACGCGTGAGGAGCAGTCATCCGGTGAGGGGGCGCCCCGAGCGCGCAGCCTATGGCGCCTTTTCCGGCCGCTGGTCTCCATAGGCTCCAGCGGCCTCCTCCAACAATGGATGCCGGCGGATAGCCAGACGGGATCCGGGAAACCTGGACAACCCAGCTACGTTCATGATTGTTCGGTCTTTCTGTAACGCCTTCCCGGACACAGGTAGGTGGAGGCGGACGTACACGCTGGGTTGTATTTATTGACAAGGTACAAACAGATAGGGTACAATAACCATTAAGATGAGTATACATGAAGACAAGGTACACATGTAGTCACATGTAGTCACAAAGACCGACAAGGACCAACAGAGACCAGGGACTAATGTACACACAAAGGAGACATGACATGTGCTCAAAAGCACATGGGACTGAAAACAAAACAAGACACAAGCTGGACTCTATACGTGACAGTTAGGTTTTAAACCTGAACTATGCCAGAGACTTACAATGTGGTTGCCATACTCATTTCAGGTATGTCTTATTCATGTTTATTGATGTTTTAATCACACCATTAATGAACATAGCAATGCAAGGTTGCTGAATTTTCTGTAGCTTTGCTACCACTGTTTCTCAACCCTGGTCCTGGAGGCACCCCTACTCTGCATCTTTCAGAGCTTTCCCTGCTCTCACCACACCTGATTTAAATAATCAGTTCATTAACAAGCCCTTCAGAGTTGCATGGGGTGTGTTTAAGCTAAAACATTTACGGAATTCTGCTTATATATATATATATATATATATATATATATATATATATATATATATATATATATATATATTTATATATATATATATATATATATAGAGAGAGAGAGAGTGTGTACAGGTACATTATAACAAATATCTTACGGTATGACTTTGGGGCTTTCCAAAAGAAGGAGTTTTGGAACACTAACTAAAAGGTAGAAAAATGGGCTCCTGGTAGAGCACCGCAAAGATTAGCTCACTGAGTGTATTTATTTATGGTGTAACCAGACATGAAAGACAAACAGAAAACTAATTGAATCATCCAGAATGAACCAGAACAGAATGGGTTCCCCTACTGAGTCTTGGTATAAACTTTATAAGCAGCAAAAATAATACCAGATGTGATAAATGGAATAATTTTGATGAGTTATTTGTAATGATTAGATTGACAAGCATATTTATAAAAATTAAATTGTTTGACAGTTGTCCAAATAAAATAAACAAACCCAAATAACCTTTATTGTTTTTTTATTATTTATGTTAGTACAGTATTTTCTCTTCTCAGTACCTTTATTCTGAAATTTGAAATGTATGAGCAAAAATAAATAAAAATAATAATAACTGGCCCCTCCCTTCTCATTTTCCTCTGTAACCCAATAATTATGTCAGTGATGTCATCAGCCCCGCCCCCTCTCACTGATCAGTCAGCGTCTGTATGCAGGTTGAGCATGTACATGTGAACAGAGCAATAAACATGCACTGGAAACTCATTTGGCATTAAAACTAGGATTTAATCAGTTGGAAATGAGTGGCTGTTTTCCAAGCTGGATTACTCACTGATAATTCACACACAATCGCACACTGATTGTTAGACAGGGTAGCTTGTTTTGATATGTGAATCATGTCTGTAGGTTACTCTGATCCTGGGATATGAAGCCTAGAAAAGAGCATGTAACTGCCTGCAAAGTGCAGCTCTGTTTCCAAGAGTTAATACAGCCTTTTTTAATTGAAGGTTCTCAGGAACTCACATTTTTCACTTCTACTTCTCAGTTTGGTCAGTGTGAAGGCCATGTTGTGGTTTTCCACAACAGTCAGCAAGACATATTAAGTTGAACTTCTTTAAATGAGCTGTAGCTTCAACTGATTACATATTTTGTAAAATGCTGAGTCTGTTTCCCTCCACTTCAGTTATTTTTTCTTTCAATCTGTAGGTTAAATGAAATGTCCACAGAATATGATTTTCTGGAGTAGACGAAACTTTTGGCACCATGTCTAATGCCAGGTGTGGACTTTAGGGTTATAAAGGTCCTCAGCATTGAGGTGTGGAGCTGTGGCTGAGTTTTGTTATTCCCCACATTAACAATACTGTTCCTGAATTTGAATGTAAGATACATTACAAATGGTCCAGAAAATATTGCAAGGCATCCCTAACACCACTAAACTCTGCTGTTTGTATTTACTAACTAATAGTTACTTGTGTATCTCTTCCGTATCTCTGCTTAACGTTTGTTTGTTTACATGGCGTTTTTGTCATATTGTCAATAGTATCTGTATTCTGGTGGAGTGTTCTGTGTTTAAACTCCTCAGAGGAATGGCTCGTGGTAAGGGCAATTAAAGAGTAAACGTAGTGTCAATATCATTTCAGAGCGCACACAGCGCCACCTGTCGGAAATCACCGTCAGCAAGGATGTGGGGGAGGTGCCAAATGTCATGTGCACATTGTCTGCTGCCTGGGCCAAACTCTGTTACAACAGCTAATTGATGGGCCAATAGGAAAGCTTTATCTCGTCCAATTAGATTGTGAGTTTGGCACAGGCAGCAGAGAAGGCGCACTATCACGTTTAGACATTAATTTTTTTATACTTTAAAATATATTGTCCACATTTGTAAATTTAAATTATTATTAGTAGTAGTATTTATTTTAAATAGGTGCATTACAGTTCATTTGTGGATTAAAATTATTATTATTGTTATTATTATTATTATTATTATTATTATTAGTAGTAGTAGTAGTAGTAGTAGTAGTATTTATTTTAAATTGGTGCACTGCAGTTCATTTGTAGATTTATTTATTGATTTATTTATTTAGTTAGGTGTTTTACAAGCTCAGCATCTTTCAGGCCCTTTTTTGACTCCATACCTCTGGAGGGTGCACTACAACCCACTGGTCAGTGTTGCACCATGTCTGTGAAGGTCAATCCGCCTTATTATGGTTTTCTAAACTATAACTCCCATAATCCTGTGCATGATAGTTTTACCAATTAAATCACTTGGTTTTATTTCCTGCAGAGAGATTGTGTTTATAGGAGAAATAGTGCCACCTGTCTGCAGAGTGGTGGGGTTTCTGTCTGAACAGAGAGATGATCTGATTTACCACTTTATTTTATGGTTTTCCATTTTCGTCAAGTGTTTTTTTTTTCTGCTCTTCTTCTTATTATTCTTCTTCTTCTTCTTCTTATTATTATTATTATTATTTATTATTATTATTATTATGAATGATGATGATAATAAATGATACTAATAATAATCTTTCTATAGCACCTGTTATACTTTACATATACAATGTATCCCAAAGTGCTTTAAGGTTCAAAAATAAAAACAAAAATAAGAAAAATATTTCATAATATATAAGATATAACAAATATGAAAGAAAGAAAAGCAATTGAACAACAAAAACAACAACAACAATAATAATAATAATAATACTAACATGAAAACCTGAACATATCTGAGACTCCACTGCAAGCTTAGAATATTTAACCTTCATAGTCTTCCATACTAACACTAAGCTTGTATCTTACTCATACTTCCATTTCCACACAACTCATTACCCATTTACATTCACATTACATTTCCTGCTAACTATACTTCTCTGTTGTTTTACAACTTTATATGTCTATCTCTGAGCTCTCCAGCGTCGACCAGAGGAGGATGGGTTCCTCTCTTCAGCCTTGGTCCCACTAATGGTTTCTTCCTTGTAGTCTGAGGGAGTTTTTTCTTGCCACTGTTGCCCACAGGCTGCCCATTTGAGGCTTGAACACAGATTTCTGTAAAGCTGCTTTGTGTCAACTCCTTTGTTGTAAAAAATGGTATAAAATAAACTTTGATTGATCAATTGATTGATTGATTGATCAATTGATTGATTGATTGATCAATTGATTGATTCATTGATTGATTTGCTTGCTATTCTTTTTCTTACTATGCTTGCAGAATTTTTTTTTTTGATGTTTTGTTCATCTTTTTTCTTATTTTGGATTCTGTAAAGCTGCTTTGTGAAGAAAAGAGTTCTATACAAATGATTCATATTGCTATAAGAATGGGTGTCTTCCCTTTTTCCTGATATCGAAGTTAATTAAAACTTGGTACACTTAGTACATAGTTTAGGGCATTTTTATCACAGTGTGCATGATTTACATTTTCAGTGAACACATTTATTGATTTTAATCATACACATCAAAAGATGTTTCCAGTGCATCTCTGCATTGGTATTTAAGCCACATCAGAATATCCATCCAACAAAAAATTCAACAAAGCTTTTTTCTACTCTGTTTAACTTTGTCACTAATCTGACACCCTCCCACTATGACCACTGACCCTTGCTGACCCTTAAGCTGTGTGTTGTAAATTCAGGGAAAGTGTTGGCCAAAGTGTGGCAGGCTTTTGTGTGAAGCATGTGCCAGTGCCTACAGATTTAAATCGTTTGACCTCAAGTTTGGAGTATAGCTTTAAAAGGCTAAACTCTAAACTACAAGGTGGAAGAGCTGTGACTAAATGAGGTCTTCTGGAATGTAATGCTGGAATGTATTGAATGCATGAAAGGGGATCTGCAGCGTAAATGGTGTTTACATTACTTACTAGTTATTAAATAAGCAAATGCAATTAAAAAACAATGAAAATTCTATTCTGCTTTAATGAAGACCTGGATGTCCAGGTACGAGAAGTTATTGTGTTGATGTGTTTGCAGAAATAATATGGACGTCTACTACTGACTTTTACTTTTAAGTAGCCTTATAGTATTCAGTGCAAAATAATAATAATAATAATAATAATAATAATAATAATAATAATAATAATAATTTGCAGGTAACAATTTTAAATAAATCAAATTTATTTTATTTTACTTTTTAAAGTATTTTCAATTTTTTTTTTCAATAAAATGTTTTTGTAACATGTGGACATGAGAAAACATTCCTCTGTTAAAATAATTGTGAAAACATCTAGAAATAAAATAGAAATGTCTGAATTCTATATTACCATGCTTGCATTGATTTTCTGCATAGGAACCTTTCCAAAGACTTTCTGAAAATTACAAAAAGATCAAAAAGTGGACGAGAGGACAGAAGTGAAGGACTTTAGATGTTGAGCTTTTCACTTCGTGAAACTTTGTTCCTTTCAGGGCTGCACTGAAAACATGGTGCCTTAACAGGTTAATGTTACACATTTATACACATTTCTGCTTTGAACCAATTATGTTTCACTGTCTCAGAGGTAGAGCTGCCTCCAGAACCATTTTGTGTATTGATTTTCCAAATTAGTCAATCAAGCTTTTATTGGAGCAACAGAAATATGTCACTTTTTTCTACATCAAAAGTCCAACCAAATTATTTAAAAACACACAAAATGTTTTTGTTTTGCACATTCCTCACAATAATGATCACAAAAATGTTTCTGTATTTTTGTTGTTTTTTTTATTGTGAAATGTGGCATATAAGAACTGCAGAGTTCTTTTATAAATGAGATGTGAACTAAATAAAGTTTTAGAACTGTAAGTGCAAACCAGGAAAACCTTAGACACCTCTGTTTTACTTTTACCTGAATAAATGAGTAATACACTTCCTACAGACACTGTGAGTGTGGTGTGGTGAGTGTAACAAGGCGCTGTGATATAGGTGTTCTTTACTAAAGGTTGTTGCTATGACATAGCTGTTTGTTGCTAAGGTGGTTGCTAACGTATTGCTTGACTGTTGCTAAGGATGCTCAGTGGTTGCTAAGGCATTGCTATGTTTTGTGCTAATACTTTCCAAACAGATTTGTCTCATAGGTGGAATACAAATCGCTGCATTCATTTCCGTTTTTGTCCATTATAAGTTTTTTCCATTGTTTGAACATGTTGTTGGAGATACATGTTTTTAAGTGGACAGTGATGAAATATGTTTGGCTAAATGAGATTTGTCTACAAACTTTTTGGCTAAAATGTGGAATGCCAAAACTTTTGTCCAAAAACTCATTCATGCACAGACAATACTGAAGAGGGGTTTGTTGTCTCAGCAGGTTTTTATTGGAAAACATGCACAATGACTTTATGAAAAAATGCAAGTCTGATTGGTCAAAAAAACAAAAAAAAACAAAAAAAACCACAAAGAATAAAACTAAGCTACAAATATACCAAATTAGGTGTCAGTAGCTTAAAAATACAACCTGTAGATAATATGGTATTGAATTAAAATTGTAGATTATAAGAGGAAATATGGTGGTACTTGTGAACTTATGAAATTTAACCTAAACATCATCAGATTGATTTGGTTCTGCTTGTCTACGTTTAGGCCTTGTGTGAAAATCTGATGAAGTTTTAGGTCAAATTTACTCAGAAATATAGAAATTTCTAAAGGGTTCACAAACTTTAAAGTGTGTATTTAATTTAATCTGAATCAAACAACACAAACAAGTGAGGACCTACATCACTTCACAACCACATGTAAGCTTCTCTTCCAGACTAGACACATAGATTCCATCACAGCAAATATTCAGCAAGGCCTCCTGCACCTACATATCCCCTGGGGAACAGGGTCCTTTTGACTATACAGAGCCACACTTTGACCCCTCCTGGCTTCCATCTGTCAGTCCAGGCCTGCTGTAGCCACCTCCCGAGCAGGCAGCTGGCTGGGAAGACAAAAGGAATGCGTGTGCTGCAAACAATTGGCAGCAATACTAACTGTTGATCCTTTCCCCAACCCCCATCAAGGGTACTATGAAAAGCCATTTGGAGGAGAAAGGTGCTCTGAGCAAAGCTGCCGAGGTCTGGGGGGCTTGCTGAGGAGTTTAAGGATGGTTTGCCCCTCCAAATGATTTCAGTGAGCGGGAAAAGTCTGTAGACAAAGAAAGCATTTCTGTTAAAAAAAAATCATAAACACCTGTTTGACTTTGTCTTTTCAAAAGACTTGAATGATATATTCTTCTGACATATTCAACATGAATCATTTTTCTTTAACTAAAAATGTTTTCCGATGTAAGTATTAGTTCATGTGGGTTTAATGTTGCCAAAGGCACTTACAATGTCTGACTACCAGTAATGTGCATGCTATTGCTCTTGACATATTTCTCTGCTCTTCTGACTTTACGACTTACGTAGTCTTATCATGTTTTTAATCTTTGTTCTTAACAGTAGTTGAGAACTACTGTTAAAAATGTTACAAATTAATTTTTAGCAAGTGTTTATTAATCCAGTATACACTTTAATATTTTACATTATAGAACAAACAGAAAGCTGCATTAAGTAACATATATGAAAAAAAAATCTATGTATTAAACAGATAGTAGTAGGCATGCAACAATATAAAAAAGTCAGTACCCAATGTTTTCTATGTAAGGCATGATGCAGCAAAATGAATGCATTTCTGATATAGTAGTGTAGAATTCTAGTGTTACTAGAATATTAGTTTTAAATATTGCTCAAATCTGTACTGAATCTAATCCCTAATCAGTTTAGGAATAATTATTTTTGGAGTATTATCAGTACTAGTTCAATTTATTCAAGCTTTACTGGCAGGAATAAACTTTGCAATTAAAATCAAATCAAAGTTTATGGTTAAATCACGTTACACAGGTGTAAGGGTGGGTGGAAAAGCTTAGGTAGAAGTCCGTCAGAGTAGTAAAATAGAGATATGAAAATGTGCACAAGAAAACAGACATGTAAAATATAAATAGAGTATAAGCACACTGACTTGCTGTGCACACAGCATGCATAGATTACGTAGTGTGTATATAAAAACTATAGAATGGATGTTTGCATTATGTTTACATTGTGTTCACACTGGGTGAAGAATGAAATGGAAGTGGGAGGAAGTGTTTGGTGGGTTCAGTGGAACTTAAAAGTATAATTATTAGAATTATTAAAATAATAATTGTGAGTTTTAGTACTACAGTATATCAGTGTTGATTAGAAGCATGGTTATTATTTTAATTACTATTATTAGTAGCAGTAGCATTAGTATATGAGTGGTGCGGCCATTTATGGCTTTTCTGTTTTTTTATAATTTCTTCTCCAAGCTGGACCATCTACCATCTGCTGAACCTCAACCAAGCTTTGGTTGGGGGCAGCAGCCACGCCTTCCACCTGCTCCTCTAAAAGGACGCGCCTTCTCCGCCAATCACACGCTTGGAAACGCCTCGAGCGACCAATCGCTGCGGGGTGGGGGCGGGTCTTCCGCGTGTTTCGGGTTGCCAGGTGATGCCGCTGGTCCGCAGGGTTGGATACGGAGTGTTTACGCTGAACGCGGACATTAAGCCCACTTACTCCGCGGATACTCAGCCGTGAGGTCTCTGCTCCAGTCTGCGGTAAGTTTACAGTCTGAGCTGCTCAGATCGGTGGTGTTTTTTAGTGTAGATGAACAGGCGACGCCGTGTTTGATGGTGTTAGCTCGGCTGCTAGCTGTGTTTAAGATCTTGTGTTTTGAACTGAACTCTGATTTTACTGATCAGATAATAATAACAACAACAAAAACAATAACAACAACCACAGTCCAGATAACTGGATTACAGACAAGATCATCTACACCATACCTCCTCCTGATAGAGGAGGAGAGTCTACACACCATCAGTGTGTACTTCTGAACCATGATTATCATCAACAATAACATTAACAACAATAATCAACAACAACATTATTAATAATAATACTACCTAATAACAATAGCAATAATAATGAATAGAAACAACAATGATTATTAATAATGATTAATACTAAAAATGCTGATAATATTAACACATAATAATAATAATAATAACAGTCCAGTCCAAGTAACTGGATTACAGAAATGATCATTTACCCAATTACACCTTCTGGTGATAGTGGAGGGTAGACTACATACCATCTTATTTACTTCTGAACCATCACAATAATAATAATAATAATAATAATAGTCTGGATAACTGGATTACATAAATAATCGTCAATCCATTTACACCATACCTCCTCCTGAGAGTGGTGGATAGACTACACACTGCTTTGCTTCTTAACCATCTAATAATAATAATAAGTAGTAGTAGTAGTAATAATAAGTAATAATCAATAAATAGCAACAATAATTTGATAATGATTATTAATTATTATTATTATTAATAACAGCAATAATAGAAAATAATAGTAACAGCAATAATAACACACCAACTTTGCAATACAGACTAATAAACAACAGTTCCATTTAGAGTAGCTACTTCTGCATGGTTGCCCCAGGTCCGAGTATAGGATTGGAAACTGACACCAGCTGATATTACAGCACATATTGCAGTGGGCTTAACCTGCTGGCTTTGTATGACTTACCAAATGCCTTGTGTCTCTAATGTACACCAGTACGTAAATGCACAAACTCTAAATAGGGGTGATGATGTTTGGGGTACCTGACCACAGTATCTATGGGTAAGATATTGCTGTGGTCTCCCTGCTCCCCGACATTTATGTTGTACACAGCAGAGCTGTAGGATGCACCAAATAATGCTTTTGACAGTGAGGATTGAAAAGTGACTGGAAACTACAACAGTGGGCTTAGTCTGCTGGCCTTGTATGACTTGCTAAATGTCTTGTGTCTTCAGGCCTTTATCAATACTGTTCTTCCACTGCACAGAGGTGCTTGTGGCATCACTGCATGTTCCCTTCACTAAGTTCATGTTAAAACATTTATACGATATTGATTTACTGTGTTAGCATTGCAGAACAAGAACTTCTTTTTTGGCGGTGAGGAAAAAGAGCAGTACTCGAAACCCTCACCGCACGAACATTTTTTGGAGGCGCATGTTTTTCATTGGACAGCAATGAAATGTTCTTTGGTATTTGATAAATTATTATAACCTACAGCATTGCAGAGTAATGAAGTTGACCGTCACATCATAATTCATATTATGCAATAGCTGCCAAGGGAAAAAGAGTTAGTTGCATGTGTAGTTTTTTTAATTTATTTATTCATCAGGACACTTAAATGCATTCACATTGAATACTGTCCTTTTGCTGTTGAATAAATTACCTGAGTATGTTCCCATTTCTGTGTCCACCCTCATAATGACTCATACCTTATGACAGTCTCTTCCTTTTTGTGCAGGCTGTGGGAGGATGCACACTACTCGCAGTCCCATATCCATCCAGTCCGGAAGGACGAGTGATGCTCTGGACCTGAACTTGATTGGTTCACAGCTCTCCATGAGCCATAGACCCAGCAGCGCATCACCAGGGAAACACTTCTCCCGCTCCATATCTATGTCTGTTGCTTGTGATGGCCCTGGCAAACGCAATACACCAGTGAGTGTTATTCCTTCTTCAAGTTCTACAGAAAGGCTCACATTTCAGTGTCAATGTATACAGAGTTCATTAGTTTGTTTACATTAAGTGTGTGATAGTGTGGGAGACAGTTAAGTCAGAATATAAAGTTGCCTGAGCACACGTTATGATGTCATGCATTGTCTAAGTCAGTGTCATATTTCTTTTTAGTTTTCTTTTTAGTTTCTATTCAGTTTAAGTTTAAAGAAATGCTAAGTTTTCTTTCTGGAAATGTGCTGCCTGTTGAGTTATTTAAGGAGTTGTTTTACATTTCTTTATAATTTGCATACCTTTCCCATTACCATGGTCCATACCCGTGAATTACAAATGACCACTGTATGAGGAAGTGAAATGTATAATCACAGCAAAAACCTAAACATCTCTACAAAAGCGAAAGAAAACTCTCCTCAGCAGAAATCAACTTTTATTGACTGGAATGCGTTCAAATCTCCACTTTTTAAAATTGATATTTGTTGCTCACTGTTGGGAGTTTGGCACAGGCATTAGATGAAGAAGAAAAGAAGTCATCAGAAATCACCTGCTGTAATGTTGCTGATGTAGCTTTATATCAGATCAAGGAGAGCCTTGTCCGGCAGCATCTCAAATAAGAACAGCCAAATGATAAATGATCAGCTTTACCCAGTAATAGTTATATGGCAATGCAATTTCCTAAGTTTACCTAGATTATCGAGTACAGTTTTGTCTTTAAGGTAGAATCTTGTATTAAAAGGTCCTGGTCCAGGTCCAGGTCCAGGTCCAGGGCTTCTGTAACCTTTAAAAGGTGCTTTACACTCATTTATTCAGTGAGTGTAAATTGAAAGGTTCTGTAGGGATCTAAACATGGTCACTGTCATTCAGTCTTTAACCTTTTATTTATTGGTTTACTATCTTGTGTAGAGATGTATTATAGATTTGTTTATGATGATGTATGTCTGGAGGTAGTCTTTAGATGGAAACACCTAATCATATTTGTTCATTGCTCAACAGGCAGCCAGGATCAAGCCATCTATAACATATTCTTAGATGCATTAATAAAGTATAAAGCAGTTATTGAACACAGTATTTGTGTTGTTGGCAGGTTGATGCTGGATTTGGGAGTTCACGAGCCATTAAGAACCTGCGGCGGTCAAACAGCACCACACAGGTCAACCAGCAGGCCAATCTTAGCCTCAGGTAAAAGAACAGCTTGCTTTCTGTTTTGACGTGAATGAGTGGTGTGTGTTTCTTTTAGCTTTTCTCATATTACAGCTGTTCAAGCCCGAGCATGAACTTGAAATTGAATTTGAAAACAAATGCCAGATCGGAGACAAACAAGATTTGGTATAAATCTTTAAGGAGTTAAATAGTCTTGAAAGAGATGAGTCTTCAGTCTGCGTTTGAAGACAGTGAGTGACTCAGCTTTTCGGACGCCCTGAGGAGGTTCGTTCCAACATTTTGGTGCCAGGACAGAAAAGAGTCTGGATGCTTGTCTTCTTTGCGACTTGAAGGATGGTGGGTCAAGTCGAGTTGTACTTGAAGCTCAAAGGGCTCTTGGAGGTACTGGTCCATTTTTGGCCTTGTAGGCCAGCATCAAGGTTCTGAATCTGATGTTTAGCTACAGGAAGTCAATGAAGGGAACGCAGCCGAGGAGTTACATCCACTGCATTTTGGATAAGATGCAAGAGTCTGATGGTCTGCGTAGGAAGGTCAGCTAGAAGGCAGTTGCTGTAGTCTAGTCCTGAAATGACAAGAGACTGAACAAGCACCTGAGTGGCCTCTTTAGACAGAAAGGATCGAATTCTCCTGATGTTAAGAACGATAACTGGTCATCCACAACTACACCAAGGCTCTGTGCTTCTGCGGATGGAGTGACCAGTGAGATCTTAAAGGAAATGGTGAGATCACTGGTTCTCATCTGACTGACTTATTCCTGCCTATATTAATTAATTTTTAAATCTGCTAATGCTTACACCACTGTATGTTCATGTTCCCATAATAACACACCGCCACATGTAGTGGTTTGTTCAGTCTGTGGCGTGGAAGCTACATGGAGTAGAGCACTGAGCCAACTGAGCATCTCAAGCAGCGTGAACCAAAGACCAATTCTGTGTCCACCATTCATAAAAACATTGTTTGTTAAGGGTAATCAATCATAATATTGATTTGAGGTCATACTGCTCAGTACTAAAGCTGTTATAGTAAATAGCTGCATTAGAACCATTTGAAAGTGAGGAAGTGCAAGGAATCATCCCAGTATTAATGATATTAATGAAGAAATGTGGACGTCTTCCCGGTACAGTCATGAACTGTGGAAATTATAATAATATTAAAATAAATATTAAAATATCTCCTTCAATGCACCTGATTGAGCAAATTTAAGGCTCGATAATGAACTTGCATACATTGGGGCAAGGAATACTTTACAACGCGCAGAGCCTGAGATCCGCTCTTTGCGGACAGTTACATTATGTTTTCTGGCCTTCATATCTCAGGTCAGAGTAAACTACAGATATGATAGCATACACACATCATAACAGACTACAGGACTCATCCTAACTAACAATCATCATTGTGTGACAAATTATCACTGACTAATCCATCTTGGAAAACAGCTAAAATTCACTTGTTTACCACTGAATTAAATCCCAGTTTAAATGCCTAAGGAGCTTCCAGTGCATGTTTACTGCCCTCTCAATGTGTACATAATCAACCTGCGTGCAGACTCTGATCAGTGAGAATATTATTAATATAATATAATCCTTGTCAATCAAAATCAAACATGGTCAAATTCATACAAATATTATAGTTTGTTACTTTTTACACTTTTTAAATTCAAAATAAGAGTAGCCTGGGATCTTCTAAAAGTAACAATATCTTGCGTGTGTGACTGTCTTCTATAAATAAGTATGACAAACTACAAAAACCAAAGGTTAAAAACACTCTTAAATGTAAAGGTTTGTAAATGCATATTTGTTTAGACATAATTCTTTGTGGATTGAACATAAAAAATGTTCTAGAAATATCTTTATGTATATTGGTATATTGGTATATCTGTACTTATACCAGGGCACTATATAAATGTTCATCCTCAGATCTCACTCATAATTCTAATTATTCATCTTTCCACTGAAAGGAGTCTTTTAAATTCAAATTAAATTTAGTTTTTAATTTACTCTAATTCACTCCAAATGAATATTTTTTGCACCTGTATTTTGAGAGGAAGGACTTCATAAATAAATACAATTGGTGTATGATTTTTATATTTTGTTATTGCTGCTGTCTGGAAAACAATTGATCAATATTTAAAGAAAATTCTAATGAAATTATGGAATATATTTTCCTTATTCAATCTGATATACATTCGAGGCAAAAGTAGGGTTATGATAATCCCAACTAGGCTGCATGTTAATCAGTGTGAAACTGGCCTTTTTGAATTTAGTTTTGTTTGATATCACACTTTGTGATTCTTCGCTTGGTGTTGGAGTTCATATCATTTGGGTATCATGGCAATTCTAAATCTAGGTCCGCAGAAGTTTTGGCAATTGTGTTCATTTTTTCTTAGCAGCCTGAAATGTTCTTGGACAAAGTCTCAGTTAACTTAAAACATAATAAACAGGTTTTAATTGATGTGTACAGTCAGATATGCACCCCTGCATACTGTATTTGTCTGCACACTGTCTGTCTTTCTGGCTTGAGCACACTTAGCCACAGGCAGCGAGTGTCATGCTTGGAGGCGTTTTGGGAGGGTTTGTGCTGGAGAAAGGAGCAACAGCTGGGGTTTAGAAGTTTTTTTCTTTCAGGAGACAGTGGCTATTGTGAGATGGCGGCTGCTGCCTGATAATGAGGAGGGTAACGGGGGCTGCTTTGTCCTGAACGGGATTGGGAGAGAGGGGAAATCCTCTCGAGTTTCTGTCGAATGAGCCCGCAGTGAAAGGAGAAGTGTGCACACACTGGGAGCCTATTGTCCTGCAGCTGCCGTTGCCCTCCCTTTGCCCAGCCTCCTGAGATGCCGTGGAGCATTTAAATGAAGACTGACCTAACACTGCCCCCATCTTATTCTACTCTTCAATAACTGTCTTCCTCTGACCTCCTAAGGAATGTACATTTTATATCAGTGCTGGACTACTTTTCACTGGGCCAGCTGGCGATGGGTGTTCCCCTGTCTACACCCCACACTCGCAATCAAACATATCCCAAACCTCATAAGTCTACAGGGCAGATGCTGATGGTGCGGTCCAGGCACCTGCCTGGTCGCCCATGCTGGATTTGTGGCTGGTGTGCATTGTCTATGTTTTAAGAGGCAAGTGGCCCTTTAAAAACCTCCTTTACATCACATTCCTATGGTGGCTCAGAAGGGCTAAACAAATGAACAAAGTTCCAACAACAAAAACACATAAGATTTGCAACACTTTTACAAACGCTGGAACACATTTGCAAGTTTGAAAAAGTGCTTTGTGTCTTGTAAGTTACTACTGTATGGCTGTGTGTGACAAAAAATATTAAATATTAAAACAGAGTTCATGCCAACAAGGTCAGAGCTAAGACATCATTTACTTTGTGCTACTGTTGCTTCCCTATGGAATTAGACCAGGCTCAAGGATTGTTAATGCCTGGTTCCCTGTTTTTTGTTCCTGGGAGCACAGTTGGTAGGTTTGGTAAGTCCCGTCTGATGTTTTGGAGACTTACTGCCTAATATATCCACACCATGACAATGTAACCAAATTAACCGGTGTTATTAATAATCTCAAGTCACGTCATTATATTGTCCAAGCTGCTATACTGTGATTAGATGATTAGGTATACTCCATACAGTTGTATCAGACAATGTATACTAATGTTCCACCTGTAAAAGAAATTATATAATTCTCTGTGTCTGTCTCTCTCTGTCTGTGTGTCTCTCTATGCATCTCTCTACCTCTATATCTCTATCTTAGTGAGGGCAACACTGAGGACTTTGTGGCTCTGTTTCACAGTAGTACTGATGGGAGGAGGACATTGGCCAGTCTCACCAAGGCCTCCCCAGACCGCACAACATGGAATATATTGGTACTTGTCCACCCACCATAGACTGCTCTGTGATCGATTTCTTTACCTAGTCTTTAAATTTCAAAATCATTATATTCTGTGACATTATTATTATATTATATTCATGAGTCCATTACTGGACTCAGTAAGGAAGCTTTTCACAGGTAAAATATAGTAACAATCTGCCGTTACTTCTGTAGTAACTTGAATAAATGACTGGCCAGAAACCTGTTGAGCCAGATACCAAGTTGTAATTCAGCAAGGTAACTTGAGATGAGACTGCAAAATTATGATTGTATATGAACGTGTGTGTTTGTGTCTGTGTGTGTTTCAGGATGACCAGCCAAGAGTGTTTCCCCTACCTTCTAGTTCCCGCAGTACCTGCAGCATGGATTCACCCACTGTCCAAAAGAAGAGGGATTCTGGAGTGTCGCTGGCTGCCAATTTCACTGCTAACAATAGGTGAGTGTACAGTAATTATTGTTATCTGAGTCACTTCAGCATAAAATGAAACCACATCTATTGTGTAGGAAATGAGAGCAGGTTCCTCCATAGACACAGAGCAGAGTAATCTGGAATGCTGTTGCTGTAGATTACTGCTGCTGCAGTCTTTCACATAATTTATTCAAGAGATACAAGAGCAATTATAGTCTGCGTCACCCATTTTAGAGCAGAAATGCATCGCGAGAAAGGTTCCAGTCAGGCCTGCAATTCCTGACCTTACATTCAGCTGCATCTCACTGAATGCTCTGATAGAAAATATGTCCCAAAGACTGCAAGATTACATCCAGAATGTTTGGAAAAGGGAGCCAAAATGGACTCGTTTCAAAGCAGCTTTCTAGCTCTGTTGTGGCGAGTGCGTTAATGTGAGTGAGCCGATGTTCTGTTGAATTGTGCTAGTTCTCTCAGGGGCAGTATATAATCAGACCATACTGTTATACCTTCTTTTTCTGCTCATTTTGTGATTTGTGCTTAAAACATACTACCTATATTTCTGCTCTGAGCATGTTCTGATACTGTGCTTTTAGCCTAGAGACAGAGAGAGAGACAGAGAGAGAGACAGAGAGAGAGACAGAGAGAGAGACAGAGAGAGAGACAGACAGGGAGAGACAGACAGGGAGAGAGTGAGAGACAGACAGGGAGAGAGAGACAGACATACAGAGAGAGAGAGAGATTTTAACTATTATGTATATTGGAATGTTTGAATATTTATAGTTATATAATATTCATTGCTCTTTAAAGGGTAGAATTGTATTTTTATACTGTACTTTCTATACTATACTGTACTTATCATAGCATTAATGGTCAAAACTAGTTATTGCGACAGGCCTATGTGTGGCAGAAACTAATCATGGCTCACAATCAGGAGTGTCATGTTTTACTTTCAGGAGCAATAAAGGAGCAATGGGTAACTCAGTAACTACCATCCTGCATAACAACCACTCGGATAAACACCTCACACCCAAGAGCTCTAACCAGAAACCCTGCTTCAAGTAAGAACACTTTTGTTTAAAACCCATTCAAACGAAAGTGTTATTATTCATTTATTTATAATAATTATTTTATTATTGGAATATCAGCTTAGCATTATTCCACAATTTCTATGCAACTGAGTATTGTATTATATGAGAGTTAAAATGGAAGTCTGGGCACATATGGTCCAGTTCTGAAGAGCTAACGCAGCCCAGCTAAAATTATATACAGCAGATGATGCTGTAATTCTAATCCAGCCAGCTTCACATGATGATTTCTTTTTATTTCTTGCTTGTCTGTTCACATCAGTAACATAATCAAGGCCACAGTAAATGATGAAGGAACTCTTGAGAGTGGCTCCCTCACAAAGTCACAGAAGAACTTCTCCTCAGCCTCCTCCAGCTCCAACAACGCTCCCCGCAGCCCTCGTAGTGCTGGCAGACGAGAGGTTACTGAAGAAGAGGCTGAGAGGTGCCTGTTTTAGCACTGCATTGTGGGGAATTGCAGCATTCTGCATACAGTCATGCAGTCCTGCTGTTGGAGGAATGGGTTCTGCAGCTTATTTATTTTCTTATGACTTGAACATAAATCTCTTGGTGCTTTCCAAATGACTATTCATTTGAGTTTTGAATGTTTCAATCACTTCTATGTTGAATATGAGATCATAAAGTCCATTTTTAATGTCACATTTACCCTAGCAACACTGTTTCAAGCTTTAATATATGGAATGTGTTCTGTTGTCAGGTATATCCAGCAGGTCAGCCATGCAGCAGTCACCATTCAGCGCTGGTTCCGTCACCATGCCAACAGGAGAAGAACTAATGAGGCAGCTCTTATGCCAACATCCAAAAAGAAGGTGGGAAACATTTGACACTTTAAAAATGTAAAAACTAATTTTAATATTTTTTTTTTTTTTTTGAATCATCAGACCCGATTTTGTTTTTTACTTCAAAGCCACGTTTGTATCTCTAGGCTTGTGAATAAAGGCATGTGTACAGTTGTTTTTATATTGTATTTGTATCGTACAGTTGTTATTTGTTTTTACAGCAGTGGTGTAGACGTGAATTATACTCCCAAACCCTGTGTAATACTAAAATAATACTGCATTATCAATCAGTGCCTGTCTTCTCATGAGTAACATGACATTACTAAACATTACTAAACCTCACGTTTGTATATCAAGCTGAAAGTATCCATGGGTTTGTATTTCAAATAAGCCACATAATATAATGAAACAGGAAAGAGAGCAACGGCAGGAAGAAGATAAGCCGAAGGGATCTCAGAAGAAAAAAGAGGAGGACCGGAAACGGATCAGAGAAGAAAAGGCTCGTCTGGCCAGACTTACTGCTATTCGGGTAGGTCAAGATCCAGCCACGTGGACACTTGTTAAGTGAGGCTGACCATCACACCAGGATCAGCATTGTTTCAGATACTGCCTAATGTCCAGCTTGCTTCTTTAGCACATGTATAAAACAAAGTGTGTGTGTGTGTGTGTGTGTTTGTGTGTGTGTAGGAACTGCAACAGAAAAGGACCCAGCAGACTCCAGAAGTACAGCAAACAGAGCAGGAGCTAGAAGTCCTACAGCTTGTGGGGAAAGTGGCCAGTAAAGAGCTCACCCAGAGTTTACCCACATCCCCTATAGCAGCCAAGGCAAAGAACACAGGTACTTACAGCTCTGCTGGACTCTTCTCTTCCTTTGCCCGTATGTGGACTGTGTTACACAGTGGGATGAGGGATTTACACCTCGTGTCTACATTTGGTATAATGTAGGGGATTTACCTCTAATTACAGCTGCCAGAAGTGTGGCTTCTCTCATGCATTTATGGAAAAGTTCAACACTTTTTCCACATTTGGAAAAATATATTCACCACCATGTTAAATTAGACAGGAATAAAAGAATATTTATGGGTTGTTTTATAGCAGTAAAAAGGTTCCCCGAAGGCCCCTGTGAGACACACATAATAATTACATCACCTCACCAAATTTGTGCTTCTGTGTTCATCAGCTGGAAATATACATCCTCTTCACAGACAATTCCATCCTGTGGTTTGTTTAGTCTGTTTTGAGTTTGCACTGAGGAACCGCTGATGTATGTGTTTGACTGTCTCTTCTTGTTCTGCACGTCTGTGCACAGATTGTCATCTGAATTTCGCAAACGAGCTGGAAGATGCTGCTAACCTGAGAGCATTATCACCCGCAGTGTCTACTGGAAGAGGTTCTCAGTGTTCTCAGGTATGTCATGTCTTACCATCTGACTGTTTACTTCTTTGTCACTTTGTTGTGCTGATCGTAAATGATGGAATGCAATCCACGAAGGCAAGACTTAATTCTTAAATAAAGAGCAGCATACTGTAATTAACTGAATAAGTATGCTAAAGATTGAATGTCTTGAACAGGAAATTCTGCAGAGATCTGTAAGTGTTGAGGACCAGAGGCAGGGGGTGCTATCCAGCAGGGCTCATTCTAAAACCACACTCAATGACCTGCTGGACTCCCTTAAGCTCCTGGAGGAGCAACCAGAGGTACTGTCAGAAGCAAAGGGCGCTAGGAAGAAGAAATATGACTGGATTGATGTGGTGAGTCTGCCTTGGTCCATAAGCAGTTTTTGTGCCTTTATGGGTTAGGTTGGGTGGAGAGCTGTATGTCCTGCTTGGGGGTTACTGGATTGTGTTCCAGTTAGGGCTGGGCAATAATGGACAAAGGAATTCATGTCCCTATAATTAAACTAAATGGTGATTTATTATGAAAAAAAGATATATGATGTGAAAAAATTAAGAAATCCTTTTTTTTTTTTTTTTTACTGTATTTAAACATATTGAAATTTGATTTTATTTTCTTCTTCATACACACTAAGCCTTATGTCCCCTCCATAGAGTGTACGTGAGAGCCCGAATGGGGGCAGAGTTGAGAGCTGAGGGCAAAGCAAGGGAGTAAAAAAAAGCTTTTTCACAAGATTGAAACAGAATCATCTTTTAAACATCTTAAAACCTCGATATAAACGATATCGCCTCAGTCCATATCATGCTGTGTTTCTATCCTGATACGAATATAAATACTGGTATAACATCAACTCCTAGTTCCAGTGTGGTTGCACAAGCTACTAACACGAAGGACTTTTCATGAAAACGTCTCCTGATCTGGGCCATTTAAGATGGGTTTGAGGCGAGACTGAGACTGAGATTTTCGTTGTCATTTTCTACATCTTCTACACTGAATGGTCTGTTTGTACTAACGTTCTCTCCTTACTCCTTAGGATGGCACCTCTAACTCCTTAACCACAGATAATGTTGAGCGCCATGGGCAGCTGAGCCAGACTCCTGCTTTGCCAGATGAAGGTGCCCTGCTGTCTGAGGCCAAGCTACAAAGCATCATGAGCTTCCTGGATGAGATGGAGAAGTCGGAGCAGGAGAGGCCTCGCTCAGTCACTTCTGGATCACATCGAGAGGTACTACCCATTAGGCCTGTCACGATAAATATTGACTGTTTATATGTAAGTGGACGTGACTTATCATTTTGATGACCACGATATTACCATGTTACCATTGTGTTGGTCATTTGCTGTGCTGTCCACTCCTCCATACACACAAAGCACACTAACTCCCTAACCCACCCAGGATCATACCCAGCTGCAGCCCTAGACCATCAATGTCAGACCAGCAATTTCGAGGCGTGCTGTAGTTTAAGATGCATGCTTCCTAGTGTTGGGGAATGTAAAGGGTTCTAGGTTGGCAATTGTTTGTTTATATTAAACATACATTTTCTATGAAATATATCCCAAAAACAACACAATTCCATCCAGACATTTGGAAAAGTGAGCCAAAAGGTTTCAAAGCTACATTGCAGCTCTAATGTGGGAATATTTTTTGCCTGGAGCACTACTTAGCAGCACTGCACTGCTGCTGCTTTTGAGATTTTGGTTCCAAACATCCTACCTATACTTTAGCTGGGAGTATTTTCTGAACTTCCCTACTTGCAGTTTTCTTTAGGCAGCTTCACCTTTTAAAATACACACTATGCTTACATACATTTATGGCATTTTACAGAGGTGGGTCAGAGTAGTGTTAGGAGTCTTGCCCAAGGACTCTTATTGGTGTAGTACAGCATAGTTGTCCAGACTGGGAATGGAACCCCAATCTCCCACATGGTGTGGCTCACTGGTCGTTTTATGTATCTGTTGCGCCACACCAAGAAAGTGGTCGCATAGCATGACTCATCAGGACTTTAACAGTTTTTTTTTTGTTTGTTTTTTTTTAATGAATGCAGGGTATTTAACTATTGTATATATTGTAATGTTTAAACATTCTTAATGGATAAATGTTATATATAATAATTGCCCTTTAAAAGAGTATATAATTGCATTATTAATTTGTTCTCACCTCGTGGCACAAATAACAGTATTATCATTTATCGCACTTATTGAAAGAAGAAACACTCTTAAGAACTGCAATATAAACAGGCAGGGATAAGTTTATGTGACATCCAGTCAGAACAGAGCTCATTTATCTTGTATCTTGTTTAGTTAGAAGCAGTCTGTTTAATTCTTAGGAATGAGAGGTTGGAAATGGATAATGTAAATAGGAATTGTGATCATTTTTGGAATGTGAAGTTGTTCCGATATTGTAAGTGGACCTAAAGAGAAATATAAAATCTGGGATATGGGCAGCATAAAATGTAAGAACCTGTATGTGGGCCCACACGTTATAACTACATAAGTCCTAAAATTCAAAATTAGACTAAACAAATCCCTCATTTAAGGTGGCATTAAATACTCATCATTCATTTCTAAACAGATGCTTGTTTGTTTTGTTTGTTTATGTGTAGGTGCTTCTTTCTGAGGAGGAATTAGCTGGGGTGGACCATGCTTCAGCTACTGCTGCAGAAGTCACCAGTTCCATGATGAGAATCAAACTGGAGCTGGAGGAGAAGAAGCGAACTGTTAACATGCTACAGACTGCTTTGGTAAGGACTCAAACACATGCCACACCCACCCTTTCACAGATGTAAATGAATGCCTAGCTATACGATTGTGTAACGTGTACTTTTGTAAAGGAATACTTTGGTTCTCTGAATGGTAGGCTCAGCAGAGAGAACTGACTCTCCATCATGTGAAGGAGACAGAGAAGGAGCTCAACCACAACTTCCAGCTGCAGAAACAACAATATGAGACCACAATACAAAGACACTTGTCTTTCATAGATCAGGTATCCACGTGTCTCCACATTCAAAACCTTATTCTGATCTTTAATTGCACGCGAAGATATCTAGTGTCCAAATTCTAAAACCAAGCCCATGTAGTGTTAGGTAAGGCTGCTGTGTTGTGATTTTTAACCAATGTGTTAACATTATCTGTAGACAAATTAATAAAACCTAGATACTTACAGCTCAGAACATTCTTATAATGTTGAACACACTTAGTCCTTGTCGATTTACGTCTAGAGTCAATATATTGACATCTCTTTATCATGTGCCTCCTGCTCTCAGCTGATCGATGATAAGAAGGCCATCAGTGAGCGGTGTGAGTGGGTAGTGGCCGAGCTCAAACAGGTGGACCAGAAATACACAAAGAAGATCAGTCAAATGCAGGAGCAGCATGAACTTGTAAGTACATGTTTAGCCCTATTTGAAATGGATTAGTTCATCGGGGGTGGGGGGGGGAGGTCGGGGTCTTATGATGTCTTATGATGTCTTATGATGTCTCCTCAGTCATAAAACTCTCATGTCCAGATGGTAATAATATTACGAAGGAGGAATGAGTTTGTAACCCGAAGGTTTGCATGTTATCACCAGTGGTCCTTGAATAAGTGAGCTCGCAAAGTGAGCTCTCCAAATAGCTCCCGAATGCAGAGCACTGCCCAGAGCACATTTTCCCAGTGAGATTGGGAAATTTAATGCCATGTCTTTTTATAACCGTGACTAAAATAGCAACATGATTAAATGTAAATAATAATGGTTCTTAAATGGAGCCTTGTGGGATTCCTTATCTCCTTTTTGTTTGATTGGATTAAGCATCGTTTACCTTTAAAAATTGATACTGACCAGTAAAATCTGAAGCATGAAAGAGCTGTTCCTGTTATTCCAGCCTTGTGTTCTAATCTTTCTAGGAGAATAGTGTGGTCTATTGTCAAAAGTTGCACTTAGTTCAAGCAGCACAAGCAGGGACATGAAGATCCTTAGTAATCTTGGATCAAGGATTGATTTCTTAATCAAAGGTTTTATAACTGCTACTTTAAAAGCATTAGGTATCCGCTACATATTCATTCACTTCACTTTACGCACATTTTGTTTTGTTACAGCCTGACTACAGCATTTCAAAATGGATTCAATTCATTTTTCCCCTCAAAATTCTACACACAATACCCCACCATGACAAAGTGAGACAAGTTTGTTTGAAGTCTTTGCAAATGTATACAAAAACCCCACAAAAATATAACACAATTATTCACAGCCTTTGCTCAGTACTTTGGCAGCAATTACAGCCTCAAGTCCTTTTGAGTATGATGCTACAAGCTTGTGGGATTCTTCTCCAATTCTTCTTTGCAGAATGACTCAAGCTGCGTTAGATTGGATGGGGAGCATCATAGTATGTGAACTCGTATAAAGAGGTGTGTGCCTTTCCAAATCTTGTCCGATCAACTGAATTTACCACCGGTGTACTCCAATCAAAATGTAGAAACATCTGAAGGATGATCAATGGAAACTCAATTTTGAGTGTCAAGGCAAACACTGTGAACACTTGTTGTATTTTTGTGTTTATATAACAGACTTTTCTCACTTTGTCATTGTGCAGTATTATTGTGTGTGGAATTTTGAAGGAAAAAAAATAATTTAATCCATTGTGGAATAAGGCTGTAACATAGGCTGTGAATACTTTCTGGATGCACTTAGATTAAGAGATGAGTTTACCGTTGCTGTAAGAGGTTTAATTATACCTGACTGCACCTCTTTAAGTAATTTTGATAGAATTGCATCTAGAGAACTGGTTGCAGAATTTGCAGAGTGAATACTTTTCTCTAGTTCTAGCTGCAGAAGTGGGTGAAGTGGGTTTCCAGGTTTTCATCTATATTTTGTGCTGTATGAGTCATACTGATATTTTGGATTGAATGTTCTGTACATTTTTTTTTTGAAAGTCAGAAAAGATATTACTGGTGAAATTTAATAGAATCAGAGGTTCAGAATTTGCCTGATTACTTGACGTTAGAGAGTTTAGAGCAGTGGTTCTGGAAGTTCTCTTCCCTTCATGTTTTAGAGTTTTTCTAAAATTCCATCACACCTGATCCAGCTAATGAACTAACTGATGAGCTGACCTGCGTGTTACAGGATGAAAGACTAAAAGAAGCAAGTTTAGAGAGAGCACTAAATAGTTATTTTGGTTTTTCCTGATCATTGATGCCAAGTAGCAAGCTTTAGTGAGTGCCCTTCTATACTCAGGCTTAGTTGGTCACCATTTTCGCTCTATTCTTTGATAGAGTTAATGTAAGAATCTGATCGTTATACATCTTTTCTGTCTCAGCTTTTTTATGTTGAAGTGGTGCTACACTGTCTATAGTATCTGATGGAGCGTGCTCCAGGGTCTGGAATTTTTAATAATTGGTTGGGCTGTATCTTATTATGTACGTGCATTTTGACTAAGTACTTATTAAGTAAGGATCCAAGATTACTGAGGTTTTGTGAAGAATATTTACTGTTACTATGCCAACACCCAGGGTCAAAACCAAATACAGGCTGGGATCACAGTGTAATATATCGCCTCTTTGACATTCTGGATAATGCCTACAGAGTCTAGGGTTGAGGTAAATGCCTTTCTAATGGCTCTTCTACCTTCTCAAAGTCAATGCTAAAGTCTCTTGCAATTATTACTTTATTAATGCACACTGCTAAGTCAGCAGCAGAGTGCTAAATTCTTTTAAAAACTCATGTGGTCTGTAAATATCAATTAAAAAAAAGTGTGTTCTTGTTTGTAGCGGGATTGGCTATGACAGACTGTTTTTAGTTTTTGGCACCTACATGGACAACATTCCTCAAATATGCCTCTAAAGGACTAGCTAACTTTACAGGTCGCATAATCACCTGATTGTCATCCCACTGACTAAAAACACTTGACTCCTAATTCACCTTCAACCTATCTTCTAATCCTAAAGGTTCACATGCATTTTCCTCTCACAGATTTTGGTCGTTGTCTTTCTGCATGACCCACATTCCATTGAGATTCAGCTAATGGACACATGTCCTGACTTTCCTTTATGATTTACTGATATAATGAAAAATTCCATTCCATTCTGTTAACAATGGCAAGCTGTCCTGGCCCAGATGCAACAAAACAGGCCACAATCTCAAATTATCTGCTAATCCTAAGGGTTCATATACTTTTGCCACTCACAGATATGTAATATTGGATAATTTTCCTAATATCTTTTTCTGATTTGTTTGATTTGGTTCTCCTTATCTGCTGTTAGAACTTCAAAGTTCAAATTTATGCAGAAATACGCTGAAGAAAGGGTTCACAAACTTCCAAACACCACAGTAATATATCTTCATTCATGTGTTTATTTGCTTTTTGTTGTACTTGTGCTTCTTTTTCTGCTTTCCTATTAATCACTGATGCTTCACCCCTTGCCCTAAACTTTATATGAACGTGTGTGTGTGTGTGTGTGTGTGTGTGTGTGTGCGCGCGCGCGCATGCTCTTGATTGCAGCTTTTTGGCCAGCTTTACTCCTCTTTAACCTGTGTTCTCTCTTCTCTTTGTCTGTTTTCTCCACTTTTTCCTGTATCTGTTTGTCTGTTTGTCTTCTGGCTTTAGGTGTGGCAAATTCTGGGTCCCTTGTGTGAGGTAATGCTTGTTTTTTCATTTCTATCTTTCTCTCTTTGTGGTCTCATTCACTCCCTGTTCCTTGTCCAGATTTGACTGACATTAGAATATTAATCACACGTAGTTACGTTAAAGCAGTAGGCAGACACTGACAAAAACACAGCACTAAGGTGTTAAAGTATCCACTGATGATGGGATGTCACGTTTATATGCGAATTCGTTTGTTCTCTATTCTTTCAATATTTTTGGAATGTTTTAAACATCACGAGTTCCTTTGTCCACAATATTTCCTGTTACAGTACTAACAGTATTAACAGTACTGTTACGGTTTAGGCCCAAATGTTGGTGGTGATTATTTCAGGTCCAGGAAGTCATAATCTGCCCCAGGAAGCTCTACTGAAGCTCAGACTGCCAAGCCATTATTTGTGGCTCGTTATTATAATATACAAGTGCTGAAAACCTGCCCCAGACAGTGAGAACAAAATCCTGGGGCAGCGTTTGAATCGCTGGACCTGAAACACCCATCTCTGCAAGGGTATTGTGTTTTGGGCACTTCTTTGCATTCAGCCATGACAGCTTTATTGAGGTCAGGTACTGATCTTGGAGGATCAGTTCTGTATCACACACACACACACCAACCCAACTCAACAGCACCTAAAGGTACCTAAAGGTATTCGTCACTCCAGAGAATGCAGTTCTACAGTGCTTTTTAAGGATATGTGTGCACAACCGAATGCCTGCCCTAGTAATGGGCACACCTTAACGTTGCTAAATGCATTAACTACCAAGGGTGTCTGAATACATTTGGATAATTTTGGTGGATATGCAGCTTCAACAGTAGCAGGAAAAACCTGTATAAACACCAACTTCAACCGAAGGAAGAAAATGTAAACAACTCGGTGTTAAAATCTTTTATTCCAAGTCACGTTTCTATTGGTCCATTCATCGTGACGTTTTTACAGAATGTAAACAAATGTCAGATTCACATTCTGTGAAAAAGTGAGGAAAACGGAGCTGCAAGGTTTTTCACTGATGGTGGCAAACTGTCACTTCCATGACGACGTATGCAGGCATGACTACAGGAGTATTTTTCTTTAACGGTTGCCAACTGTCAGCCCCGACCGCAAGTGTCAACACACAATGTGCTCATCACTGATATCTTGCAAAAGAGAAAGAGTTCTTGTTGCCTTGTGAATATTAATAATGACAGTCACGGAGGACCCAGGCGTAATTCTATTTTAAAATTGTGAGGTAGGGCTGGGTGATATCTTTACATTTATATCTATTGGGCTTTAAACAGAGGCATTATATCAATATCTACATTGGAGTACAAACAGAGCAAAATATGAGCTGAGTCTATATATTTACATATTGGGGTATAAACTGCATAATATGGGCTGCATGATATTTATATCTATGCCGGAATATTAACAGAGCGGGATATGGGCTGGGAGATATATATTTATATATAATATATAATAAATATATAATATTTATATCCTTGCTCTACTCCCCCCCCCCTTTCTTTCTCCCAGCACTTTTTTATGGAAGCAGTATAAGACAGAGACAAGGAGTTAGTGTGTTTAAAGTAGAAATCAAAAAATTCAGTTTATTTAAATATAATTAAAGAGTAAAAGCATTCGTGGGGTTTCCAATTTTTTCACGTTGTATTTTTCACATCATATTTCATTTTGTATGTCCTATATAGCCATTCAGCTACAATGTATATCAGGACATGAGGTTGAACTCATATCCTAATGGGAGATCATTTATCTTCTCTCTTTTCAGGGAAGTACTTATTTCTTATCCTCTGGGTACATAAAGTTGCGAAACCTTGTACTGTCACTTTAGTTATCATTCATCTAGCATTTGGTACCGTGAAGGGTCTCACATGGGAAGTTTGTCTTACCCATATCATACAATTATGTCCATCATGTTTTTTTGTGATGTAACTGGTCTCATGTTCCAGTCTTGTCTCCAAAAGCCAGTGTGGCTGTAGACTTACATTCCTGTCATGCGGAACCTCACTTGATGCAACTCATCAATTGTATGAAGACTGAGGGTTAAATATATATTTTTTTCTGATTGGTCAGCTCTGGCATTTCTAATTGTTCCATAATTTTGTTAACATCAGGTATTGGTTTGTAACATTTGAAGAATGTGATTGGAGACAAAAAAAAAGAAAAAATCCCTTTCAATGCTGTGTCCTATAAACTCAAATACTAGACATAACAGTCAAGCAAAACCTTTTTCGTGGACCAGCAGTGATTCATTTTAAATACATTTTAAATCATGCAAATCTTAAACCTTGTTTGTTAACCAGATCTATTTTCCAATAATGTTTCAAGAATGTTTAAATGTCTCATATTAACGGCCATTTCTTTCTCTCTCTCTTCTCCTTTTCTGTGTCTCAGGAGATTAAGAAGCTGAAAGAGCTGATGAGTGCTACAGAAAAGATACACAGAGAGAAATGGATTAATGAGAAGACAAAGAAGATCAAGGAGATCACTGTGAAAGGTAGACGTCAAAGGAGCTCCATCACATACCCTTGAATAGTACACTGTGGTTTTGATTGTGCAGCATTGCTCTGTGTGCTGTACCAAAGTTAGAACTGACTCCCAGCGTCTCAACCGGATGTGAAGGTAGACGTGCCCGGCTGTCTGGCGATGCCACGTGTGCTTGTGTGGAATACAACAGCTGTAAATGATGTTGTGATTGGATCCATGTGTGCAGGGAATAAGAATGTGTTGGGCCTCACTGTCCCACATTCATAGGTAGTGGATGAGAAGTAGTACTGAGAAAATATGTGATAGATGGGGAAAAATGAAAGTGGTGTGTGCATATAAAAGTAAACCAACACGAAGGTGAGGTGCAGAAATAAACACAAAGCCCAGTCCAGTCCCGAATGGGTAGTGATGGACAAGACTGCCACACTGCCCACTGTTTATAATTCCTGATTCCTTTGTGCCTTGTAAGGTGTTGTTCTTGGCCTGCAGCTATAGCACACAGAGCTGCGAGTGAAAGGTGTTGAGGTGATTGCTGCCGTCTGTCCTTCCCAGTTGAGTTACTACAGTTCGCTTAGTGTACTTGCCGCTGTATCAACCTGTATGTGTGGCAGTTTATATACATTTTATATGAGCTTTAATTTGTTACACATTTAGAGTCTTTTTATCCAAAATCGCCATGTTTTTTTGTTTTTGTTGGTGCGTATAATTCTGTAATTGCTTGTTTCACCTACCGACTTGATAACATGTCTTACGAGATCTTAGATATAAGTCTAAGAACCTTATACACCTAAACTATATTTACAGTGCCCCAAGGGACACTGAGTAAGCTAAGCAGGTAAGCATAAACAGAGGGTTCAGTTGTGGGTTTAAGAAACAGGAATCCACCAGTCACTTACTGGGAGTAAAATTTCTTTTTAATTGAGTTTTAAGTTTAGAATATAGCTGAGGCATTTCCTCTTTAATCCTGTGTACCATGTGCCTTCATGCCCTGTTTGCGTTTGCGTACTTAGGTCTGGAACCAGAGATTCAGAAGCTGATCTCCAAACACAAGCAGGAGCTGAAGAAACTGCGGGTCCTTCATGAGGCTGAGCTGCTGCAGGCGGATGAGAGGGCTGCCCAACGATATGTCCGACAGACTGAGGAGCTCCGACAGCAGCTGGAGAAGGAGAGAGACGAGCAGTGCAAGAGAGAGCGAGAACTCGCCAAGCAAAGGTACACACACGTCAAAGGTTAGACGAATGGTCTGCCAAGTTGAAGTAAACATGCAGCTGTTTTACATTTCCAAACACATTAATAACACAGACACTCGAGGAGAAGCAGAAGGTTTGCATTTACATTTACATTTACAGTATTCAGCCGACGCCCTTTTCCAGAGCGACTTACAAAAGTGCTTTGCTGTTCACTCAGAGAATATCCTTAGCTAGTAGACGAGGCTAGAATCTAGAGATTCCTCACACTTAGATCTTGTTGAACACAAATGTCTGTATGGAGTTAAATACTCCTGAAACGGATGAGTCTTCAGTCTGCGTTTGAAGACAGTGAGGGACTCAGCTGTTCGGACTTCCAGGGGAAGTTCGCTCCACCATTTTGGTGCCAGAACAGAAAAGAATCTGGATGCATGTTTTCCTTGTTTTGACCATTGCCATCATGTATGGAGGGGCTGGTCCGTTTTTGGCTTTGTAGGTCAGCATCAAGGTTTTGAATCTGATGCGGGCAGCTATAGGGAGCCAATGAAGGGAACGAAGCAGAGGAGTTACGTGACTGGGCCATGAGTTACACCCATATGCATGAGCTCAGACACAAATACACAACAACAGAGCTGCAGCTCTGCAGAGGTCCACCCTATTAGCAGCTGTTTCTCCGACAGGCATAGGGGAAAATATAAAGTTCCTTAGACATTTGTGCAGCTGTTTAATGGAAACCGAGGTGTTTGAAAGTTTGTGAATCCTTTTTTTCTACATACATTTGAGCTAAAGCTAAATCTAACAAATGAGGCAAAAATTGACTTGCTGATTTACTTATTGGGGAAATGATCCAGTATTGGTCCTGTAATAATCTTAGCCTATTCCTCTGTAATAGGGTTGCTCCAGGTCAGTCCACAGCATTTCTACTGGGTTAAGGTCAGGACTTTGATTGGGCCATTACAAAACATTAACTTTATTGTTCTGTTACCATTCTGCAAATTCAGCTCCGATGCAATCACTGACGGACACCTGTGACCAGCATCACATTGAGTGTCATGTGGGGAGCGAGTGAAATCTAACCACCCAGAGGAGAGCATGGCCAATTTTGCTTTTTTGTGACCCTGGGATTCAAACCTGCGATCTGCAACTCAAAGTAGTAGCACGTTAGAAGGCTGAGCCATTCAGAGCCCTATACCAGCAAGTTCTTATTCATTGTGCTGTCAATGAGGATGAAATGCAGCAAAATAGATGCACGAAACAGGCCAAAAACCTCCACCACTCTGTTCCACAAAAAGTCTATTTTGGTCTCCTACATCGGCTTGTGGCTTGTCCATAAGATCTTTATCAAACTGCAGACAGCAGTGTTCCCTTTGGTGAGCTGCAACTTCCTCCTTGCAACCCTACCATGGACTCACGGACATTAACATTAGACAGTGTGAGAAAGACTTTAGAAGTTACATTGTGTTCCCTTGTTGGATGTGATTTTTGTTGTTCAGCCACTTCTGATGAAGGTAGAAATGACTGAATTTCCTCCATTTGTACACAGTCTGTCTGAATGTGGATTGGTGGAGTCAGAGAAAGATTTTGTAACCTTTTCCGTCCTGATGAATGCCACAGCAGTTTTTCCAGAACATAAATTGCTACCTTGGAAGCCCCTTTGGCAGTTTGGAGAGTCATCTCAACCTTCGGAGCCCAGGGGATAATTAGTCACAAAGCCACAAAGGTTTCTGGAAAGATGTCCAAATTCATTGATGGAAACATTGGGTTTTATAAGACAAAATTATATGATATACATATTTAGATCTGAAGAACATGACAGGCTGACTCGAGCTGGACTAATTAAGCATCTCTCTGAAAATAGTTTTGAACATCTCATTGGTTGTTGATTAAGGATGGTTTCACATTCAAAGCTTAAGAACATGCCGTGTCCACTCAAACACTGTAAAAATTACCACTTGAAAGAACAGGGAACTAGGTTGATTGTATTGAGGCTCAAGAGTGATGACTGTGTGATTTTGGTTTGAGAACAAAAAATAAAGTAAAAAAGAAAGAACAGGGAACAGACACACAGACATAGGAAAGTACATTCATCTTAATTAACAAAAATTGACAACCTTTCTTTCCTTCCACCACAATGTTCATCAACCACTTTTCTTCTGAGCTCCTCAGAAATCTCCTTTGTTCATACCATGATACACTTCCAGAAATGTGTTGTGAAGACTTTTGTTCTGTGAGATTCCTGGTCTGAATTGCATGCACTGCTCTTTTGAGGTCTATCCACAGATATTCAATGTTCAGGTCAGGGGAGTGTGAAGGTCGTGGTAAGACCTTCAGCTTGCAGCTTTTGAGGGTAGCCTATTGTGGATTTTGAGGTCTGTTTAAGATCATTATCCATTTGTGGAACCCATCTCCTTTAGAACGTCAGCTTTTTTACAGATGGTGTTATGTTTGCTTCCAGGATTTAATGGAATTTCATTCAATCTAGTCTTCCCTCTCCCCCTGAAATGTTCCCTGTTCCATTGGCTGTAACACAACCTGGCATGATTGATTCACCCCTCCGATTACCAGTTGGGGAGGTGTTCTTTTCCTGTGTTCTTTTTTTCTCTAAACATACCTTTTGTTCCTTGCCACCAAAGAGTTCCATTTTAAACCCATTGGTCCACAGGACTTCTTAAGATGACTTCTGACACTGAATTTTGTAGTGAGGATGCAGGAGAGGTTTTCTTCTGATTACTCTTCCATAAAGGCCATATTTGTGCAGGTTTTGCTGAAGCCTTGTAGTCAAGCGGTGGTTCTGATTTGGCTTTCTAGCAATCCTGTGAGCAACAACAGTCATTTTTACCAGGGGTGTCCAAACTTTTGCATGCCACTGTGTCTTAGAGAAGGTGGAGACCTCTGATGCCAAGACAACCCACTCCAGAAAGCTGGACCAGTTTTACGTGTCAAACGTGATATGAGAGTTTATCAATAGTGTAAAATACTGTGTATCGAAACTCCATAACTTCCCACATCATGCAG
Organism: Acestrorhynchus altus; assembly: GCA_034509495.1. NCBI lineage: Eukaryota > Metazoa > Chordata > Actinopteri > Characiformes > Acestrorhynchidae > Acestrorhynchus > Acestrorhynchus altus. The sequence continues at coordinate 29,220,268 of CM067510.1, read as the reverse complement.
TTGTTTGTGTGTGTGTCTGTATGTGTTAGGTTTGAGAAGCAGCTGCAGGAAGAAGAGAACACTTTGCAGCAACAGAGGAGGCGGCTCTATAAAGAAGTTGAGGAAGAGAAAGAACGACTTGCGCAGCTAGCAGCAAGGTCAGAGTTTCCTTATATTGGAACTCAAAGAATATTAAGCAACACTGCAAACAGTGATGTTAGAAAGTGAAATGATGTACTTAAATATATAGTCTGTACTATTTCTCTTTTCCTTTGTTATACTATTTATACTTTTATACTATTTATGTGTTAGTGTAAGTGATTTTTATCTACTACTGTAGATATTTGGATATATTTTGTATTTGAAAAAAGCATAAAAGTATTCTGTTTCAATAATTCTTCAGCAAAGTTAACAAAAAACACTCTTTCTTCAACCACAGACCCGCTGTAGATACAACTGATGTATGAGTGGTCATGAGTGTATCAGCATTGTAACCAAATGTGTGTTACAGGCAGCAAGCTCAGTTGGAGGAGTTAAAGACCCACTTGGAGAACAACAGCTCTCTGGCTAGTCGAGCACTAAGAGAAGAAATGGACAAGAGCAGAGAAGAGCAAGAAAGAAGACACCAGGTAACGGACTGTCAGCAGAAATGGCACATTACCTCCTGACAGGGGCCGATCTGAGCAGCCTTCGTTAACTCATGCTCTAGTTCGGCCCCTCATCCCCTGCCAGTGTTCCAAGTAACTGTCAGGCTTTTGGATTAGTTGTGTGCTGAATGTTGTTATCTTTGTATCGGTGTGATCCTTACTGTAAAGCAGTTCTCTTTCCCCAAAATGAGATCCTGAATAAATGATGAAGTAGCTGCACTGTGACTGACCCTGGAAGTACAGTTGTTATGTAAATTGCATGCAAGATTAATCAATTAATCAATTAATTTGATTAATCAGTTGGAAAGTAGCCATTAGTGGCAGTCTTACTGTTAATTTAGTTTATACTACAATGAGCTCATATCCTCTTAAATGTCTCCAGGATCATTCTACTAACGCACTGACTGTCTCTTGGGCTCTGTTTTTAAAGAGGGTTTGTTAGGGGATATATGTGCTGCATCTAGCTGGTCTTCGCCACACACATTCCTCAGATTTTATCAGCTGCATATTGCAGAGCCTTCCCTGGCACATTGTGTGTGTTTTTTTAATTGCATGAGATCTTGGCTCCATGATGTCTTGTATGTCCTGTAAGTTTTTTTTCTGTATATTCTAGGCACAATTAAGGGCTGGGGCATCTCCCCTCACCCCAACTTTTTTTCTTCTCTTCCCTGTTCTGTTGTAGTCAGTGTTCTCTTATGTTCCTATTAACTTGGATCTTTTTTTAGTCCTTTTATACACACCACAAGAAAAGCATGCAGTACAGGAGTTGGCTAAGTAGTGTAATAATAAACAAACGGTGAAAGAGAAGGCACGGTCACTTGTGTAAATCCCAGTTCTCTGAGCTACACTACATTTTCCCCCTTGTGCTTTGCTGGGGAAGAGTGTGTTCTGAAAATAATGAATTTATTTCCATGGACAGTCACACAGGAGGTGTTTTCCATCATGAGATACCTCGGTCCTGATTCGGAGAACTAGGGTTATATAGCGTTTCTTACGTTTTTTGTATCTTGAATCTTTGTCTGTGTATTTGTTTAGATTGAAATGAAGGCCCTGTGGGAACGTCTGGATATTGAGAAACAAACGTGGGAGGAGAACTACATGAAAAAGGAGGTGCGTGTGTGCACGTGTGTGCACGTGTGTGTGTGTGTGTGCACGTGTGTGTGTGTGTGTGTGTGTGTGTGTGCATATATTGCATCACTTCCCAGCTTTACTGTATTACTGTGGTGTAATTTTAGAAAGCACTATACTAATACAGGGCATGTCCCCCTTTTCCTTTTAGTTCTTAATGACATAAATTGCACAAAATGTTAGGGATGTTTTCATGCTGCAAATTTCCTTTTCCATCACATCCCTGGATTCAGATCTGGTAACTGGGAAGGCCACTGAAGAGAAACTCAAACTGTTTTTGAAAACATTTCGAGATGACTTTTATTTTGTCATGGCCCTGTCTCTTGATTGTCTGATTAGATGAGTAGTACTTCAGGTCGTCTTGATAAGGTGCTTGGTGAATGTTTGTGCTGCAAAAAAAAGAACAGACATGATCTCATTACCACCAGAGTCTGACTGAGTAATATAATTACCACCAGAGTATGGTTTGTAAAACCTGTGGGTGTTTAAGCTGGTAGGTGCCTTACAATTATGCTTCCATTTATCTTCCACAGAAGTATTTTAAGTGTTGCACAACTAAATTAGATGTAAGAAACACTTGCACATTTCTGTAATTCACAACCATCTTTAAATGCCACATTTAGATCTTATAAAGGCCAAAACAGGTGACCTCAACAGGTAACACCACTGCCTGCCAGTGATCTACCTCACCATGTGGGAGACTGGGGTTTGATGGTCTGGTTGACTTTGCTGTACTAAACCATTAAGAGCTCTTGGGCAAGACTCCTAACACTATTCTAGCCCACCTCTGTCATATGAGTGACCTTCCATGTTTCTTTGATTCAGAGCATCAGCTCGATGCCGTAAATATTAATGTATATATATGCATTAGTTTAGTTGTGGTGTACTGTTTGTGTAGGTCTTATCTTTTTAAAGCTCAGATCTGATACAGTGTGATGTTTTTGTCTTCTAGGAAGCCTGGCTGCTGAGTCGAGAGAGGGAACTGAAAGAAGAAGCCCGTCGAGGCCGGGATAAAGAGATCGAGCTAGCCATTCAGAGGCTAGAAGAGGAGACAAGTGGCGCTAGGGAAGAATGTGAGAGAGCTGCTGACAACCGGTGAGCATTACATCTACATGTTTGTGTACTTCTCAGTTGTGTGTTTGTTCAACTGTGGGTGATTCACTGCTTAGTGATCGGTTCCACTTGGAGTGCTTTTACCTCCTTGTAAAGACAACATGCTAATTATACTTAATCATTATCCTTAATTTCACTGAGCAGCACATTCTACTCATTCTACAGCACATTCTCCATCACTCTGAAGAACCATTTGACAATGCAGAGAACTCTTTATTCATGCAGAGGGTGCTTTGAGTCTTCATGGTTCTATAAAACATTAAAAGTGTGTGCTTTATGTTCTCTCTTTCTCTCTCTCTCACTCTGTGTGTGTGGGTGTGTCTCTGTATGTGTTTTCAGTGTGAAACGTGTGAAGGAGAAGTATGAAGCTCAGCTGCGCGAGTTGGAGCAGTCAGAACAGATAGCCCTGGAGAAACAGCAGGAGATGAAGAAGAAACAGGTGGAGAGTGAAGGGGAGCTGCTCCGCCTGCAGACGCTTCTCACACAGAGAGACCAAGAAGTCACAGACATCACCCAGGTAACCAAAGGGCACAGAAATGCAGACTGCATCACAGTGTTCCACTCAGGACCACAGAACCTGTTACTGACTGGATCAAATCAAGTGGCCAACATGTACAGTGTTATAAAAATGGAACAGCTTTCATGTTTTTTACATCATTCCCAACTTTTATTTTTCCCAGTAACCATGTAGTTAGTAAGATTGTACATTTACATTTGTGGCATTGAGTAGACACCCTTATCCAGAGCAACTTAAAAAAGTGCTTTGCTGTTCACTCAGATATCCTTAGCTAGTAGAAGAAGCTAGAATCCACAGATTCCTCACACTTAGATGCTTTTGAAAAGTGTCAGATTGGAGACCAACAAGATCCAGTATAAATCTTGAAGGAGTTAAATACTCTTGAAAGAGATGAGTCTTCAGTCTGCGTTTGAAGACAGCGAGTGACTTAGCTGTTCAAACCCACAGCGGGAGTGTGTTCCACCATTTTGGTACCAGGACAGAAAAGATTCTGGGTGTTTGTCTTCCTTGCGATTTGAATGGTGGTGGGTCAAGTCAAGCTGTACTTGATGCTGGTCCATTTTTGTCCTTGTAGACCAGCATCAAGGTACCATCATTGTACTGTACCATCGTTGTCTATAAAATGCAGTTAGGGCTGTGGCAATATATCGATATTTATATCTATATTGGGATATAAACCAAGCAGGATATGGGCTGAGGTGATAAAAATTATATTTTTCACATCATATATCGTACCATGTATGAATTTTATTCTGCCTTGTGCTCCAGTTATAGGCATGTCCCAACCCCCCAAAGACAACTGTAACAGGAAAGAGTATCATGTGAAGTTGTAATCATCTCCCATGGCCCAAGACAACTACAGACCATTTGGTGTTTTGACCGTTCACCTATGACCAGAGGATTTTTAACCCCCCCTTAGCACCTCTGCTGGGTCTGGAGTTACACTATGTGGTGGGGTAGCCTAGAGGTTTTGATGAACAAACAGGATTAGTTTATATTATTGTTTTTATAGAAATATTGATATATATGGACAGACAGAAGCCTCTCTTCAGGCATTGCGTTTTCTTTGGGAACAGCAGAGGAACAGAGAAATGGAGGTTCTTTGGCCTCAATTCCATGGACTGGACTACATTCTTTTCTTTACATCTGGCCTCTCCTCAGTAAAAGACATGAAAGCCTGTCTGATGTTTGCAAACAAGCACCAAAAGGAGTCTCGGACTGTGAGAAACACAGTCCTGCCTCTGAGCACTACAGCCTGTTCTTTCCTCCTCATGGCTCTGACATGCATTGTTATCTTTGAGATCTTATTTAACACGGTGTATGTCTTTCCAAATCATGTCCACTCAACTGAATTTCAACAGGTGGACTCCAATCAAGGTGCAGAGACATTCTTTTTTCACTTTTTCATTGTGGGGTATTGACTGCAGATTTTAAAAAAAAAAGGAAACCTATTAGAATAAAAACTTTGTCTTTAAAGGTTGGAAAACTAGTCCAAGTTCAGTAGCTGAAGGTCATCCTGGGCCAGTGGGCCGTTATTAACTCAGAAAAGGTAGAGAGATATGATTAGTTTAGTGTTAGATTTTATGCAGAACAGGGAATATAAACATTACCAGAGTGTGGTGAGTGTCTCCAGCAGATCTGTCTATAACAGCTGAACTGAAAGGAGAGAACCAGAAGGTAACATAAACACGGGAGCTGGAACATCGGCATCCAACCGCTCCACCATCCCAAACATTATCTGGAAGGTCATTCCAGAGCTGGGGGCTTTGTAAGAAGAGGCTCTTTGCCATACTGAAGCCTTCTGTATACAGGGAACTATTAGGAAGCCAGAACCCTGTGATCATTGTAATCATGTTTGCTCATAATGGGAAATAAGATGGATCGAGCTCGTGTGGGGCTTTTTATGTCAGTAAAAGACGGTGCTTTGATGTAATAAAGGTAGCCTATAGGTGGTCCATTTACTTTTCAGTGTCCCTTAAAGAATACTGAAGGTATTTAGCTAAAAATTAACTCGCAATATATAACACCAAGTTACAGGCTGGTTGGTTGTTTTAGCATTTTTAGGTTTTTGCATTAGTAGGCTCACCAAGTAGACTGTAGTTGCGAGTGTCACTACCCAATCAGTGTCCCTTGACCAATTTGCACTGTGCATGCATGCTCTGCGCATTCCTGGCATGAGCAACCAGTCTACTTGTGCTAGCAATTCATTTGTGCTGAGCATTTGTGCTGCCTGTAATTTATCTAAATGACACATTTTTCTTGCATAAAATAGTATAATGGTATGCAAGTAACGCAGGTCACAGGACAAATTTCTAAATTTCAGTATACTGAATAAACATTATACTGCATTCACGTTCATTATACCCATCTGTCAGAAAATGCTATATCATCACAAATTCTTCACTCATGTCTGCTATGTTCCACATGTTCCACACACTGACTGACCACTGTCTGGCCATGTGGTCGTAGGTCCGCGATAAGCTTTTGGAAGAGAGGAGGAGCCTGGCAGAAGTCATCCGGCAAGAGTTTGCTGACCGGCTGGTCACAGCTGAGGAAGAGAACAGGAGGATGAAAGTGGAGGTGGCAGAGGTACGTGCCCGCCTCCGTCTGGAGGTGGAGCGACTGAGCAGAGAGAAAGAGGAAGAGCTGGCCGAGGTGCACCAGCGGTGAGGAGCTCACAGAAACAGCTTACTTCCAGACACACATTTAGAATAGCAGGCTTTGCACAGACATGATCTCAGAGTGCGGCTGCTGCAGGACGGCTTACCTGTCTGACTAAGTTGTTTTGATTTTTTTAGGGTGAAGTCAGCCATTCTGAAGAAGGAGGAAACCGTTAACAATTTGCGAAAACAACATGAGGTTTGATATTTCTTAAGTAATCGATAGGCTGTTAATCCTTCCAGAAGTAGAATCTTGTAAAAAAAAAAAAAAATCATGTGCACTCTCACCATTCTAAAATATTTCTCTTCCCCATATATATATATATATATATATATATATATATATATATATATATATATATATATATATATATATATATATAAAATAAAGTTATATAAATGATAAATTATACATTTTTATTATACGAATAATAAAAGAATAAAAAAGCACCCACGTTCTTAAATATACAGTGGTGCTTTCATCAGATTTTCAGATTATGTTCCTAAAAGTAGATGAGGAGAATCAAATCAAATAAATGAGACACAAATATTAAACTTGCTCATTTATTTATTGAGGAAATGTTATTTATTGAGTGGCAAAATGATCATTTCTGCTAACTGTTGATTAATCCTATTTACTTTAGCTCCGTTATGTTGGTGGGTTTTCTCCCATGTACTGCTTACTTCTGGTCCTTCCACAACATTTCTAATGGATTCAGTTCAGAATTTTGACTGGGTCATTCTAAAACATTATTTGGTAGAACCACGTGTGTGTTTAGGGTCATAGTTTTGCTGCATGACCCACTTTCTCTTGAGATTCAGCTTACGGACTGATGTCCTGACATTTTCCTATAGAATTGCTAGTCTAATTCAAAATTCAGTGTTCCATCAATGATGGCAAGCCTTCCTGGCCCTGATGCAGCAAAATAGGCTCAAACTATGATACCGCCACCACTGTTTCCCATTTTCCATTTAAACCAATGGTGTTCAACTTATTTTGGTGTCATCCATCTACAAAACATTGTTTCAGCAGCTCTCTGGCTTGTCAGATGGGTAGCAGTTGCAACCCTGCCCTGCAATCCTTGCAACCCTGCCATGCACACCATTGCCGTTCTCCTGATGGTGGACTCATAAACATTAACATTAGCCAATGTGAGAAAGACATTTGGTTGCATAGACATTTTCTTGGGTTCCTTTATGAGCTCACAGAGCACTCACAGGGAGGATAATACTGGTCTTGAAGTTCCTCCATTTGTACACAATCTGCCTGTGGATGAGCATCAACAACTCATATTCCTGCCATGATACACTTCCATGAATGTGTTGTGAAGATCAGACTGATTGATCTCCTTCTTTGAATAAAACATGGCTACCACTCACACCTGATTGTCTCCCATTGATTGAAAACAACTCCCTCTAATTTCACCTTTAATTGGTCTGCTAGTCCTAAAGGCCCACATACTTTTGCCCTCATAGATATACAAACTATATACATTTATATTAGTATCGAACTGTACAGTATCAGTCTATACACGGTAGTGATCCCGGTGGTCCAGGAGGCACTCGCCAACAGCACTTCACCTGGACCCTTGCCCTTTATCCACATCTTGTTTTGTTAGTTTTGTCCAGACGAGTACCCAAGTAAGTGCAGAGACTTGTACAGAACATATGGAGCCAATCAAGCTGAGAGCTTGAAAAATTCCACATCTCAGCAGTGAACTCGTAGGCCTGGGGTAGGCAATCCTGGTTTCGGAGTGCCAGCTTCCTGCGGTTTACCGATTTCCCTATTCTAACAAATCTACTAAACTTAGCAATTAACTGGTGAGTTGAATCATGTGTGCTTGAGCAGGAGCAGCACAAAACTGTGCAGGAGTATGGCACTCCAGGACCAGTTAGCCACCCCTGCCGTAGGCCTTAGCAGGGAGGTCACATAGTAACACCTCGCCATCCCGCTGCCAAATAATGCGCCCTGAACATTACATTGTGAATAAAATGTGCTTATTGTGCAGAAGCTTTATCATCGTTGACAGAAATAATGACCATCAGGCTTGATCTGAAAGAGCACAAAACTCTACAGGAATCCCGTCCTCCTCTACAGGACTAAAGTGTCCCACCCTTGTTTCAAACTGCTCCAGCAAATCTTGAGCATAATTTCAAACATTTTCAGTTTAAAACACTAGGGTAGTTCTCTCCTGTATGACAGTCTTTTATTTGAACTTTTCTTCTTGCTTACAACTTTGTTGTCTTCTCTGTCAGGCGGCACTGAAGAGAGCTGATCACCTGGAGGCTCTGTTGGAGCAGCAAAGGAAACAGCTTTTAGGGAAATGATTGGGAATCTATGACCTCATCCCCTCCCCCCCTCCCCCCTTTACTCATTTCCCTTCCATTTCCCATGGATACGGACCACTGGGGCAGCGGTACAGTTTATTCACACTGCTCCATCCGTCCGGACAGAATGGCATTGCGTTTTCTTTGGGAACAGCAGAGGAACAGAGAAATGGAGGTTCTTTGGCCTCAATTCCATGGACTGGACTACATTCTTTTCTTTACATCTGGCCTCACAAACACACTCACACTAAGTGGGGGAAAGGGGAGTGGAGAAGCTTGAGCTGTATGGTGGGGGTGGGAAAGCCCCTCTCTGGGTACAAAGCCCTCCAATAATTATTTCCAGATGTTTCAAGCACTCTGCAGTCTCCCCTTTGGCAGTTGCAGGCAAATGTGCCAAGTTGTGCTGTTTTAAGCAACAGGGAGTAGTCTGAAAAGAAAAGTGAAGAAGGATATGAGAGAGTGAGCTTATGTCCTTTATATTAATGCAGTCTTGGATTTACAGTCTACTGGTCAATCTGACAATGTCTCCCTTTTCTTTTGGCTTTCTGTTCTGTCCCCTTACCACAACCCATGCCCAGGCATTTGGCTTTTGTACAAAAAGACAGAAATAGAGAAGGTAACCCCCTCCCCCTGCTCCTTTGTGTTACTTACAGATGGCTTTTGTCTCAGCCCCCTTCAAATCTCCCCCCTCCACACTAGTGCTAAATTGTGGGATCAGCCTTGAAGCCCATTGCACACACAAGCCTTCATTACAAGTCCAGCTCTGCTTGTGAACTACGTTAGGAGTGTCTAACTGAGGTTGATTATTTTCTCTGCAGGACTACAGAGGTAGCACGGCTAGTTTGAGATGTTTAGTTGGAGAAAACAGTGGTAGAAATGTTTGAGAGTGGAAAGGTAAACTGAAGACGTCTGGTGTTTGGATATTGTAGGTAGGGTTTTTAGCAGGGATGCAAAGTGACATCAGATTTGTGTTGGTATTAGCAAATAGCTGCTTTTTGGCTTGGACAGAACATTTAAGTTTGAGTAATAGTTCAACCTTTTGAGGAAGTATTTGTAGCACTTTCACTGTAAAACTAATTCAAGTATTTTCTGTCCTAATAAACTTTAATAACATGTAGAAAGTATGTGATATCAGATATCCATGAATCCAAGAAAATGTTTCCCAGATTTGTCATGTTGGGTTATATGAAGAGTGAGCATGAATGTACTTTATGAAGTGAGATGGAGAGAAAGAAAATGAAAAGGTAGGGTAAATAGAGGAATGTGCATGGAAAGTGTTTACAGGAGTGTAAGGTAAGCAGAGCTGATTTGAGGAGTGAAGGTTTGAGGAGGTGGGGAGGTGGGGTGACAGCGAAGCAAAACACACTACAGAAGTTCAGGTTCTTTGCTAAAAGTCATCCAGTTCCTTCATACAAAATACACCTCTCAGTCTGGAGAGAGGGCCTGGCATGGAATGCTTTAAGGGGTTGGGGGCAGAAGTGGCTACCAGAGTCCAGCTGCTTTCCTTCTGTTTGTATTTTTCGTCTCGTGTTCAAAAAGCATCGACTTTGTAATAATGGGTTCTTGTGAACGAAACCTCCCTTTTTAAAGTTAAGCTACATTTCATGGAATGTATTCTTGATTTGCCCTTTTGATTTGGGACTTTTCTACCTTCCAAAAGGACACTTTGTCTTGCTTATTGCTATTTGGGGTTTGCACCACTTAGAAACAGGAAATGTGGCATCTTGTTTCAGCCCTGAGAGAGTTTTCAGCTCAGAAAACCACTTAGAAGCAAAGATTACACAGACTGTGGTGAATGTAGATGACCTTTCGTTGGGAGATGACCCAGATTGACCCAGTTCACATCCAACTGACGTTAGTTTTATTCCGTAGCTTTAATATTTATTATAGTATTTTTTTAAAACATATTTCAAGTGTGTTTATATATATATATATATATATATATATATATATATATATATATATATATATAATGTATGTATATCTTGAAAGTGAAAGTACCTCAGAACTACTCAAAATATATGTTTCTCATTTTGCAATTGTTGACTTGCAGTTCATTACACTAATTATTGTGTTTTAAGCCAGTTTGTGGTAATTGTATCTAAATTTCCATTAGAAATTTTGCTTATTTATGAAATAATACAGATAATTTCGGGGGGTTTTTTCTTCAATAAAAAGTGCCTGAATGGAGCAAAATTACCTGCCAATGGCAAAATACTACTCAAAAAAACACTTTGTTTGCAAATTATTGTAACAATCTGGAAATATGTTTGGGACCATTTCTAAATGTGAAATTGTAGATATTTAAACTAGATTTAAGGTGACTTGCCAATATATGTTGTTTTACATTGTCAATGGATGAGTGTAAGCAGGCCTTAGCAAATGAAATGCTATCAGTTCTATGGACAAGTTCATGAACAGGAGACTGGTCTCCCTCTGTGTTAGCATTAGCATACATGTTAAGATCTAAAATTGTGAGCACTCGTGAGTGGGGCTGGGCGATACATTGATATTTATATCGATATTGGGATATAAACAGACTACAGAATGGGCTGATGCAATATCATTTATATTAAGTTTTTAAATATTGTTCTGTTTCAGTCTTGCAGATTTTTATTTTCTGCTCCCTCGTTCTGCTCCAGCCTCTGCTCTCAGTTTGTCCTCTACTCTACTCCCCTCTACCCCCACTGCTGTCCTCAAAGACACACCGTGGAGGTGACATAAGACAGAGCTCTGGCATCAACACCACTTACTGAAATTTGATCTTCATTCCTTCTTAATCCACACTAAGTTAAATACAACAAAACCGTTTAAGTATTTAATTTCTTTCTTATTGTGTTTACCTCGTATATCGTGCCATATGTTGTATATTGCCTTTCATTTAAAATATATCCGGATAGGATTTTTTTTTTTGTCCATATTGCCCAGCCCTACTTTTGAGGTTCTAGCAGATAACTCCGTTTGTCTATCTGAGCATGTCGTTTTAGAACTTGGGTTAGGTTTGCACCAAGTTAATGCCAATTTGAGGAACAGTCCTGCGCAAATTTTCTGAAGGACATATTCTCAGAAGACACCTGCCAAGAGCAGAAGTTTGGCAGTGACTGCTGCTTCATGCCCTCTATGCCTACACAAGTGGCAGCATGGTTGGCAATGCTGGTGCATGCCAGTCCCGCTCCTGCCAATGAGTTCTTTTTCTTTGTGTTCACTCTTTCAAGCACCAGTCGTTGTTCTCCCACTTTTCTTTCTAGTTTTGTTTGGTTTTATATGTAATGATCTGATTGTTGGTATTCCTATTTACTTCTACATGTAGCTCTTAACACGATCCTTTTGTTATTTCAATGCCAATTCAGTTGTTCTGGTTTTAGTCATTCTAATGAACTATGATGATTTGAAACTGTGAAAGCTTTGACTGTTTTGTGTAAAATAATAAACCAATCAATATGTAAATGGCACTTCATCTTCTGTCTGCTGTTCTTGGGTTCGAATCAGAAGGTTTTGTTCCGACTGCCTGCGCTGCTCTGGCAGTGATCCAGGTCCATCACTTTCATCTTAGGTTTGTTCATTTGTAGAATAAGAATGGCTCTTACTCCGCCTTGAGTTCATTTTGCTAATAATGGCCTGGCAAGCTGAGCCGCAGCACAGCTGCCCCGGAAGTCTTTTGACCCGAAATGCCCATCTCTGGCTGGAACAGAAGGAAGCCTGCACTTCTTGTGGCACTCTGCTACTCCTCTCTCTAAGAACGTATGCCTTGACTAATCTGTTATTTATCTTTCTAACGTGGGCTCAGTGTATAGACCACATTTGTCTCTGTGGAAAAGGTCTAGCCTTGAACAGACTCTTCTTCACTGTGTTTACTGCTGACCCACTTTCTGGCCCCTCTTTATTCAGCCCCCTTTTTCTCTCTTGTTTTCTCTGAACAACAGTGATGTGGATTAAAGCGCGTGGTTCATTACCGTAGGGCCTTTTCTTTCTTGCTGTCTCTTAACTTCACTCATTCATCCATTCATCCTGTTTGCCGCCTCTGTGGCCTTTCAGGCTGTGGCCAGGAAAGAAATATGTGAGTGCATGTGAGTGTGTGAGTGGAGATAACAGTGCTGTATGTAAATGTATGAGGCTCGGGGGAGGTGGAGGGGGTTGATAACAAAGCAGTGTCCCAGACGTATGTTAAGAGGTATGTTAAGCACGTCTTTCAAGTGTGGGGTTTTCTGAATGAGGGAGCGAAGCACGGGGAGAGAACACATGCGCCGACTTGTCATCTGATGGTTTTGCACATCTGATGTGCTTAGGTCATCTTTGCTTACAACTTTCTCCTTTCCTCTTACCCAACTTCTGCCCCAGACTTTTCTCCCTGCCCCTCCTGTCCCCTCCTTCTGTGGAGGACAGGACATTGGGCTGTTGACCAATTGGCAGCAGCTGTTCACAAAAGAGGCCAGCCCTCCTTTGCCTTGTGAGTGTGTGTCAGCATGGGATTCTCAGTGTGTGCTCAGTTGCTGTGTGGAACTAACGGTCCCCTATCATTCCTCTACGTTCCTTCCTCAGGTAAGAACTTTTGTTTCCTTTGTTCTTCGGAATGGTTCACAGTCATTTCCCTGCTGGAAGTAAGGATCTCCTACTTTGTTTTGGTTCTTCTGTTTATTTTCTGCTCTCTTCAAGTCTGTGACCTTGTCTCCTTCAAGAATCTCGGAGAAATCTTCCTTGATCTGATCCACAGCTTAAGCAAGGAGAAAGTTCTCGTGTGTTTCTGAAGTTTTCTGTGGCAGGAGCATTTTAGTTCATAGTTTCATGTGCTGATGTTGCACTGCCTCAGTCGTAGTGTGGTGCACTCAGGGGAAATCCACTGTGCAATCTCAACTCTTTTAACACTTCTGGTCTTCTACAGACTAGTCGGTTGCAGTATGAATTGTGGTAATGCTATTTTAGGGTTGCCTAAAATGATTCTCATCTAGTTCTATATGGTAGTAAACTGTGTTGGGAGAATAAGAACAATTGTGAAATCCTTCTTGGTGCTATGATTAAAATTATTTAAACGATTCTATTAAAGACAAAAGCCTTTATTGAAGAACCCTTATAAGGGTGTTTACATATAGTAGCGAATGTGGGGTTTTCATACACACAACTATCTGAAAAGTGATCACTAGTGTTATTAGATCTTTAGTATCTCGTGTCTGCAGATAAATATGCTGTTAAAAGAATATTGTTACATTTCCAAACCGATATTTCATGCATTGTTTTAAGTGCAGAGTTGCAGGAATTTGGTGGTGTCAAATAGTTCAGTCTACTGAGCACTAAGTACTCACCAGTCCTTGATTTAATCTTACGAAAGACAAAGTAACTGTTTGCTGGAATATTTGCGGATATTTTCTGCTACTTTTGATGTGTCATTTAGTGAACTGGAAGTTTAGGGTGTGCTACACTCTTAAAAAAAAAAAACCAACTGTGCAAAAAATGCAGTGACACACTTATATTTACATTTGTGGCATTTAGCAGACGCCCGTATCCAGAGCGACTTACAAAACACTTCCTTTATTGCACTGCACACCTACTCTTTTTCACAAGAAATTCAACATATAAATGATCAGTGTTGCAAAGTTTCACCTATTTTTTTTTTTTTTTTGAGAAGATCTCCAACCAGATCTCCATAACAAATTCATTTTCACCAAGCTTCATTCATTCTCTGACTCTTCAGATCTTCTACTAATGCTCATTACAACTCCTCTAAGCAACTGTCTTAAGATCTGAAAACAAATGTAATCGTTGCGACACCCAGGTGAAGGCTGCGAGAAGCCAAGTGTGCAGTTTCGACAGTGTGGAATTTTACTAAGGAATGTAAGTTTCTTTCTCGAGAACTCTGAGAGAAAGCTCTGGCCCTTGAGATGAAAACCCTCATATGAACTTGCAGGAATGTTTAGCTGAATTGTTTCACCCTCTTCATGGAAGAATAAGAAGGGATTTTTTTTATCTGTGTCCTGCTACGCTTCAGTAAGTGTTGAAACTGAACAAGTATTACAATTATTTGCTCAAGTATAAGTATAAAATGACATACTTCAAATATACTTAAAAATACTTAATTTCCTTTTTTCTTGAAATTGAGATACAGAAGAACACAAGCTGAGCATAAGCAGAACTGCAGCATCATAGGCAAAATATACAATCGTTATTAACTGCTTTTTTGTTCCGCATAAACTAAAACTAATTTAACATAATTAAAATACTTTGAATGTTCTGTTGACAGATGATAAATGTGGTAATATACAGTTCTCAACACTGATACCCTGAACATGTGATTTAGTACTAATAGCGTTGTTTTACTTGGACCTTAATTTTATTTACTTTTTTAACATTACTGTTTTAATATTTATATTTATAATATCTCATTTTTAATCTAAATAAATCAAAACTGACCTGCCTGAAATCAGCTACTCTAGTTAGTCCCTGTTTTGAAGACGTTGGTGGTAAACATTTGAAACATTCACCCGTCAGTGTTGTCCATTCAGATTTAGAAGTCCATTTCATAGAACGCTGAAAATCCCCGATCACAGGGCTGTTGTCTTATATTAAACACTATTAGCGGGAGGTGTGTAGATGCCTTTGAGGATAGTTTTGAGTTTAAATATTGTAGCTGTTCCTGGCTGTCAGATTCAGCGTATCTAAACAGCAGAAAGTATTCACAGTGCTTCACTTTTGCATATTTTGTTATGTTACAGCTTTATTTCAAAATGGATTTAAGATGTTAAAAATAAAAACACAAACATATAGCATGCACATAAGTATGCACAGCCTTTGCCATGACACTCAAAAATGAGCTCAGGTGCATATTGTTTCCACTGATCATCCTTCAGGTGTTCATAGCTTCGTTAGACACCCGTGATAAATTCAGTTGTTTGGACATGATTTGGCACACGATAGTAGACAGTGCACATCAGAGAACAGACCAAGCATAGAAGTCTAAGGAATTGTTTGTAGACCTCAGAGAGAGGATTGTATCAAGGTACACACCAGGAGAAGGACACATTAAACATTCTGCTGCATTGAGGGTCCTAATGAGCACCGTGGCCTCCATGATCCATAAGTGGAAGTTTGGAACCACCGGGACTCTTCATAGAGCTGGCGGCCTGGGCAAAGTGAGTGATCGTGGTAGGAGGGCCTTAGTCAGAGAGGTGACCAGGAACTCAAGATAATGAAGAATGGCTGTGCACCAACATTCCCCATCCAATCTAATGCAGCTTGAGAGGCTTTGAAAAAAGAATGGGAGAAGTTTCCCAAAAACAGCTGTGCCAAGCTTGTAGCATCATACTCAAGGTGCTTCAACAAAATATTGAGCAAAGGCTGTGGATACGTATGTATGTTATATATTTCTGTTTTATTTTATATTTTTTATAAATTTGCAAAGATTTCAAACAGACCTTTCCAACTATATGATCGTGTGGTATTGTGTGTAGAATTTCGATGGAGAAATTAAAAGAAATTTTGAAATGAGGCTATAAAACAAATGGGCAAATTTGACCAAATAGGCCATGAACTCTGACAAAACAATATTGAAATTGTCTTGTGTTTGATTGTATTCTTTAATGAAATCTTCCAGAATACTTATATTGGTGCATCCCTCTTAAACAAAGGGGGTTCTTCACAGGTTCTTTAGTAAAGAGAACATGTCTATATAGATACATTTGAATGCATGTTGCCTATTTAAATCTTTTTTTGTCTGTAAAAAACTATTTTAGTATCAAAAAGCCCTTAAGCTGAATTGTGGGCCTTGAACTCAAGAGAAGGTCAAGCAAGGTTGGTTAATCCCTCTTAAACAAAGGGGGTTATAATATAAAAAACTGTTAATGAAAGTATTGGAGTGAGTGAGGCATGTCTGAGAGTCTGGGGATAAGATTATGAGAGACTGATGCCGTTTTTTTAAAACACACAGTTACTCGTGTCACTTGAGGAGTAAGTCATGCATACGTCCCAACTAGAAGACGAGTGTGGCATCTTGTAAACTTTGCCAAGTTCTGTTCTCCATAATGCTCACAACTAAAACACCCTGAATAACTTGAACTTTACATTCTAGAATCTGCTCGTTTTCTATTTTTCCCCATTCTGTTCTCACCTTCTCCCACTTATAGTACAAGCTCCCTCCCATGCCTCCCTTTTCTGTCCTCTCTTGATGTTAATGAGCAGCTGAAACCAGAACTAAAACACACTCTTAAAAAGGGGGGTGGAATTGCCAGAAATGAGGTTGGTGCCTTCTCCTGTTGCCCTTCTTCCCAGCTCCAAAGCTCTTTAATTAAAGTTGGATTACTGAGGAGCATTCTGTAGAAACAGCCAAGCAGAATAACTTGACGCTTAACTTAACTCTTGTTTTTCTTGTTCTCCTGTGTAGAGCAGCTCACAGTTCTGGAAGAATAGGCCCTATGTTTGTTGACAACGGTGCCTGGGGATTAAGCACACCCCTCAGCATCCCTACCTTCTCCTGATGCAGGCTCCTGATCTGGGTTTTGGGCAGCCTGCAGACTTTCCATCAGAATAGCCCTCTTAATGCCCCCGCCGGACGAGCAGGAGTTCAGAGGAGCCGCCGAGGAGACCGGGGTAAAAGTAGGGCCAAGATGACAAGCTTGATGCCCCAGAGAAGACTTGTGTTTTTTTTCTTGGTTCTAACGGTGGTTTTGGGGTTCTACATGCTGTGCTTAAATCTGGATACAAAGCGGCGGAGGCGGCAAGACCAAAGAATCATACACAGTGCCAACAGGTATGGAGACCATTTGACCCGTAGGCCTCAATCTTCAATCTTCCCGACTGTAATAAGTGGAATAGGGTCTGTATCATTGCTACTCCAGGTTTGGCATGCTGCTAACTGCACAATGTAACTTTCGTCAAGTAGTCGAGAAAATAATTGTGAGATCCTCTTACCATATAGCACTTTATAGTTCTATAACAAAAGTAATCTGTTTCTCTGCATACTTTGCTACTTTTCATGTTCTGGACCTTCACAGAGCAGGTAATATGTGAGTGTTGGGTCTGATCCACTCCAACCAGTGCAACAAACACCAACACACCACCACGTCAATGTCACTGCAGTACTGAAAATCACTAATCACACAAATAATAGCTGCTCTGTGCTGGTCCTGTGGGGTCCTGACCTTGGAAGACCTGGGTGAATAGAGGCTAACAAAGTGTACAGAGAAACACATAGACTCCAGTCTGTAATTATAGAACTACAAAGTTCCCCTGTATGGTAAGTGTATGTGCATGAAGTAGAAGTGAAGAGGTGGTCCTACAATTCTTGACTTGACTCTAGTGCCACATTGTTCCCTCATGTTCTGTATCTCTCAGCTTATCTTGTTCAGAGATGCATGTGATTAGGAGTGGCTCAAAACACAAAACACACACTCGTTTAACTACTTTGCTGCTCTTTAAACAACCGATCACCTGTTTCCTTTGGCTGGAATGAAAACCCGCAGCCCCACTGGCCTGTTACAGATATACGATTTGACACCCTTGTTATAGGGGGTCATTTTGGTTTCTCTTTGGGAATACTTTCAGTATGAACATGGTGGAGAGAACATCATTTGGAGAGTTGAGCTGTTCTGTGGTTTAAAGCATCATTATGCAAAAATAGCTATGGCTGCTTTAACAATACAGGAAATTTCTCTTTGGTTCATTAGAACCTTTTGAAAGGTCTAATGAACTTGATTTACCAGCCCTTCACACTTGCACATTTATATTACAAACAGGACTCTTTGTGGAACCAAAATTGATTCTTCTATGGCAGTAGTTCTCAGTCCTGTTGCTGGAGAACCACTGCCCTGCTTGTTTTAGAGTTCTCACTGATTTCAGCACATCTGATCCAACTAATGAACTAACTGATGAGCCCTGGCTGAGATGATCTGGGTTGGTTCTGGCAGGAAAACTCTGAAACAAGCAGGCCAGGAGGTACTCCAGGACCAGGATTGAGAACCACATTTGGAACCTCATTATTTTTAAGACTGTACATGAATAAGGAATTATTTCCAAATGACCTACTGAAAAGTCTGCTCTTTTCACTGTGGAGACCTTTATCCACGCCTTCCGGATTTCAGGATATTGTTTGTGCTTTTATATGGTAGAAGATTAACAGCTGTTAGTAACAGTTTAAACCTGAGAACATGATTAAATGCAGAAAGAAAGCCTCCCTGACAATATTCAAGCTCTTTATTGCGAAAACAGAACACGTCTTTCAATTTCCAGATTTCCAGATGTCAATTTCCAGGCAAGAAAGCAAATACATTTTCTTACATTTTTTATTTTCATTTTTCCCACAAATTGGTCAACAAATTTAAGGAAATGAATCAAAAACCTTAAAATAAATAAAATATTCACTAATATTTGGTTGCAGACAAAACACACAACGTTCATCAACATATTCCTGCTTCCACGTCTCACACTCTGTTAGTATTAAGGTTGACTGGATGCGGGTTGGACTGGACAAGGTCCAAAACATCTGCCAAATGAGGAAGTTCCTATCTAAAAACAGGACAGAGGAGTTCCGTGACATTAGCTCACTTCAGCACTATCAGTTACCAACCTCTGGAGGAAACTGTGCTCAGCCTAAGGCCATCCTCGCTCTGCCTTGACCCCGGAGAAAGGATCTTCTGCAAATAGAAAATGGCTCATTATTCTAATGTAAACCAAATTAAAACAAATGAAACAAAATTAATTTGCTCATTTATTATCCAGTGTTATCTATTACATATTGTAAGGCAGTTTTGTGTTTTACTCCAGTTATGATTAATATCGTAGTAGACAAATGATCAATAAACATTTTTTAGGAAAAAGGTTTAAGAATTTTCACGCTTGGGCTTAGGGCAGGGCAGGGCAGGGGTAGACAACTCTGATCCTGGAGTGTCAGCTTCCTGTACAGTTTGCTGATTGTCCTGCTCTAACAGATTTTACTAAACCTGGTAATTAACGGGTGAGGTGTGCTTCAGGAGGAGGAGCACAAAGCTGTGCAGGAGTGTAGCACTCCAGGACCATGGTTGCCTACCCTTGTCTTAAGGAATAAGCATTTGAAATTCCATAATGGGACGAGGATTAAATCATTGTTTTTGTTCCTGATAGCTGAGAAAAAAGGAGATTGCAAAAGTGTGGTGTCATAGTGTTCAATACCTTTTAATTGCTGGGGTGGAAGCACATAGAAAAATGGACAGGAACGATAACATTGTTCAGGAACACCTTCCTTTGAAAGGAGATATGCAAATTAGCTACAAGCTGAACACTTTGTTACACGTAACTAACATTGCATATAGGTTGTACTGAAAGCGTCACTTGATTAAAGTAACAGATGAGAGATAATAGCCTTAAAGTCAGTCATAATATCCCAAAGAGAGCTTTCAGATTTGGGTTTTGGCTCAGGTTCTCCCTTAATTACAGACTGAGTGATGACCGGTACTTCCAGTCAAAGTGATGATTATCCCCCTTTCACTCAAGTCTTTCTTTCCCCTTTCTCACACTTTCCCTGCAATGTGAGGACTGTTGAGGGGTTTGCACAGGAAAAACTATTGGGTAGAAAATTCAAGCGTTCACCAAACCTATTTGGTCGCACCACAGTTTGTGTGGAGCTCATAATCTCTCACACACAAAGTTTACCTTGGCGTGCCATGAGTGTGACATGAGTGTGCATGGATGAATGGTGATTGTGCAGAAAGAGAAATGTAAATCTTGGACTTCTGTAAAACCCTGGAAGAACGTTTGCTTTAAGCAGTTAAAATAATCTCACGAATGTTCAGTATGGTTGTGTTTAACCTGGATGGCCGAGGTTTCATCAGGAGCCAGGAAGAAATCTTCGTCCATGGTTTTGTGTAGCTGAGAGTAATTGTTCCGGAAAAGTAATGGTCCTGACCCTGTGAACGTATGAACTGGTCTGGAGGTTGATTTCCAGATTAGTCTTATCTTTTCTTGCTGACTGGCTTTGAGCAAGTTAGAGATGCTGCAATCAACTTCTGCTAATGTATCTGATTAATGCCAGCTTAATAAGATGTTCTCAGATCTGTTCACTTTTAGAAGGAAGAGTTTCCTTCTTTGGTGACAAGACTGTTCTTTGTGTCTGGGAGGTGAGCACAAGGCTTTGTGCATCTCAATTTGTGAAACGTTTGCATATCTACTCAAGGAAGAGGAGGCAGGTGCACTGGGGTGTGGAATAAAGCTCATTCATGCAAAGACTGCTAGCTGCTTTGCCTAGTGGGATGTCACCTGCCTGGAGATCCTGCACCTGACGAGGGCATTGAGATTTACATCGTGCTCTGTGCTGGAGAGGGAGGAGAACCTATGGTGCAGTAAGCACCTTTAGACTGCCTCAGGGGAGGCATCTACAGTTTTCATACCCTTACACTTAAATGTATCTTAGTGAGATTGTATGTGGTAGGCCAATAGAAAATAAACAAAGAAAATGTTAAAAATAGTTTTCATTAGTTTTTTTTACAAATAAAAATCTGGGAAGTGCGGCGTGCAGTTTGTATTCGGCCCCCTTGATTCGTTGGTTTTTGTTGGACCACCTGTTTCTAGATTTACCTCGCCTCATTCAGAGTGAGACTTACAAGGTTACTTATATTACAGAGGTGCCAGAGTAGTATTATTATGTATAAAAGCTTAGTTATATATATATATATATATAGTTATATATATATATGTTGGCTATATACATATATATATATTGATTCAAACCAATCTTAATAGAAGCGCTTGGCTGCACGCCTAGGGTCAACAGTTCTGCTGGAAGCTCTCCCAACACCTTCTGGAATCCTCAGCATTCCATTTCACCTCTATGCATACACTCACTTCTGGGACAGTATTTTTCAGCATAGCTCTAGCTGATTGCAAACACTTGGGTACTAGGTCAGTAACTACCAACTGCCATCAGCCCATGGTACCTCACACTTAGCTCTGTTCTCTTTGTCAGCTGCTCTTCTGCTGCCGCAAGAAGGTCTTTCTTTGATCTCAGCTGCCCTATTCATTAGCAGTCACTATTTCACTAGATAGCAACTGTAATAGCAATACTACAAATAAGCCACTACAGCGAACCACTGTAGCTGCTGTGACATTTTATCATCTGATTAGCACCACCTTATTAACCAATACTACTGAAAAATCAAAAGTATCCTGCGCCACACCTTAAAGATATTGGTCTCATCCATCCAATAAAAACATCAGAATATGACCTATAGCAGACTGTGCAAGACAGAATGCTGTAAAGGCATAGTTGCCCAGATTGGGACACAAACCCCAGGCTCCCACGTGATGTGATGGCTCTCGTGGTGTTAGCTGGTTGTGTCATACCAACCACATCGCTAGCTCCACCAGCTTTGCACATTTTTTTTTGCAACCAGTTCTCGAGTCATCAGATTGGGATGGTGACACCATGTAGCAGCATTTTTCAAGTCTTGCCATACAGACTTCAGTGAATAGGGTCTGGAATTTGATTGGGCCATTTGAAGCCATTAAAATGCTTTTGATCTAAACCATTCCATTGTATGCTGACTGTATTCTAGGGTTGTTGTCCTGCTGGAAGCCCTCCCAGCCACAAGTCGCTTATGTGCCCTTTTCACAGGTTACCTTGTATTTAGCTCCATCCGGACTTAAGTTCTGATGTCGCAGCATGCTTTGCAACCCAAACCATCCTGTTCTCACTTTGTGACTAACTGTGGTGGTATTCTGTTGCTGGATGTCATGATCCGCATTCAGGAACAATTCTGTATCAAGCAATCGCCCATGCCCTCTGCACCATCCAAACTTCTTGCTTATTTCTTGGTAGAATCTCAGCCCCTCTCACCTCGACCTCACCTGCTCCCCAGCCAATACAGACCATCTCCATTTCACCTGCCTCCTATGCATAACCCACCTTCTGGGGTATAGATTTTTCAGCATAAGCTGTTGATTGCATTATGCACCGTATTGCCACTCGCCACGTGGCTACAGCCCATGGTACCCTTGCCCTTGTCAGTTGCCTTCCAAGCCGCTACGTCTTTCGATCTCAGCTGCTCTATTCACAGCAGTCACTATAACTGCTAATATATCAACTAAAATCATATTATGAAGATGACACCTAACGCATTTTGGGGTTATACATAAGGCCCAAACTGTGTCCTGTCTTCCATACCAAGACCTTTTCACACCCACTTAACAGGGCACTCCCGCTCTAAACAATACTAGAAACAAGTTCTCATAATTCACCAATCCACTTTAGCTGCTGTGGCATTTTATGATCTGATCAGCAACAATTTTATGAACCAGTACTACAGAAAAATGAACTGCCGAGAGAAAACAATGCTTTTTTTAAGAGAAAGAGAATTCACCAACCCCTGCCATTTATTGATGGACCTATGAACATTTCACAAGGTGAGGGAGGGCCTTAAGTTGTTTAGGCTTAAGTATCTTCAAACTGTGCAACATGTGAACTCTCCCACACTCTTTGTGATTGCATCATTCCATCTGATTTTATTGTTTACATACATTTACTTCCCAGTTCGTGATATCTCTAACCCTTATTTGTACATTGACTGAGATTGAAAGCGGTGTAATTTTTTATCCCTTGTTTTATGTCCATGTTTCTAATTCTCTACTTGTTTTGGCATATGATATTCCTTTAATATTATAATTGTGTGTGTAATGTTTTAAATTGTCTGGTGCATGCAGGATTTTTGAGGAAAAGAAGCATTAATTGGTCTTAATAATTTTGAAGACAGATCAGTAAAAGGTTGTGTGTGTAAATTCTTCTAATAGAAACACACACTCCAACCTGGGGTTGATTACACAGAGCTCCACATAAGTTCAAAAATACTATAAATGGATACAGTTTGAATCATTTTGTAATATTTGTCTATTCACTGATACAAATATAGAGTTTTATGTTAAAATCTTGATCCTAGTATCACCAGTGCTTTAGTCAGCAACTTAATTTCTTCTTTTGTGCCTAGCAACAGTAAGTTCCCATGGCCTGCCTACTTCCAAACGCATTCACACCTTTAAATCTCATAATATTTCCTCAATAAACAATTTTTTGTTCTTAAGATGTTCTTCTCACCATTTTTTTTAATAAGTTTAAGCCAACATTTAGGGAAACATCTTCGAAAGTTACCATTTTAAAGGTAGTTTTCCCCTGAAAATTAAAGACATGGTGGGTCTTCAATTGACACAAGTCTGGTGTGTTTGTATCTCTACCACTACTGAACTTCGAAATCTAATGCATATGACAATGTTTTTTTTTTTTCTAGGGCTGCAGGACAACAAACAAAAGAAATACTTTCTTGGATTATTTAACTCCTGTGTTTGATTGGTTCGGCAAGTAAATATTAACAACGGGAGAAGAACAATACACCACACAAGCTGCAGTGGGAATTTTCTCCAAGCGAACAACAAACCCCATGAAAAACATGACGGAGTCTAAGAAAACCAGCACTCCAAGAGAACCTGTAAAACCTACATTGCCTGACCTTATTGGAGACACGTACACCTCTGATGATGTTCCCCTCCAAACTGTACGTTTTTCTACTTTTTTTTTCGTGCACATACATATTTGTTTTCAAAACAGTATCAGATATCTTCTGTATACACCAAACAAACCTAACATGCCAAAACCCTAAATGTGCTCATAATTTTTCAAACTCTTAATATAAAGAAGATAAGAGACATTGTTAGCAAATGTAACACAAAATCCATTCTGAGATACAACACTAATCCTAATTCAGACAGAAGTATAATGTATCAGATTTATTCAAAACTATTTCTGAAGAGCATTAAAATAAAGATATAATGTCTTGGTCAGTGCAGAGTAAGTAAATACAGTACACCATGACTGAATACTGCTCCGATGGAGAATGCTGTAGAGGGGTTATATATACAGCCTTTTTGAAGAGCGCTCTGTATGGTACCAGAAATAGTTCATAGTGGAGCCTGTTTTTGGTGCTATATAGAACCTTAAAAATGCTACATTTCATATTTACATTTGTTGCATTTGTAGAATCGTTAAAATGTTCCGACAGAAATTTCTGCAGTGCATTTATTAATCTGAAGAACCCTGTCACAATGCAAAGAAACCCAATTGGTGAAAGGGTTCTTGGAGTTTATGAAATGTATATAGGAACTTTTATTCCTTTAATGAAGACGTGAATAGAACAGGAAAATGCTTTAGAGCTTCTTTTTTGCTTTATTATTTTTTCCATAATAACCCAACCCAACAACCCAATATCTCATACAATGCTCCTGACACTAGAAGTGTGAAGCCAAGCACGTGCCTCCCACCCAGCCACACCTTTGAGCCAAGCGTTATAGCATCATTGCTGGAGGA
Organism: Acestrorhynchus altus; assembly: GCA_034509495.1. NCBI lineage: Eukaryota > Metazoa > Chordata > Actinopteri > Characiformes > Acestrorhynchidae > Acestrorhynchus > Acestrorhynchus altus. Next base: position 29,195,593 of record CM067510.1, on the reverse strand, counting down.
GCTCCAGGTCCCCCAGTTCTGACAATAGTGGCTAACAGATGCCTTGCAGTATTGCATTAGTTGGGATGGGAAAGAGCCATTGCACCCATCCAGGCCAGTTTGCTCTCTTCAAACTCCCGGGCTGCCACGGCAGACTGCGATCCTTGGATTATAGCGTAGCCCATTCGCCACTCAGAGCTCATTCCTTTAGGTCTTCTGGTAGAGTATCCTGTTATCACACTGGAGACGCCACACAGCTTATTAGCAAAAGAAAGTTCTGGTAACTAGATAATGATCACACTGAATTGTGCAGCCGTTATATAGTGGGTGTCTGTACAGTTCAGTGGCGTCGCCGGGCCTGGGCTTCCCAGGGCTGTAGCTCAGTCAGACAATCACTGCACAGCTAAGGTAAACAGTAAGGCACTTGTCTAATTGATTACACAGCTCCATTGGATTACACTCCACCCTGGTGTATTTTCTCAGTCTGCAGCACGGGCCATATTTTTGGAATATGACATATTTGCAAATGATGTATAAAATAACAGTCAAAGATTAAGAGGAACCACTGAAATGAAGTCCGTGTTTATTGCTCAAACGTGTTTTGTTACCTGGCTGGATAAGCTGTAACAACACACACCTGCATTCAAGCAGTAATGTCAATACTCTTCAATGCTTTGTTTAGTCTACTTATGTTAATAATAAAACCATGTACATCATTGCTGTCAACGGCCTACAGATGGACATCTCTTGTTCACAAGAAGCAAAAAAACCCAAATCAAACTTATTTCACCATTAATGGAGCATTTGATTATCCATTCTTCAAGTGAAATGCTGAGCGGTATATAAAAGACCAACCGGCCAGATCTATACTATAGTCATAAAGTAAAAACAGCAAATATGGAGAGTTTTTTTGAGGAACACTTAAACATCCATTTGAGGCTAGAATTCCTAACAAATCCATCAAAAATTTGATCTCTTGGACACACCCTCCGGTCAGCACCGGCAGGAGACAAGAATTTGCAGGCTGCGTCCACTGACCTAACCTACACTAAAAATCAGTGCATGTTTCAGATGTGACTCACAACTCAGAGCTTATACAGAGGGTGCAAGTTTCCTGAGACATGACATTAAGTTTTTTGAAACTAGGTGATGTGTAAGATTTATATCCCCAGGCCTGTCTAGCCTGTGCATCACAGAATCTGGGGCTGTAGCTGTCTCCGTGTATTGTGTGTGTGTGTGTGTGTGTGTGTGTGTGTGTGTGTGTGTGTGTGTGTGTGTGTGTGGATTGCACAATCCAAATTTAAAATTGCATTGATGGTTTTAAAAGCTTTGAATATGCATGTGGGATTACTCGGTTCAGGGAACTGGTTCTGCATTGCAAAGCACTTTGGTTCTAAATGTGATAATGACTGTGTTCTGTGTGGACAGATGTGTAGTGAGATGCCACATCAAACCCTAAATATGTCTGTGTTTTTTGTTCAATATTAGAGATGAAATGAAATGTCAAATTAAACATTTTTTTTCTGACATAATTTTGTAACTACATTTCAGAGCTGCCCTCATAGTATTCGGAAGAACATTTCTCAGACTTGCTTTGCTGAAAGGTTTTTGGAGAACGTGCCTGTTCTTCAGTGGGCCAAACATTTTTCCCAGAAGGAGTTCTTGCGGTTAAGCCGCTTTCCGGGAGCCCACGGATGGGGCAGTGTGGATATTGATGGTAAGTGTTTGCAATATGGTTGACATTAATGAATTGCAATATAGGTCAAATGTGAACATGCTGATATGATTCTAATCTCATGTGCAAGAAAAAAGTAGTATTTGGGAGTAATTAGGCATTTATTGGGCAATAAAGGTTAAAACATGGTTAAAGACCCAGCAATGATCATTTCTTCAAAGTGTTGGCACTGAACAGTGAATATAGCATGAATATTTTTGTTGTTGTTTATATTTGTGTCAGATTCATGTTTTGTGTGAGGCTTGTGACCTTTATTAAATGTGATGTTATTTAGAGTCACTCAATAAAGAGTCCTTCAACAGAGCTGATGTTCTCGTGATTTAAAAAACGTAGTCTGAAAGCTCTTTTTTTCAGTGGTAGATCTTGAACTTCCAGAAGGTCTGCTTGCCAATGGCTTGTATCTAAATTGGACCCGTAAAGAAATTATTATTATTTTCCTTTTTAAATTTTATTTGTGAAGGAGTGATATAAAATTTACTGTGTATATCAATAAAGGAATGGAAAAAATAATATAAAGCTATACACTTTGCCATATTTACCCATAATCACTAATATTTTATCTCAGTAAAGTATCTCAAGAATAAACACTGGGAAACCCACCCATCAGATGTTAAGATCATTAAAAAGTGGATAACGTGGATGTTTGAGATGGAGCGCAGACGTTTCAAACCTTTCCAATTTATTTCTGTTCATATATGTTTTTTTCCCCCGTAGCTTTTTGAGGTTATTAAATTGCACTCACATCCATGGTTTTTGATTTGAATTTATTCATGCTAGATTTATTTGAAAGCAGGCTGTTCTTTTAATTAACATAGTCCATCCAACAAAATCAAAGAAGTACATCTCACAGGTTGGCTGTTAATGCCTTAAAAACTGGTTAGAACTGCAGTCTTTTGCAGTAAAAGTGCTGAAGTGCTTTGTCTTTCTCCTTCTACTAAATTTAGTACGACCATATTGCACCATAGCTATCTACTGACCTCTTAATTGCAGCTCTCTCTCTCTCTCTCTCTCTCTCTCTCTCACCCCCAGAAATCCTTTACATAGTTGCTGTAGCAAAAAGGCCACAAACACTTCTGAACAGTCTTAGTTGTTTTGTTTTTTTAAGCAAAAGTTTCACAGTTTTCGGGCTGTTAAAGCACTTTTAATGTCATTTTTATCTCATTACAGCAGAAACATGTTGGTATTTTCTTCCTCCGTGTAGTCAGACCCACCAAATTACAGTAGTTTGAGAATGCAGTTTCAGCAGAGATAATAAAACCAGCAGATGCCTCACATTTGAGCTACACGTCCTGCTTTTGTCTGGCAACGTCATGCTGTAAAATATGGCATTGTTGAGTGGCAGATTTTAGTGCATCATAAAGAGGGAATATAGTCTGAGAATATAGTCTGAGAACAGCTGAGAACTTAGAACTGAGAACTAATGTCATTGAAACGTAAGGGGTGGAGCTGATTGGATAGTCCCGGACAAAGTGCTGGAAAACTTCCCGTCATTTGTTTTGACAAGTTATGATAATGTCACAAAAGACAATTTATGTAATCAATGCAATGAAGTGAATTCTTAGCAAATGTAATGCATCACCCCCATGTCCTAATAATTTATATCCATGATGTACAAAACATCTTCATTTGACATCCTCTCAGTTTCAGCCTTATTGTTAGAATAATCTCTAATGTCTACTTTTCTCGACTTTGTTAAGGCAGTTAAGATGTAAAGGACTGTTGGCTGCTAAACAGAACATTCGATGGCTAAATCTTATAACTGTTATTTGGCAATAATCTTCTTAATCTGCTGAAGATGTGTAAAAATGTTATGCAAACCGAGACTTGACCAGCCCTCAGATTAAATATGCACTTCCAATGTTTGTTCAGAAGAGCTAATGTTCTAATACTGAATATGTTGCTATATCTTTACAGTCCTGAACAGATCGCTGGCTGTCTTAAACACCTCAGCCAATCAGCAGATGTTTGATGACTGGGAGAAAAGAGAGAACAGGTCACAGTGTATCCGCTGTGCTGTAGTAGGTAATGGAGGAATCATGAGGGGATCCAAGAAAGGCCTGGAGATTGACCAGCATGACTATGTGTTCAGGTGAGATGCTGCAGAGACCACATGTTCAATTATTTTTCCATGACAGAAAAATATAAATTGCAATATCAGTTTTTATATATACAGTTTTTATAATGTCAGTATATAAAGGGTATGTGTGAGCTGGCATGTTCCCTTTAAAAAATTCAATTCCTATCTTGCTTAGGACTAATGGCGCAGTTATTAAAGGCTTTGAAGAGGATATTGGTAGACGCACCTCGCTCTACACATTCTCCACAAACACCTTGCGCAACTCAATGAGAAGCTACGCCAGTGCAGGTTACCTGGGCCCTCCTCTGGATAAGGTAACAGCAAGTTCTTTAAATTCAAATCAGCAAAAGATTTGAATTTAAAGAAAACTGAAACGAAATTGTGTGTTTATACAGCTCCTCATGTGGACAGTAAGCAGTTGCTCAGTAAAACCCAGATTATAAAGATGACGTGCAAATAGCATTCATATGAAAAGTGGTTTTATATCACTGCCCGTCATCACTGTGGGGCTCATTGATAACAGTCAGCCTTTGAGTCCTCGAATTATTAAATAAATCAGTCTCGTGTTCAAGTTCAAATCATATCACTATCACTACTTTCTAATGACTAAGTTATATTTACGAGTTCTGAAGGTTTTAACACAAGTACATATAAATGAAGTAGGTTGTTTAGCCTGTGAACTTTAGGCAAACAGTGCACTTCCCCCACGTGCCCCACTCTGGGCATGTGTGCTCACTACCCCCAGTGTGTGTTAGTTGAGTTGAGTGTATCTGTGCATTTCACTGTGTGGATGGATTAAAAGTGGAGGACAAATGTGTGCAGCACAGTGGATCGATATGTTATCTATATGTTACATGTTAACGTCTGCATTTGCAGTGTTTAGATATCGAACCTGCCCCTGGTTTGACTAATGCTTAATGATGTTAGATTATTTGAGCTGGATATGGAATTGAACACATGCACCTGCTGGCTGGGGACGTCCAGGACAAAATCTGGAACCAAGCTTAAAACCAGCTCAACTACTTTCTTCCAATTTAAAAATGCGTGTTTATATATATATTTATATAGTTTATTATATATATATTTGTTGTACTGTGATGTTTTCACAAGCAAAACCCTCTAATTTCTGAGATAAATGGTTTGAAACTGCATGCTTAGGTGCATAAAACATCTCCCTTCTTGCTCTTCATCATGTTTAACACTCTTTTCCTCTTCCTTTCTCTTTTGTATCTAGGAAACAAAGTATGTTTTCCTGCCTGATCATGACCGTGACTATATCCTCATGAGAGCAGCAGCCACACACACTCTGATTGAACAGGGGCCTGAGAAAAGCACCAAGTAAATATATTGTTAAATCTAAAATAAAACAGTCCAGTTCTGTGCCAAAGTCCATCCTTCATTTGTTCATTTCTAGTCGAAGCAGCCATTAAGTGTCACAGCTGAGAAGAACATGTTTAATTAATTAATGACAGCTGAACAGCTGAATTCAATATGATTTGTAATGTTTCATTACAGCTTCCATTCTGTACAGATTTTTAGTTTCTGTGCAGAAAAGTAAAAGACAAAAATCGTAGAGTTTTTCTGCTTCTCACCATCAAAGTCATCTCAAACACATTCCGTCATGTTGAGATCTGAACTCTAGAGTGGTCAGTCCCTTTTTTCTTTGATTTGAGGAAATATTCTTCTCTTCATTTGTTTGGTTTTCACAGTAAGGATCTGATCAGCTCCAAACAAAGATAAAATATATTTATATTTTATCTTCTTAAGAAAAAAAATCAAAAAAAAAATTCTATTCTAAATGAAAATATGTGCTTAAATATGTTTTTTAACCTTACAATCACCTTACACTTGTCGTGGAGTGTAATCAGTTTAATGAATTGATTTACTAGAATTAATGTCTAATATACGTTATTCACAGTGGAGATTTGATAAACTCTTAAACTGTAATGAAAAGGTATATAAAAATAAAATGTATTTTATCATAAAATACAACAAACATGACTCTTATAAAGGATCTAAATAAGAAAAGGATGAGTGGCTGAAGAAAATAATCTTAAGATAATAATAACCTAACGGTAATTGTTTTGTTATTTGGTATTTGTCTATTTAACTATGTCCTGTTTACAATAGAAGCCTTCAAGATGAGCCGTACTATAAACCAGGGATCTCAAACCGGGTCAGAAACGAGTTGGTGTGGCTGTAGGTTTTCATTCCAACCAAGCAGAAGCTCGTCTGATCCATTGTTTGAAGGTTGGCTGATAGATTAGGTGAGTGGAATCATTTGTTGCTGCTGGTTGTTTAGAATGAAAACCTGCAGCCACAGCGGCCTGGATCTGTCCCGGGTTTGAGGTCCCTGCTATAAAAACGAAGAAGTTCATAAGTTCTCACCCCTGTTTGAGGGATTCCTTTTATTCAAATGTGAATTATTATTCATACAAGAAAATGATCTAATATTTTCCAACATATTTCCTTAATAAATAATAACTTGTGTTTGAAATTTAAATGACTAGCAGTGAAGAATGAAGAGGGATCTTTACCTGCACAGTGCTGTAATAATCCTCCACGTTATGCTTTCACTGACTCAGTACTGTTTTGACGTCATTGTGAGACGGATTTTGAGACTGTGTATATAAATTCGTTCTCCTCAGGCCTCCCCGTTATTTTGGAGATGACGTAACAGTAGAGAAATTTAAAATGTACCATCCAGACTTCATCCGCTACCTTAGAAACAGGTGAGAGAACACGCCTCTGTTGGATCTTTTCTAATAATATCATTGTTACTGAATATTCACTCGCAGGCCACTCGTTATTAGATCCCCAAATGTTTCTTTGAGCGATGCCACAGTCAAAATGTCTTCAGGTTCAGAGGTCATATGAAATGAGCTGAAATCTGATTCATGCACATTAAGGTTTATTATGTTCATGTTTGTGCAAAGGTTTCATGAACGAGTCTGTGCAAATGTATTTATTTCCTGTGAACTATGTGCAATATAACTGTCACTGTTCACCACCACATACATACGCACTAGGGAACCATATTTTCCTCAAGTACTTTATATTTCTATATTTTATTTCAGTTTTGCTTGCGTATTAGTGTATATTATTATATTGTATAGACATATGAATATTCTGGTGCTTCTGTCCTGTGGGATTAATAATGTATTATCTTATGTTATCGCTTATCTTCACACACACACCTGATCTCTATTACAAACTTGATTCTTTATGGAACCAAAAGTGGAACATCTGTGGTTTTGTTCTAAGACCCCTCTGTAGCACCCTTTTTAGTAAGTGGACTGCTGTTCTGAAGTCCGCTGCACAGTTTAGACCAATTACAGACCAAAAACTACAAAGTACAAGATCCGTGTTTCCTTCCTTTGACTCATAAGCTGTTCATATATATTCATACCCATCTATTCACAACTATTATTATTACTGTTATTTATTGTAAATGTGTTTTATTTATTATCAACTGTTTCCTATATTTTTATATACTGTTTATTTTTGTGTTTAACTCGAACATTGAGATCATAATTTCATTCATGTACCACATGGGATGCGAATGACCATATATCCTGAATCCTTAAGGAACTTCTGGAGGTTCTTCAATTCATAACTATGGACGAACCTCTTAAGGTGCTTCCAGGAACCTTCAAGAAACCCTTGTCCTTTTAATGAAGGTTTCTCGAAGCACCTTAAGAGGTTCCACGGTTTCAAATTGAATAGCTTCCTAAAGTTCCTGAACTCAACACTGACTAATCACTGTTAAAAGTAAAAGTGCTGTTTCACATATCAGTGTCGCACACTGAATATGAATATACACTATGTGAATAATAAGTGGAATCCTAAAGCTGCTGCTGATTCCTTGTGTTGTGCTGCAGGTTTCTGCATTCACACATGCTCAACACCAGATATAAAGACATCTACAGACCATCAACGGGGGCTGTGATGCTTCTGGCAGCTCTTCATACCTGTGACCAGGTGAGATCTCTCTTTTTTTTCTGTCAGATCTACTTGAGCTTTCAGAGTGAGCAGCCATTGGTACTATTGTGTTTTCAAAGTTAATTATAGCAATAAATATATTGTAATAATCAAATTTACCCCTTCATAATTATACACAGTAAATGTGGGCTGTAGTGAAAAGGGAACAGGCTATCGACTGTGTTAAATCTGTTCACTGTTTTTAAACGTGTTAACCATAGTATTTTAACAGCTGTGCATTTAAAACCATCCTGTGAATGATCAACCCCTGCATACTGCAACTTCTGATACATAAAACTGACCACAAGTGTGTTTTTCTCTTAATATTTAACCATGAAAGCATCTGTGAAAGTGGTGGAGAATGAAGTCCTTATCTTTTTCACCCTTTTATTGCCATGTTGCCAGAAGGTGTGCGTGTATGGTGGCAAATTAAACTTTTGGGATTACACACTGAAGAACAACGCATAGACATGGACAGTTATATTGTACAGTGCACTTCAGTATGTTGCCCAATTTTTTGCAAATGACCGAACACTGCTGATAAAGACATGTGCTGATATAAAAAAAAAAATACAATTGAATTACCTAAACATATATAATGGTATTTAAAAAATACAAAACAGATTTGAATCTATTATTTTTAGGGCATTAATGAGTGTGTCAACCATTTTCTTCTGTTTGTCTTGATCCTGAAGTTGAATTCAAATGATTTTGAGGGCATAATCTCCCACAGTTCACTGGTAATTTATAGTAAATGTTGTAGTTCAATACATGAGCTGAGTAGGGAGGAGAACGCAACTCTGAGTCTCATTACTGTGAAGGGAACAGAGCTGATGACGTGTACTCATATAGCTGATATTCTCTCTCTCTCTCTCTCTCTCTCTCTCTGTGTGAATTCATCTGTCTATCTCTATATAGTGCAGTACTAATGAGGGAATCAGGACCCATTTTGGCCACAGCCACTGTTTGTGTTTTATTAAATAATAATCGCATTGAAATTCCAGCCATGTGTTCTGTAAAATCTTTCTTCTCGAGTGTATTTTCACAATAACATACCGTTTACTTCTAAATTCTAAAGTCTAGATATTAGGACATAACGTCTGATTTGTTCAGCTTAGAGTTCGATATTACAATATCACCCCCAGCAAGGCTGAACTGCGGTACATTCCTGGAACCACTGGTCCTCACCATTTCTTTGAAGAGCATTTAACTCATTAAGACATGGAATTATACTGTCTTGTGTGATAAAGTGTAATATGCGAGCATTGGCTACGGAAGTCTCAGCTCTTAACCTAACTCTCTGGATTCTAGCCAATACAAACTAGCTAAGGATATTTCTGTGTGAACAGCAAAGCACTTTTGCAAGTCACTCTGGATATGAGCATCTGCCAAATAGCATAAATGTAAATATAATAGCAATAACCTGGCAAGGATTCACAGTGAAATCATTTTTTAATACACTGTTCATGTTTAGTGGCAAATATGAACGTTATAGAACCATTTAACTGCTCTAAAAAAAATCAGTCTTTCTTGTCTATCCTAAAAGGTGAACGCATACGGCTTCATGACACCTGACTACATCAAGTATTCGGACCACTACTACGACAAAACCCACAGTCCAGTACATTTCTATGCCAACCATGACCTGCGGTTGGAGCTGACACTATGGCAGCAGCTGCACCAGGCAGGACTGATAAAGCTGTACATGCGAAGTTGATCATACACTGCATAACAAGGGCTGTGAAATAAGCTGTGGAAGAAAAAAAAATCTAACATTGTACTGGTGCTGGTGTTGGCCTAGCTCGGCCGAAAGGTGTGGCAGGTGAAAGCAAGAAGTCTGTTTTTTTTTTCCCTTCCTTTTTTTTAACTTGTATTTATTGACTGTTTAACCTGGGACAGTGTAAACCTTGGTAAACTTACTCAGGAATTGTGTTTGTGTTGGAAAGGAATGTGGTTACTCCCCTCATCTGCTGGGAATAGAGTTTCCTCCTAACGCATAGCTCACTCATTGTTACGTCCACATCAGGGCTGCCACGATAAAAGCTATTGCCTCCTGCTCTTTGTTCAGTTGTATTGGATGCTATCTCTCCTTTTTATAAGATCCAGATAAAGGACTGATTTGAATTTCTATGGCCAACGTTATCAATGCAAAATGTCCTTCGTGCCATTCCAAGAGCTTTGTTGGAGAATGTGCTCCGAGGAGCAACAACAGCTCTTTCATGAGATAGGCTGAATAATTGGGCGGCAATCGCTGAAGCCAAGCAGTGGGCGAATTTGGGTCAGTGTTTCGGCTGGTTTGTTCGAACCTGTCCAGTAATTCATTAGAAGACTGCATGAAGAAACAGTCGGTAATGTTTTGTAATGTGAAGTGTGAAAAGATGCCTTAGATCGAAGGTGCCTTAAGATTTAATTGCAGAATTTATTCCACATTAGTGAAACTTTCTCACTTTTGAACCAGATGTACAGTGGTGCTCCAGTTTGTGAACCCTATTTTTTTTTTTTTATTTCTGCATAAATTTGACCTAAAATATAAAAAAACGGATTCACAAAATTTCAAGCACCACCGTAGATGATATTCACCTGCTACCAAGAGTTCTGTGTGGGCAAATGTGTGTGCATGCTGGAATACTGTGCAATATAGACTGTAATCATTTTCTAACATTTTTGTAGAGATGAGTCTCACCGTTACAATCAACCAAAGACTAACGTTTAAATGCCTACAGTGAGACATTTTAACTTTTTTATTATTTACTGTGTTACTGTAACTACAATTACTGTAAAAAGTGATTCATTTTTCGAAAGGGAATGAGGGAACAGCCAAATGACAGTAGTGGAGTCGTCAGTGATGAAGCCATTTACACCAGTTTAAAAAACAGTATATTAAACAAATGGCCTCGATATCATTCGGTTTCTTCAATAATAAACCAGCAGGAGCTGAACTTCACTCTGTCTTAGTTTTGTAAAGGTGTCAAAGTGCAATATGTGACATATACATGAATAATAATTGAGATGATGTATGTAAGTTGATTCCAATTAAAAGAATCTTTTAAAATGTTGAAAGAATGTTTGTGTAGTGTTATGGTTCTAGACACACACACACACACACACACACACACACACTTGCAACTGGTTTATCTTTGGTGCAAAGATGCAAAATATATATTTATAAAGTTAAGGATATTAATGAGTAAATCAGAAACTGTAAAATTGTATAACCAAAGATACATAAATGAATAAATATGCAGATGTATGTATACATTGAGATCAGTTCACGTATGTAATAATAGAACATGACTCTATAATCAGGTCTTAAGATTAATAGAGCAGTTCAGTGACCGCAGCCTTCCACTAAACAAGCTCCTCTGCTTTGTGATTACGGTGTGTAATGGGTGACTGACATTGTCCATGATAGTCAGCAGTTTTTTGAGAGAGTCCAGCTCCACTCCGAACACCCACCTGGCCTACCCGGCAAGCTTGTCCAGCCACAGTGTGTCTCTCTTCCTGATGCTGCCTCCCCAGCACACCACAGTGTAGAAGAATGCAAATTCAACCATTTAAGTACAATAAATGGTTCTTCAATGGTTTTGCCTGAATTTTTAGGAGTATTTTTAGGAGTGTGGTCTTTTAGGGTCTCACACTCCACTGTTAGGGTCTCACACTCCACTGACATTTGAATGTTAAAATGTTTATGATTAAATATTTTGATGTGCCGTTTTGTTTATGTAAGGGGTTGTAATTTCCCTGATTAAATAAAATAAATAAATACATTTTAATGGTCATTTATTAACGTCATATCACTTAAAACAAGCATGAAGGACAAATGGCCAAAAAGTTTAACCAGAATCTTAATAAATCCTAACACATTTTGTATTTGTAACATTTGATGCCTTGCTCTTGTGTGTGGTGATCTATTGTCTGTTCAAATTCAAAGTGATTTCTTACAACAAGCATTAAATGGTCAAGACGATTAAGACAAAATTAAGAAAAATAAAGGATCCCGCACTCAATACGTCAGAGATAGACTCTTCAGGTGAAGGATGAAGAAGCTTGACATGTGCTTCAAATGTCATGAGGTGTCTCTACCACTGAAAATCAGAATTGTGCCAGTCGATTGTTTATTTTTCCAGCTGTTTTTATAGATAAAAGAGTGTTGACAGTGCATAATCATTTTGGCAACACTTTATTTTAACAGTTTGTATTTTTGTTTGTATTTCATCAACCTACAATCAACTAATTCGACTACCACACATGCCTGTGGTTTTAGCTGATACTAAAGACAGAAAGCATTATGCCATGATACACTCACATTGTGTGGTGCATACATGTTCTATTTATTGGTATGTGTGAATGATATGTTTTTTCTATTTCATTTTATTAATTTATTATACAAAACTTTATTATAAATAAGATAAATGTTAAATACTTTCATGTATGTTACCCTTTTTATGTATGGCTAATACCTTATATCTCTGCTGTTTCCTCTGTGGTGAAAATATGATCAGTCATGAGACCAGTCACACAAAAGTATAAGGGTCAAATTGCAACAAGCAGCAATTATATCAGCAGGTTACATGGGTCTCTGTCCCCCTGTGAGATCAGCTGACTTATATAGACATCTGTGAACAAAAAAGGTCAGAGAAAGGTCTTAGACACAAATATGCCAATAATATTTCATTTTCCAGGAACAATGTTCAGTGGTGAGGTTTTTATTCTCCTACATGTGAATCCTGCTCAAACGTGTTACTCATAAATGTAACAATGTTGAATTCCAGTAAAGGTTAAATTTCCCTTACACCTCTTTACAGGTTGATATTTTATCAGTGCTGTTTATAAATGTTATACACTTTAATCTCAGGAGAAAAATAACAAGTACAGGGGTTGGACAATGAAACTGAAACACCTGTCATGTTATTGTGGGAGGATTCATGGCTAAATTGGAGCAGCCTGGTGGCCAATCTTCATTAATTGCACATTGAACCAGTAAGAGCAGAGTGTGAAGGTTCAATCAGCAGGTAAGAGCACAGTTTTGCTCAAAATATTGCAACACACAACATTATGGGTGACATACCAGAGTTCAAAAGAGGACAAATTGTTGGTGCACGTCTTGCTGGCGCATCTGTGACCAAGACAGCAAGTCTTTGTGATGTATCAAGAGCCACAGTATCCAGGGTAACATCAGCACCACCAAGAAGGACTAACCACATCCAACAGGATTCACTGTGGACGCAAGAGGAAGGGATGTCTGAAAGGGATTTTGGGGTGTTAACCCGGTTTGTATCCAAAAAATGTCATTCCCAAGACGAATTGACACTGTACTGGCCGCAAAAGGACGCACTAGTTCACCAAACTAATCAATTATTGTGGTCTAAAACCAGGTGTTTCAGTTTCATTGTCCAACCCCTGTAGATTCACATGTGTATTGAATATTTCGTGCAGTATATGTTTTGCATGGTTTGTTTAGAGATATTTAATTTAATTTAATTAAATCACAGTTTAAGACAATTCAGCTCTCCTCAAACTGAGTACAAAGTTTATAGTGCCTTAAAAAAGTATTCATACCCCTTAAATGTTTCTAAATTTTTCCACATTACTCCCACAAATTTTAATGTATTGTATTGCAATTTTAAGTGATAGATGAACCAATTTTTTTACAAACAAAAATATGTTTACAATCATGAGAATAACAAAAGAAACGGATATGGGATGGGTAGGAATGGAGCAAAGAGCATGCCCAAATGTATCCTCATTTACATTTCAGGACAGAAAATGGTGGAATGAGGAGAATATGGTCAATAGTATGGAAGATGAAAAATATGGAATTACATTTGTAGGGCCAATAATAATGACTATGATGATGAAGGGTACCGCCATGCACATCACCAGTAGTCTAGTGCATTTCACTTACATGTATGTACACTAAAATATTCATGGGGTCAGTAAATTAATCAGATCTACTGCATGCAAAAATGTATTTGCATATTGGCCGTGTCCTTCGTGCTGCAGCACAAATAAGGGTCTGCAGGAATATTTTGGCCATGTACTTAACTGGCAGAAGAAACGTCGAGCCTTTTCCTCTGGTATTAAGGCACAGAAACACTATTGAGGTGGAGGTTCTATACGTTTATTGACTTGCTGTAACAAAGCTGAAGTTAAGTCCCATGTGTGACGATATATATTTTAATAAGCTAACCCTCCCTGAATTCACAATGAGTTCTTTGTCATATTCATTGAATAGATATAAATATGAAGTGCGTAAGGAATTGCTTACTGACAATCATGTTGCTGTTATTCACATTTTTATAATAATTATTTGTTTAATGCATTAGAAATTGTTAGGAACTAACTTGTGTCTTTTATTGTGCTACTAAATAGTGTGCTGTTAAATGTAGATCCTATTTATTCCAAATATGAAGTGCAATCTAACGAATCAAACTAATTACAAACTGCTCTCTTTAGTAGAATCTATACATATATATTTTACTGTGCACCTGTAGATTCTGCACCTGTGTAGAAAAGTGTTGGATAGAAACTCTAAGCTTTTATCTACTCTAGAGAGTCCATCCTTGTTGAGGGACAGAGGAGCCTAAACCTGTGGAAAGAGAGAAGACAATATTAACAATTGATGGACATGCATGTTAGAACTACCGTGACTGTGTAACTTATACTATATTATTATTCTAATTTTATTACTCTATTGTAATATGTCTACTGTATATGTTGACGGTAATCATATTGTCACTTTTGTTTTACCCACAGCAATATCGGTATGTTCTGGGGGCAACACCTCCACTGAGGTACTGCATGGAGGTCATTTGCTTAATCAGATACTGTGAATTACTACTGACTGACCCTTTTGTCTTTCCCTTTTGTTTTCCATGTCAGTTCTTTCCTCTGTATAATGTATAATATGTAAATAGCTATGATTGGTGTGTAAATAAAGGAGTGGATCAGATACAGCAATGCATGTATTAGCTGCTTGCTCCTCACACAGAAGAGCACTTTTCTTTTTCACATGCAGTAAAGAAGACCTTTCTGACAAGAGTTTTCATGGCTTTGTTGTGGATAACACTGCCAAGAGAGAGAGAGCGAGAGAGCGAGAGAGAGCTCCTGCTATTGACCTGGTTAGTACTTGGATGGGAGGCCTCCTGGGAATGAAGTAATGAAGTGCTGTAAGCTTTTCCTTCCAGGCTCAGGGTGACAAAATCTACAAGATCTCTCACTTTTCCACACAACCTACAGAACACCTCCTTCACCCTTACATACAAAGGTGTGCCTGTAATTGGTCACTTTCATTGTAAAGAATGTTCCTACAACCTTTCACATTGCAGCAATGGCAAAGAGCTGCACCAACCACAGAGAAGAGAGATGGAAATGTGTAACATCCTAAGGCAGTCCACCTCCCTTGGTCACAAATCATAGAAGATAATGGATCCAGAAGTGAGGACTAATTTACTGAGATATTGGAAAGACTTTGAGTTACCAAAGACTTCCAAAGGTCATCTAGACCAGCCATGTCCTCACTCTCCCAGACCCAAGAAGCTGTTGTGTATCTCAGATCATGTACAGTATGTCAGGTAGCTGTTTGTTGATATATTATGTTACTAAATCACCATTAAGTTGTGCAGAGACCAACTCACCCACTCGCCCTCAGGTCCAACTCACCCACAAAATTAGAAACAGTGGAGGGGCACAACATTTTTATTGAAAACTGCAATATGACACAACAGGACTAAGACTTCAGACAGAATAAACAGCTGTATCTGCAGTAAGGGAGTGAAAAATGCAGGGATTATGAGAATAATATAAACAGTGTTGCTGATTGGTTAAAAACATCCATCTAGGCTGCAGTACTAGATCTACTGTCACTTTACACGTTACTTGTTAAGATGCATCTTAAGTCTCTGATGGTGAGGTCTACTGAAGCACAACCAGAATACAAGATGATGTTTGGATTATGTGGGTGGTGCTGCAGTTCGTGTGTGCGTCACACAGCTCCAGGAGCCTGGGGTTGTGGGTTTGATCCCCACTCAGTTCGCTGCCTGTATGTTCTCTCTGTGTCCGCACAGGTTTCCTCTGGTTATCTCCCACACCCAATAAATGTACATGGTAGGTGAATTGGCCAAGCTAAATTGCCTCCTGAGTGTGTGATGGACTGGCATCCTGTCCAAGAGGTATTCCTGCCTTCAACCATAACCCTATTCAGAAAGAAGCTGATCACTGATAGACTATTTGGACATACAAGTTTTTGTATTGTGATTTATATGCACCGTAAAACAATCTATAAAAGAATAATAATAAAAACAAACACAGAACCACTACCATCCACACATCCATGCCATTCTCTTTGCGTCATCAGTTCAGGTTAGCTAGATAAAATGTAAATCTTTAATGGGTCATAGACACAAAGGATATTTTAGGTCATGCGCCATGTTAGTTGGATCCAGTGTGAAACCTGTCATCAGATTCATTTCTGATTAAATTCTTCTTGTGGGTTGTGCTGGTTTTCTGTCTTTTCTGGGTTAGTCAGGGATACCTGCCAACCCCTTAAAAAAGACTTTAGAGTCAGGAACTCTAATGCTACATTCAGATCCCACATAAGGTTAAACAGGTTTCCCTGCTTCTGAAGCAAACAAGTTAAAAGAGCTCTGATTATATGATAAAATATGTAGTTTCTCTAATAGCTAGTGGGGCAACTGTGGGTGGGCATGTGTGCTCACTTACCTTTAATGTCAAACAGAAACAGGTTCATTTGTTATGGTTAAAGAAGTGTCATGCAGTCCACTTTCTGCTCAACTTCAGGATCATGCTTTGTTTTAGGATGGTGTCATGCTTTTGTTTACTCCAGCCAGCGTAATATGTTAAACAATGTTTCTGGGTCAGTTTAGGACTATATTTCATGACTATCGTTGCCATTCCAGCATAAATTTGTAATTTCTTGCTTTAATGGAAGGACATTGAAGCTTCATAACTGAGTCTGATATGGAAGAAACACGGCATTTATTCTTAGGCATGAAGACACCAACGCATGTCTGAATCGGACCAGTGAGCTGTCGATACCTTGGCAACATCAGGATGAAATGTTGCCTTCGTGAATCAGTTACTGTGACATTCATCATTAAACTTATGAGACACCATGGGCAGTGAGGCAGTGAGGCATCGAGTCTGTTTTCCAGGTTCAGACACAGGCAATGGCTGGCATAGATTACCTTGGATGCCTCTGTAGCACAGGCCACCCAATTACTTCAATAATTCATTTTTCAGTTCCAGGTTCATAATCATCTGTGACTTTTGGCAAAGAGATGTGATCCCGTGTGCAGAGTACTGTTCCTCTGTTGCTTTCTGCCCCCCCGTCATGTTGCACAGTCATGCATCTCAGCCTTTTACCAGACTGACGTCACAATACACGTCAACACTGTTGACTGAGATGTCTTTGTATTTAAGGATATTGTATTTAAGGTCAAAACAAACGATCATCAAGCATAAAGTGTCCATTAAATAATGCAACAGGTCTTTATAATGGGCTTGGAGAGAGAACAGTGAATGGCTTTGGGGCCATCTACAGGCCATGGTGGGTAATGCACATAAACTTTTCCTATTATTGCCTGGAATTAAATATTTACCTGTCAAACAGGTTCCCCTGCTTCTGAAGCAAACGACTTAAATGAGCTCTGTTTATAGGCATATAAACAGATGTCATTTATAAATAATAATTAATTATAAATGATAAATGCTCTGTCACAGGCATGGGCTTGTGCATGCATTGCAGACAAAAACAATGCAGGTCCTCATGTCAGTTTGGGGGCTCAAACACTATATAGACCCACTGCTTTCCTCAGAAACCCATAGACACTGAATGCTTTAATGCGCTGCACATCTGCAGCAGACAGCAGACCCCACTGTCTGCACTGACTGCTTAAATCCACTGCGCATCTGCAGCAGACAACAGACCCCACTGTCTGCACTGACTGCTTTAATGCACTGCGCATCTGCAGCAGACAGCAAACCCCACTGTCTGCACTGACTGCTTAAATCCACTGCGCATCTGCAGCAGACAGCAGACCCCACTGTCTGCACTGACTGCTTAAATCCACTGCGCATCTGCAGCAGACAGCAGACCCCACTGTTTGCACTGGAGCGCAGCGCGCGCAGAGGGTGCGCACAGAGGGCGCGCAGAGCCCTCCTCAGTCCGGAGATGACACTAAGGGAGGAGTGAGAGCCGCAGCTCGGACCGGGGATCGGATGGAGAGCGTGAGAAGAGGGCGAAACGGAGAGGATGAGCGTGCTGTCTGCGGCAGACTCGTGTCCTCCGGGGCAGCTGCTGAACTGGGTCTGTCTCTCCCTGCGGGACTCCGCCAGCAGCGCCTTCGACGCCTTCAGACCGCAGTGGACTTCAGCCCTCAGCCCCGGCTCACTCAGCAGCCTGCTGCGCAGACAGCCCGCAGAGGTGAGCCTTCTGCAACCCACAACAGACCCCTGTAAACCCCGCTTTAAAGCTGGACACTTCACACAAACCGGATTCAGCACAGTACTGCAATACTGGAACCCGAGAACCGCACTATGCGGGCAGCGACCTGCTGTCTCCTAGGCTTCCTAACTCAGGATCAGAGTAACCTACAGATATGCAACAGGTTTCGTAAATAACCACTCCTAACCAGAGTGGTCTGAGTATGCAGAGTAACCCAGCTCTGAATTAGAGCCCAGGTTCAATGCATGTTTACTGCTCTGTCCACGGGATCAACCTGCGTACTGACTCTGACTGATCAGCGAGAGAGGCGGGGCTATTGACGTCACCTGACCTAGATACTGGATATGGAGGAAAATGAAAGGGAGTTTCCATTCAGATTTTAGAGTAAAAGACATGAGAAGGGATAATACTGATACATACATAAGAAAAAAGGAAAAAGGATATTCAGGGTTTTTTAAATTTTATTATGGACCAACTTCATACTTCAATAATTCATCAAAATTCTTGCATTTTCAGCTCAAAACAGTTTATTCCCAACAGGATTTCTGCAATGTGTTTTTTTTAGTCATTATAAGCAAAAAAACGAAAAAAGGTGCATGACATCAGCATGGTCAAATTCACAAAAATATCTAAATTCTCTTAATATTTACATCTCAAATGAAGGCAAATTTGAGTAGCCTAAGATCTCATGAAAATAATATCTAGCATGTGACTGTCTCTTACATATACTTTTTAAATACTTTCCTAGGGTTCTAAAGGTTAAGAAGGACATTCCAGATGAACTCAGTTTACTTAAGTTTTACACTCTAAACAGAAAAAGTTCTATGTAGTAGTAAAAAGGGTTCTTCAAGTTTTAACAATAAAATGACTGCTATCTAAATTTGCATATGGTGGTAAGACATCAAACCCCCTATATTACTGTCAAGAACCTGCATAAAGGAAATCTTGGTTCTTCTCAGTGCTCTCTTTAAGAACAGTAAGAACAGAGCAAAGGAAAGAACCTTACAAATAACTCTGGACATTGGTGGAAATTATGCATACAGTGACAATTAAATCCATATACTGCTGCCTCAAGAGACTCAAACCAGTACCCTTCATCTCCTACCAAGTGTTTCTGCAGTCAGTGCTGTAATTGTTGTGTGCACTGATGTTTCTATAACAGGCCAAAGCAAGAGTCTTATTACAAACCTGATCCAGTATAGATTTAGTTACTGGTTTACATTTTATCCCATAGATAATTGTACGGACTGCGTTGGAACTGTGAGATTAAAATACAGGCTATGAAACATCATAAAAGCTGTTTTTGGCTCTGTATACTTTTATACAGCTATAGGTCAAAGTTTCCAGAGCTGATGGCTCAGTGTGAGCTCAGCTGTCATTTACACTGATGCCAGATGCTACCATGTTTTAGATAAACAAGGAAAAAGAAGATTTACTAAAATCATGTTGTAATGAAAAATGTGATGTAGTAAAACATGTATAAGAGTGAGACTTGAAACTGACAGAATGTGCCAATGGAACAGTAAACCCTTAAATTTAAAAAGTGGAAAAAGCTCAGTCAGTAAATTCAGTAAAGACGTGTGTGGAGTGTGCAGTAGTATTGAGTTTACTGTAGTGTGGAGTGTACGGTAGTATTGAGTTTACTGTAGTGTGGAGTGTACGGTAGTATTGAGTTTACTGTAGTGTGGAGTGTACGGTAGTTTTGTGTTTACTGTAGTGTGGAGTGTACGGTGGTTTGGAGTTTACAGTAGTGTGGAGTGTATAGTAGTTTTGAGTTTACTGTAGTGTGGAGTGTATGGTAATTTTAAGTTTACAGATGTGTGGAGTGTATGGTAGTTTGGAGTGTACAGTAGTGAGGAGTGTACAGTAGTATTGAGTTTACTGTAGTGTGGAGTGTACGGTAGTTTTGAGTTTACAGTAGTGTTGAGTGTACAGTAGTTTTGAGTTTACTGTAGTGTGGAGTGTACAGTAGTTTTGATTTTACAGTAGTGTGGAGTGTACAGTAGTATTGAGTTTACTCTAGTGTGGAGTGTACAGTAGTTTTGAGTTTACTGTACTGTGGAGTGTACGGTAGTTTTGAGTTTACAGTAGTGTGGAGTGTACGGTAGTTTTGAGTTTACTGTAGCGTGGAGTGTACAGTAGTTTTGAGTTTACAGTAGTGTGGAGTGTACGGTAGTTTTGAGTTTACAGTAGCGTGTACGGTAGTTTTGTGTTTACTGTAGTGTGGAGTGTATAGTAGTTTTGTGTTTACTGTAGCGTGGAGTGTACAGTAGTTTTGAGTTTACAGTAGTGTGGAGTGTACGGTAGTTTTGTGTTTACAGTAGCGTGGAGTGTACAGTAGTTTTGTGTTTACAGTAGTGTGGAGTGTACGGTAGTTTTGTGTTTACAGTAGCGTGGAGTGTACAGTAGTTTTGTGTTTACAGTAGTGTGGAGTGTACGGTAGTTTTGTGTTTACTGTAGCGTGGAGTGTACAGTAGTTTTGAGTTTACAGTAGTGTGGAGTGTACGGTAGTTTTGAGTTTACAGTAGCGTGGAGTGTACAGTAGTTTTGAGTTTACAGTAGTGTGGAGTGTACGGTAGTTTTGAGTTTACAGTAGCGTGTACGGTAGTTTTGTGTTTACTGTAGTGTGGAGTGTATAGTAGTTTTGTGTTTACTGTAGCGTGGAGTGTACAGTAGTTTTGAGTTTACAGTAGTGTGGAGTGTACGGTAGTTTTGTGTTTACAGTAGTGTGGAGTGTACAGTAGTTTTGTGTTTACAGTAGTGTGGAGTGTACGGTAGTTTTGTGTTTACTGTAGCGTGGAGTGTACAGTAGTTTTGAGTTTACAGTAGTGTGGAGTGTACGGTAGTTTTGTGTTTACAGTAGTGTGGAGTGTACAGTAGTTTTGTGTTTACAGTAGTGTGGAGTGTACGGTAGTTTTGTGTTTACTGTAGCGTGGAGTGTACAGTAGTTTTGAGTTTACAGTAGTGTGGAGTGTACGGTAGTTTTGTGTTTACAGTAGTGTGGAGTGTACAGTAGTTTTGTGTTTACAGTAGTGTGGAGTGTACGGTAGTTTTGTGTTTACTGTAGCGTGGAGTGTACAGTAGTTTTGAGTTTACAGTAGTGTGGAGTGTACGGTAGTTTTGTGTTTACAGTAGTGTGGAGTGTACAGTAGTTTTGTGTTTACAGTAGTGTGGAGTGTACGGTAGTTTTGTGTTTACTGTAGCGTGGAGTGTACGGTAATTTTGAGTTTACAGTAGTGTTGAGTGTACAGTAGTTTTGTGTTTACTGTAGTGTGGAGTGTACAGTAGTTTTGTGTTTACAGTAGTGTGGAGTGTACGGTAGTTTTGTGTTTACTGTAGCGTGGAGTGTACCGTAATTTTGAGTTTACAGTAGTGTTGAGTGTACAGTAGTTTTGTGTTTACTGTAGTGTGGAGTGTACAGTAGTTTTGTGTTTACAGTAGTGTGGAGTGTACAGTAGTTTTGTGTTTACTGTAGTGTGGAGTGTACAGTAGTTTTGTGTTTACTGTAGTGTGGAGTGTACAGTAGTTTTGTGTTTACTGTAGTGTGGAGTGTACAGTAGTTTTGTGTTTACTGTAGTGTGGAGTGTACAGTAGTTTTGTGTTTACTGTAGTGTGGAGTGTACAGTAGTTTTGTGTTTACTGTAGTGTGGAGTGTACAGTAGTTTTGTGTTTACTGTAGTGTGGAGTGTACAGTAGTTTTGTGTTTACTGTAGTGTGGAGTGTACAGTAGTTTTGTGTTTACTGTAGTGTGGAGTGTACAGTAGTTTTGTGTTTACTGTAGTGTGGAGTGTACAGTAGTTTTGTGTTTACTGTAGTGTGGAGTGTACAGTAGTTTTGTGTTTACTGTAGTGTGGAGTGTACAGTAGTTTTGTGTTTACTGTAGTGTGGAGTGTACAGTAGTTTTGTGTTTACTGTAGTGTGGAGTGTACAGTAGTTTTGTGTTTACTGTAGTGTGGAGTGTACAGTAGTTTTGTGTTTACTGTAGTGTGGAGTGTACAGTAGTTTTGTGTTTACTGTAGTGTGGAGTGTACAGTAGTTTTGTGTTTACTGTAGTGTGGAGTGTACAGTAGTTTTGTGTTTACTGTAGTGTGGAGTGTACAGTAGTTTTGTGTTTACTGTAGTGTGGAGTGTACAGTAGTTTTGTGTTTACTGTAGTGTGGAGTGTACAGTAGTTTTGTGTTTACTGTAGTGTGGAGTGTACAGTAGTTTTGTGTTTACTGTAGTGTGGAGTGTACAGTAGTTTTGTGTTTACTGTAGTGTGGAGTGTACAGTAGTTTTGTGTTTACTGTAGTGTGGAGTGTACAGTAGTTTTGTGTTTACTGTAGTGTGGAGTGTACAGTAGTTTTGTGTTTACTGTAGTGTGGAGTGTACAGTAGTTTTGTGTTTACTGTAGTGTGGAGTGTACAGTAGTTTTGTGTTTACTGTAGTGTGGAGTGTACAGTAGTTTTGTGTTTACTGTAGTGTGGAGTGTACAGTAGTTTTGTGTTTTGTGTTTACTGTAGTGTGGAGTGTACAGTAGTTTTGTGTTTTGTGTTTACTGTAGTGTGGAGTGTACAGTAGTTTTGTGTTTTGTGTTTACTGTAGTGTGGAGTGTACAGTAGTTTTGTGTTTTGTGTTTACTGTAGTGTGGAGTGTAGTTAATTCTGCTATTTAAAGTGACATATATATAATTGTTGCTTTCTTCATGAAATGATGACTCAGCAACACAATGTCACACTTTGTGCTTTCTGTCTCTGTCTTCTGTGGAGCAAAAAGCGAGTGACAGAGAGACTCTTTCTCTTCCTGAGGAAGAGGACTGCTTCCCTCCATCTCAGCCAGCTCCTGCCTCCCTTCTGCAGCTGCAGAGAGAGAGAGAGAGAGAGAGAGAGAGAGAGAGAGAGAGAGAGAGAGAGAGACAGAAAGAACCAGGGATATGTCCAGAAAGCTCCTTCTCTTCGTACCTTCTGCTTGGCGGGGGCTCAGAAACCACTGCTGAAGTCTTATCCATACATGTGCTCTCTATCTATCTATCTATTATTATCTATTTGCTCTCACCATCAAAAAATGTAGTGTCTCTCAGTATGATGTTGGGTATAACGTACCATGCCAGACATCTTGGCATGGAGTCCTGTGATAATCCATCCCATGCATCTAGAATATTCTCACTCAGTGCCTGGAGTGGAGTGTTGGTAGGGTGTCCAATACTGTCCCACACTTTTTCTATCAGGGATAGGTCTGGCAACGCAACTGGCCAAGCCATAGAATCTGTGTCTTCAAGGCGAGCTCTTGAGACCGCAGCAGTGTTCGGATGAGCACTGTGCCTGAAATGTGCCTATAATGAAGACCAACGGTGATCTGTCATTGTACAAAATTGTACCCTGAACATGTGATGCATGACAACATTGATCTTGCCGCTGACCACAGTGCTTCCAAACACATATTCGTTGTTTGTGTCCACCTATCTGTCTACCTATCTATCTATTGCATTTTTAGAGGAGGGTCCATGATGAGCTGTTGTAATTTTCATTACAGTGATGCTCTCTCTCTCTCTCTCTGTCTCTCTCTCTTGCCCAGACGCTGAGTATTGGTCCGTACAGAGACTTGTCTCCCTGTGGCTCCATCAGTAACATCGTGGAAGGGCTGAGCTCATTAACGGACCATTTCTCTGACCTCACGCTAACCTCTGAACCTCGAAAACCCAGCAAGAGACCACCACCCAACTATCTGTGCCACCTATGCTTCAACAAGGGCCATTACATAAAAGACTGTCCTCAGGTAAAATTGATCAAGTAAAGCTCTCGACTTTCGGCACTGCTCATCAGTCGGGTACGGCTGATCTGTTCTTAGGTTACAAATCACCTGCCCTTAGGCACAGCTGTTCTATGGTTCTCAAAAGTTGACCCTGTTTTTGTTGGAATAAATGTCTCTAGTGTCCAGGGAAGGCTTCTTACTAGATTTTGGAACATTGGTGTGAGGATTTGATTGCATTCAGCAACAAGAGCATTCGTTAGAGTTTAGGATGTTGGACGATCACCATTTCACCTCATCCCCAACACCATCATTCCAGAGAATAAAGTTCCACTGCTCCTCAGCGCAATGCTATGGACTAGTGTCCAGCAATGGGTGCAACTTAAAGTAGCTGAATGGATGGTGAATTAGATGAATGAATTAGGAGGGGTGTCCACAAACATTTGTTAGTATAGGATAAGGGATAGGACAGTGGAGAACACGATGTCCCACTTTACACACAAAGAGAAACAGATCGGTGTATTGATAAGCATTAGGTGTGATAACCTTCTATGAGGGGTCTTCAGAGGTTCAGACATCTGCTTCCATTCACCACCACTGTCAACTCTTCTGACTGGGTGAGATTACCTAGTGTCATACAGCACACGCACTCTGAGCCACTCTCTTCACATCTTAACCACATCTCAGCCTTGTGGAAAATCTGTCACAGATGCACTTAATCAATATGATATCGTATAAACAGCACGATCCCGACTGCAGTCACTTTCACTCACCATGAGTGGGATAGACAGAGAGATTGATGTCGATAAGAAAGAGGAAAATGTTTGGGTTACAGTTGTCATATTTCTGTTGTTCACTGGCCACTTTATTAGAAACACCTTCCTTATGATTGATCACGGGTCACTTTGCAGTAATACCTCTCTTATGCTCCCACTCACTGGCCACTTTATTAGAAACACCTACCTGGTGCTTCATCACTGGACACCTAATTAGAAAATGTTGAGTGGTAGCTGCTCCGGACGTTTCTCTCTCTCTGTACTCTGTGGAAAGAGTTGCTCTGTGTGAAATCTCGGGTTTCCTGTGGAGAGGGTGAGAGCCAGAGAGGGAAAAGAGAGAATAGGGGATGGAACAGAGGAGATAAGAGAGTGATCTGTTATCAGCGGTGTCAGACCGGTGGCTCCAGCCTCCTGCAGAGACTTCCTGTACTAAAACTCCAGTGATGGTTAGGAAACAGTGTCTACCCTCGTAATATCTCTGAATTCCTGATCCCAGCATTTTGGAGTTATTGTACATTTTAATGTAGCGTTAATTTTAGTCTGAGCACTAAACTCTGCTGAGGACCAGAGTCAGACAGCCCTGTTTTAATGGTGTGTTTAATAACATCAATTCCATGACTGTGAGGGACAGAACAGCTTGCATAGGGTGACTTGAAAACTGAGTTGCGAATAGTTGCAAATTTCCTGTTGCTAAGGTGTTCCATGTGGTTGCTATGCGGATTTATTCCTTTGTGCCACCACTATTGATCTGTATGTACACACCTCTACATCAGGTAACAAAAAACAGCCAATCAGGCTCTCTAATTTAGATGGGGGTGGGACAATTTCAGGGTCAAAACCAATCAGAAGCTGGAACAGAACTGGATTCAGATGCAGACCCAATAATACTTTTTGATTCAGAAATATTGGGCCAACATAGAGTCATATTCAGATGGCAGCACTTAAGCACTGATTTCACCTGGAGACACTTTTAATAGGCACCAGGTGTGTTCAGGTGACAGGAGCATAGTTTAATGTGCAAGGAATGGGGTTCCATAGAGGTCCTTGCCTATTGTGTTTTGATTCAAGGTGGACATTTTTCACCCAGAGTCTTCAGTGTTTATGTATATTAGCCCACCTGCTGCAGTCATTCAAAGAGAAACCCAACACTGCAGCACAGCTGGTCCTGAACATAATCCTGCACCCACAACATAGGTGTCAAATTGTTCTACTACAAAAAAACCTTTGGCACTATTTCTAAACAAAGCCCTCAATATTTATGCAAAAAGCCTTGTATCAAATCAGCAGTTGTTTCCTTTTTTTGCAAATCAAACCTGTGTAAAAGAAGAAGAGCTGAGGACCACTGTTATTCCCAGTCCTGGACCATTAACCCTGTACCCTCAACACTTCTTTAAAAACATGGATCTTCAGCACGACAGCTTAACAACCATCAACACAGGGTTAAATAAACCCTGGATCCTCCACACTACTGTTAAATAAACCCTGGATCCTCCACACTACTCTTAAATATACTATAGGCCTTCAAAACTACTGGTAAATAAACCCTGGATCCTCCACACGACTGGTAAATAAAATATTGAATCCTTAAAGCTACTGTTAAGAATTTCTGTATCACAAATCAGGGATTCCCAAACACCTGCAATGAATCAGATGTGTCCAAGTACATCATGGACCTAAAGGGCTCTTCAGTAGAGAAACTTCACACTGTGATCTTAAAGCAGTGTTTAAAGCAGAGCACTCTGAAGTGCAGATGCTGCGGCACTGATTAAAGTCATATGTAAGAGACGGTGTCTTATGGCTTTCATTTAATAGCATATCACTCTTCAACACTCCTATTCAAAAGCATAATTCTTCTTGTTTGTCCAGAGGAACACACACACACACACGGTGTGGGATGGTGTGGAATCCCAGCCATGAGCAGCGTTGGACTGACAGTAAGCTAGATTACCCCCACATCTAAACACTAAGGGTGCATTTGTACTTGTAGTTTGGTTCTCTTGTTCTAGATTAAGTTGGCTTTGAATCCCCACTGATGCACAACACTAGTATCTCCTCATTCAGTGTTTCTTCATAAATCAAGAGTTTATTCTGCTTTTGTTGGACTAAGTGTCTTTACTGTTCAGTGAATAATTTCTACTAGGTTTTGGAATGAGCATTGCTGTGAGAATTTGATTGCATTCAGCGACAAGCTTGGATATTACTTGAGACTTGGATGTTGGATGATGCTGGATGGAAGTCCATTATTCCAGAGAACACATTTCCACTGCTCCACAGCTCAGTGCTGGGATTTATACCCCTCTAGCCTACAGGGACTAGTCAAGCTGTGTGTGCATTTGCACATCTGTGCCAGCATATGGTGCAATCTAAAGCAGTTGAATGCATTAATTAGAAGGGATGTCCACAAACCTTTGGACACATAATGTATATTGCAGTCTGCACATGGTATTCAGAGGATTTAAGGGTATTAGAGTGTAGAGAGTACCGTTTACAGGTTTCCTGCTGATCCTCCTCAGTCATCCCTGAAAACTACTCTCTGGAACTACACAGTCTTTATGACACACTCACACACATATACATACACTGAGATGTTCCCTCAGGGCTGATCAGGTTCCCCTCACACAGAGAAACCCAGAGCCAAAGTCATTCCTCATGTTTCCTCATGTTGTGTTCAGTTTTCTGTAGGCTGTCAGTGCTAGGCTGAGTCCCTCTGGAGCAGACCTGTTACCCAGCACATCTACAAGTAATGAGACATAGGGACAGATATCATGGAACCGACGTTGAGGTCATTATCCAGTGTTGTTGTAATGGAAACAGTCAAAGCTGTGCACAGATTCAGTTTCTGAGATTTCATTTGTTCATAGGTCCCAGCTGTGTGTTAAACACTCACACTACACTCACTGACAAAAAATAGCACAATGTCAGATTGCTGCTGCATGCAGTTCTGTCTCTGGCAGATATGTAAACGATAACAGGTGTGGTCTGATTAGACACTGCGTTGTGGCACAAGTGGGTGGAAAATTTCCCCAATTCCCCAGTTTTCCCCAATGCCTATAAAAAGACTCTCAGAGTCTACTTTTGGGTAGTGTACGTATTGGTAATTGATCATTGACTGCTAGACATGCCTCCACGACACACTCAAAGACATTTGATCCACTGCCTCAAGAAGCTTGCTGTGGTAATATCTGCACAACCAGTATGAGGGACAATATATCAATAAGACCATCCCATATCCAAGCCCTGTGATGCAACCCCTCTCGATCTCCTTCACCTCCAACTGCAACTGCTGCAACACACAGTTTCATTCCTGTTTGCTGTTTCCTGTTTTTTGATGACATGTGCAAGTTAGAAGTTCAATCGTACCCTTTTTTCATCAATCTAAAAATTAGTAGCATTAGATATTTCATCTGGATTTAAGATTATTTCATTTGATAAGATACCATTTGTTTTTGTTTGGGTTTGAGAACCACTGACCACTGATCTCATTGCAGAGTATAACCTCTAGTTTATTATTGCCTAAATATAAACTACACAAGATGTAGACGAGTCACCAAGTTAGGAGTGTAGTGATGTGGCCAATCTCAAACCCCTATATCCATATATCCATAATGTATCCACCACTTGACGGGAGCCACTGTAGATGAAACTAATCATTTACCTTTACAGTATTCAGCAGACGCCCTTCTACAGAGCGACTTACAAAAGTGCTTTGCTGTTCACTCAGAATATCCTTAGCTAGAAGACAAGGCTGGAATCTACAGGTTCCTCACGCTTAGATCCTGCTCAACACAAATGTCTTTATGGAGTTAAATACTCCTGAAACAGATGAGTCTTCAGTCTGCGTTTGAAGACAGTGAGGGACTCGGCTGTTCGGACTCCCAGGGGAAGTTCGTTCCACCATTTTGGTGTCAGAACAGAAAAGAGTCTGGATGCATGTTCTCCTTGCATTCTGAGGGATGGTGGGTCAAGCCGAGCTGTTCTTGAGGCTCGAAGGGCTCTTGGTACAGCTCGAGTTTTGACCATTGCCATCATGTATGGAGGAGCTGGTCCATTTTTGGCTTTGTAGGTCAGCATCAAAGTTTTGAATCTGGTGCGGGCAGCTACAGCCAATGAAGGGAACGCAGAAGACGAGTTACGTGACTGAATTTAGTGTGTGTGTGTGTGTGTTTGTGTGTGTGTGTGTGTGTGTGAGTGTGGAGTTTCCCTTTGGAACAGCTGCCTCTTTGGAAAGACTTGGCCAACTTAAACACAGCACGGGAAAGTGATCTGCCGTATTCTCTTATTCTATCCTTTATCTCCACTTTCTCTGACTCCCAGGGCAAAGGTCTCTCTCTCTCTCTCTCTCTCTCTCTCTCTCTCTCTCTCTCTCTCAAGCTGCTCATTGTTGTTTTCAGTGTTTATTACAGTTTTTCTTAATTGCTAAGACACATTTATTGAGACCTCTATCCATTTCTCCAAACACAAATCCCAGTCCTCAAACCACACTCACAAAACCTCAGACTCTTCCTGCAAAACCAAACTATTGCTTCGAAACCAAACTGTTGTCACGTCAGAATCCGAGACAATCAAAATTGAAAAACAACACTGAACATTACATTACACTGTCATTACACACACAGTAGGAAACAAACCCCACAGTGATCAGGTCAAACAGCTTTAGAAATAATCTTTATTGTCCACAAAGGAACATTTCATGGCAAGGAACATTTTCAAAACAAAACTCCTGCTTAGCATTTATTAATGATTATATATATATATATATAATTGATCTTGGTCTCCTCTTCCACCTCTTATTCTTACTCTGCTTCTCTGATTTTTTTCTATCCATGGTGAAATTTCAGTGACCAGGGAATGACCTTGGACTGGTTCGTACTGGTTTCTTCACATCATTACCCCCATGTGTGATCAATTTTGAGTTGCTGTGTTATTGAGGCGCTTGGACTTTAATTTTCATTTTTGCTACCTTGCAAAATGTGTTTCAGTGGGTGAAAATATGTTGTGTTTAACTGGGTGAATGGGGCATTACTACTGTTAGGAAAAGTTAGATGTATACAAGTTAGTTGCATTAACTAGACACCATACTTCCACAATGCACACTCCAGCCACTGGGGGGGGTCTCTCTCTTCTGGAGATCCTGAAGTGGAGTCTTTAAAGGAAGGCCCCTGGTGCAGGAGTGAGGCCTGGACCTATTCAAGATGGTGGAAGTTTTGGAATCCCTCTCCTAGCACCTGGGATGAAGTGTTGTACCTTTTGTTTTGTTTGCTGCCTACCCTTTTGAACCTTCTCTCTGTAAGCGTGGGCTGGCCGGCTATGGAGTCAGTGCTTGGGTTCTTCAAGGATCTCAGGTAAGACGAGGAACCCTCCCCAGTTCCCATTCACTCACCTTAGCCTCATACACCTTACTTCCACATTGGGTAACCGCAACACATAGTCATTAGGCTAGGGACTCTAGTTAACGGACCTTGAATTCCTCTAGACAGCTTGTTGTGTAAAGGGGTTAACTAGTGGTTCGTAGCACTACTGCTGATCTCGGATTGGTTGACATTACTGCTACTAAGCTCTGATTCATTGGCATTATTGCTATTGAGTGCTGATTGCTTGATATCACTGCTACTAATTTCTGATTGGTTGGCATAACTGCTATTGAGTATTGATTGGTTGGCATTACTTCTACTAATTGCTGATTGGCTGGCATTGCTGCTACTGAGCTCTGATTGCATTCAGAGTGATGCCATGTCAACACTGCAGTCACTGAGTGCTGGTTGACTAGAATTACTGCTGCTGAATGCTGATTGGTTGCCATTTCTACAACTGATTACTGAATGATTGACATTACTGCTACTCAGCTCTGATTGGCCAAAAAAAAAAAAAAAAAAATCAAAGAACCACTCGGGTAAAAGAGGGGTTTGCAGTGGTAGAAATTGTTCTACATATTAGAAAAGTTAAATGCAAGTGAGTAAAGTGTGTGTGTGTGTGTGTGTGTGTGTGTGTGTGTGTGTGTTACAGTTTGTATTGGACTTAATCTGGTCCTCATTTCCAGCTGTTCACTCCAGCTCTGAGACCTGCAGCCAAACTGCTCCAGCTATATATATGTGTGTGTGTGTGTGTGTGTGTGTGTTGGTATGAGATGAAGAGAACTGTGGGCCTCTCTCATGTCCTGTGGGACCAATGAAGGGAATGGCTCTCTATTCAAGACTCTCCTGTAGCATGTCTGTATTTCAGTTAGTTCAGAGTCAGTTAAAGCCAAACATTTCACTTTTACCTAAATACTAACTCACTAGCTCATGGCAAGGATGGCTGCACAAGCAGATGGATAGTATATTCCTTTTCCAAAGGTGTGTCAAGAATTAAAATTCCTCGAGCCACAGTGTCATGTGTTTAGTCATACCCACAACCCATGCATTACCACCCACAGTGGACAGCGCATTGGCCACCCACAGGTGTTTTGGGCAATGGAATCGTTTGTGTGTTGTGAAGACCCTATGAAGGCATGAAGGCATGGGTTGGGTCCAGTGGTTTGCCTAACATGTCATTGACCAGTGCCACTACATTTCACTGCTTGGTTACCATTTGCAGCCCTCCATGGACTTCATGTAGTCATCGAGTAGGATCGTGCACCATGCCTTCGGGCCCAGTTGTCCACAATTTGTTCTATGATGGTAGTGTATACTGTAAAAAGTACAAGATCCTTGATGAGCTTTAGGAGTTTCTTCAATTTGAAACTGTGGAGGAACTTCTTAGTCCTTCAAGGAACCTTCAAGAAACATTTGTCCATTTATTGAAGCACCATTAAAGAAAGTACAGTTTCAGATTGAATAACATGCAAACATTCTCAAGGATCTGGCATTTTTTAAAATAAAGCAAGTCCAGGGTGGAAAGGATTCAGATGATATGTCCAGCCAGTAGACTCGCAAAGGGGGTCCTTGTTACTCAGTCTCTCTGAGGTGTAAATAGACG
This sequence comes from Acestrorhynchus altus, assembly GCA_034509495.1. NCBI lineage: Eukaryota > Metazoa > Chordata > Actinopteri > Characiformes > Acestrorhynchidae > Acestrorhynchus > Acestrorhynchus altus. The sequence goes on along the minus strand of CM067510.1, from coordinate 29,163,899 downwards.
TCAAGAAGTGTGCTAGAGTTGTTCAGTCTGACATCTATACTATTCGTCCAGTGCAAATGGGAAAGAAGATAAAGGTTTGCAGGAAACTACACATGCAGAAGTATTGTCTCTTAATGTCATTGGGTTCAATGCAACATACCAGACATCTTTGCGTGGAGTTGTAGAGGTTCCTAATGGTGTCCTGTCATAATCAATTGTGTGATACATGACAAAAAAAACATTGATCTTGGTGCTGACGACACATTCATTATTCACAAAGACAAAGTGGAACTCATCACTGCAGATTACTCACTGGCATTCTGAGTGATGCCTTGACAGTCTGGCATGACACTATTGCAGTCAATGAATTGCAGTTGGTTGACTCCTTCTGGATCCAACTATTTTTAATGACTATTTTTGTTCGGGTTTTGTTCTCATTCAACATGCTGACTGATTTCACCTTTTGGCTGTGAGATCAGACACTGCTCACTGCTGTTACTGACTAATCTGCTCTATTGAATATCGTACAGCTGTATTCTCCAAACGATCTGGCTTTGGCATGTCAGGGACGCTGACTCCTTTAAAAGAACTGGCATCTGTGCTCAGCACTGGAGATCAGAAGTGAAGCAAATGGAGATTTTGGTCTGGCTCTCATTAGGCGGACAACTGACAGGGGGGCTGGCATGCACGGATCGTCGCTAAGAGGTTGGCAGTGCAGCAGAGAAGAGCAGATGGGTTTAATTGCACATCACACACAAACAGACATGAAGAGAACATAGGATGATAGTATCCATGTCTGGACCTGATTTTAGATTACAGCAAAAATGGGAGCTAAATTGACCAGAGGCACTTTCTGAGAGCAGAACAGCTTAAATCTATACTTCAGCAACAAACGATGGTACACTTTTTCCTTTTACCCCATGTGTAGTCAGTTAGTTAAGTCATTAATTGGACTCAGAATCACTTCTTTAGTTTAAGACTGAACTGTGGGGAACTTCAGTAGGCCAACTCCGAGTCTATTAGAATAGGACTCTCAGATACCTACTGTACCTATGGTATAAAGTCCCCCTGTACTGAGCTTTGGAGCAGTGGAACTGTGTTCTCTGGAATGATCCAGTACTTTTGGGATGATCATCTAACACCATTGCTGATTACATTCAAATTCTCACAGCAATGTTCTAAAATCTAGTAAAAAGTTGTCATCAATGGGTGGAACTTAAAGTAGCTTTCAGTATTTGACATAGTACTGTTTATCTGGTCCACATATGTAATGTAATGTATTTGGCGTGATCAGGTGAGTGTTTGAGAACTGTTGTCGTGTGAATGGAGACATTTTCAGAAACGCTGCTAGAGCTGGAAAGAAAAAAAGGACATTGTTGAAAATATCCGTTTGTGTGTGGATGGGGTGGGCACATTTATTAATTCTTTAAATAAAGATGGGGTATGATCCCCACTGCATCTTTTTGGCATCTTTATTTTACCACTCGCCAACATGGAGAGTACCATGATGTTCTCATGTGACAGTGTCGCACTGAGAGACATGTCTTCAATTCCATTATGTTAACGCAGTTTTAATGCTCATGTTCAGTAGCTTTGACAGTTTTCTTTAACAGCGTTACTTACAAGCAACCAATGAAAATGCTGCCTTAGAGGCTGACTGACTCGTTTTCCAGACAAGTTTCTGAGAAAGTAACACCATATGAAAATGAATTCTTAAAAACAAAGAAAATCTCAGACTGAATTAAACAGCTTTCACACACATACACGATTCTAACGCTCCCGTCACTGGTTATTGTAATTGGTTATTCTCTGAACCAATTTGTAGAGCTGCCTTCAGAACCATTTTGAGTAAAGACACACACGCACACGCGCGCGCACACACACACACACGCAGGTTGCATTACACAGAGATTAACTTCACCCAAACAAAGAGTTTGAGATCAGTCCATTACAGGTGTACACAACTTGTCCAGAGGTTTGTGGATACTTTGCACTTGTTTTGTTATTTATCTATTTATTTATTTATTTATTTATTACAGCTGGTGTTCTATGTTCTAACACACTGGGTACGTTAATCTTCATCACTCAATGTCATGTTCATCAAAGACTCTTGTTATAAGAAGACTGTTTGTTTTTTTTGTCCAAAGAATTAAGGATCAATTACGAAGGAAAAATCACTTTTGACTCTCCAACCCAGTGACTGTAGAAAAAGTTGGACAGCAACGTCTCTCCACAGTGAAGCCACCTCACATCTGGTGCCACTGCTGGCTGGTTACAGTATCTCTGCACATCCCCATATGTTTCAGTGACCCAACAGCCAATTTTCCTTCTCATTTTTCTCTTCTATACCTCTGTTCCATCTCCAATGTCTAACTCCAACAGTTAGTTTTCTCAGTTTTTAAAATGTTTCCCTGCTTAGAAGGCAGGGTTACCCTTAGGAATGAAGTGATTCACAGCCTTGGCTGCAATAGACCGTCTGCAGGACCTGGGTTGTAGCAGAGATGTTATAAATGAGCACATCGGCCACTGGCTGGAGCACAAATGGGAGCTCTCATAATGTTTACCATGGTTTCTTTTCATGAATAAAGTCATTCAGCTTGCAGGTTATGCCACAAATGCAGTGCTGGTGGGGAAATCTACTATCAGTCATTAGTTTGACTTGTGCTGTTTTACACAATGTGATAAAATGTGTACAATTTCTATTATATGTTTTCCTGATGAACAAATCTGATCCCAGTAGGGCTTTAGTTATAACAGTGTGTGGAAACTACCTCCACCGTGTTTGGAAGCTGGATTTTATGGGCTATAAATTGACTTATTCATCTTCAAAATGGAGCTACATATTATAGGAGTGAATTCTGGGACTTCTACACACTTAGTCATTAAGCACACTTACGCCAAAAGCTATAGAAGTACCCTCTTGTGGGCAGCCTTGCTTAACTAGTTTCTCGTTATTTCGTTTCTGATCCCTGTGTTTTGTTTGTGTGTGTGTAGGCACGGCCGAAAGGTGAAGGTCTGACTCCGTACCAGGGGAAGAAGCGCTGTTTCGGGGAGTATAAATGCCCAAAGTGTAAGAGAAAGTGGATGAGTGGAAACTCCTGGGCTAACATGGGGCAGGAGTGCATTAAATGCCACATAAATGTTTACCCACACAAACAGGTATGCACCACTCAGCACCGCTGCACGGTAGAAATGTGAATTTGGACACTTTTGCTTTTAGTGTGATATTATTATCGTAATGTTGGTATGAACATTTTTTTCCTTAGACTTTAACAGGGAGAGTGGTGCCTCAGTCGTTCCCACTCTGTGCAGGAACACCACTATTGCACTATTGAACTTTGGTGGAGCTGTACAATAACCTCTCTCCAGAACTGCATAACCCAAAGCATGGTTGTGTATAATCCTGTAATATTACTCTACCACCTCAGTCCACGTGCTTCTCTCACTTCAGACGCTGCTTGCGTATCTATCAGCTAGTCAACAACAAGCTGCCCATGAGGGGGCACTCAAAAGAGTGATTTGCATTTATAACAATGGTGTGAAGGTGAATTACACCGCCCACATGCAGGGGGAGATGTAATGGAATCAGGCTTTCTATGTGTGAATGTAATGATTGTTGAGTGAAAGGATACGTTTATTGGGGAAAACTGTACAGTTGAAAGGAGATTCTAGTACCCTGTTGGGCCTCTAGCCTGGATACAAAATGAGATACAATTGGGCACGGAGGCGCACAGGTTCTGTAAAGCATCCTGCAGCGCATTTATCCACAGATGTCGTGTATAAATCAGTTTATTCTAATTCTAAATCCACATTTTGATCAAATGTGTTCAAATGAAAACCAGTAAGAAGTTCACAATATTCAAATTTGTATAATTAAGTAAATGATCTTAGTTACTCAGCAGGTTATGAGAACGTAGACATGAGAGACAGGTTGTGTTTTTCATTAAAAGCTCCTTACAGAACACAAAACCATTGTCATGCTTTTGGATCAGTCTATTCATCAGATAACCACATGTTTCTCTTCAAAGCAGAGGGAGATCCTCTCAGGCTCTTCTGAATTGGACTCCATCTGCTCTCATCTTTCATTACTTAATTTCACACAGATGTCAGAGTGAGATGACATAACTCACTGCAGTGTGAACGACCGAGGAGTCACTCTTAGGCAAAAAAAAAAATCTCACTTGCAAAACCAGAGAGAAACATAACCAAAACATTCTCAAATCTCAAATGCGAGCCAAGCAGTGAACCCAGGAAAGGAAACAGAGTCAAAACCAGTACAAACTCGAACAAAAATGGGTCAAACATGAAAATCGCAATCATAGAAGTACTGCTCGATATACTGCATAATGCTTAGTTGCAATACTTCACAACCAGTATATCAAACAAACTGGTATGTAAAGGATCAGGTACTGAGATTCACATCAACACGTTTAGTATTGCAGGGCTGATGAACGTGATTGGGTGATGGGCTGATTCCAGGTTTACTCGATCAACAGATGCACTCTGGAAATTGAAGTGCTCAGCAGGTGATTGCCTATTGACAGAAATGGCTGAGTCAGTTTTCAGGACTACAGAGTCTGTACCAAGTGTGACGCATGCAAACACGATTTGCAAATTCACCATTTGTGATATGGAAGCCAGATACCAGGTAGCAGAAAGTGAGTCGAGTAGTGTGAGTGGTACTGGACCCAGGCTATGGGACTATATCCCCAGGTCTTTTCTTTTCTCCCCCCTTTCAAAGGAGTGTGGGTTATCTACCCCTTACTGACAGGTCAAAACAGGGGAGCCCTTATTTTGAGCACAAAACAACCATTCAAAGAACCCTTTGTAGCACCTTAATCTTTAAGAGTGCAGCGTAAAACCCATTGTGGGTAAGAGTGGCGATAGACTTCTGCCAGTCGGACCCTTTATTGCTGTTCAAACACTACACTGTGAGTTATGTCTTCTCTATCTGCAGCATCTGTGTCAAACTGAATAAATAAAGAAGGCATGCCGAAGGAATGCTGGGGGACTCTCTTGTGGAAATCTGGACGCAGCAGGACACAAGATGAGAGAATTTCTCTTAGCAGTAGATTTATCTTTCACCAGACTCTCTTTAAGACACATTTAAGATGCCCCCTGCAGAGCTGGAGATTTATCCTTCATAAATATCGGCTGCCCTGCTTTACGACCTGTGCTGAGAATCACTGCCGTGGATTTCCTGCAAAAAGAAGCATCACTGTGTGTGAGAGCTGACCCAGAGTGACCAGAGAGGAGCAGACAGAAAGGAGAACACCCCTAGAGATCTGCAGACCACCTGCACACTAGAGGAGGAGCCAACGCTACTACAGCCCAACCACTGCATGTGCAATGAGGCGGCTGTTACATTTAAATAGGGCTCATTAGTGCTGTAGTGCACTTACCTGTGTAAAGGATCATGTAGTGAATCTCAAACTCTACTCCAAACAGTCAATTGTATGGTTGTTAATCTGTGGTTGTATATCAGTTACACTCTTTTAAAGAGTACAGCTGCCTTGTGGAAGTGTGATACCGTAGTTAGGCTATTTCAACAGACTAACAGCACCATATTAGAAGATGCTCCCAGTAGAAGTATAGGTAGGATGTTTGGAGCCTAAATCACAATATGAAGGTCTCCTCTCTTATTCAGACAATGTTTCCAAACCCGAGCTGGAAAGAATCTTTGAAATGAGTCCATTTTGGCAAACTGTTCCAAATTTTCTGGATGGAACTGTGCAGTCTTTGGGACATATTTCCAATCAGAGAGAGCAGCAAAATGCAGCTGTTTGCAAGGTCAGGCGCTGCAGGCATGACTGGAACCCTCTCGCAATGCAGTTCTGCTCTAAAGTGGAAGAAACATAGGCTATAAATGCCTACAGCCTGAAAGACTACAGCGATAGACAGCAACTGTGTATGTGAGTCACTTGTTTGCGGAACCACCGCTGCAGGGGGAGTCCGTCTGCTCTGTGTTTATGGAGGAACCCACTGCACTGGTTTCCTAAATAATAGACGTCACCATCTGCTCACAGACTTGTTTGTCTCAGACAGAAAGCAGACATCAGAGCAGCTCAACACATACGTAAACAACACTGTAAGGTTATTATTGCGACAGGACGTCAGCCGTGTGACCAGATGAAGCTGCCTAACAGTACATGTCTATTGTTTTGTGTCTACAGCGCCCCCTGGAGAAGCCTGATGGCCTTGATGTGTCTGATCAGAGTAAGGAGCATCCTCAGCATCTGTGTGAAAAGTGTAAGGTGCTGGGCTACTACTGCCGCAGAGTACAGTAGAACCTGAGCCAGAAAACACACTCACCTGCGAGCAGAACCTTAACCTAAAGCCAAAACAGCAGCGGGAGACAAACCTCCTGAAGTACTAAAGACATTTGGACCTGCCAAGACCAGCACCTGGAACTAGAGTTTACCAGCAAACCCTCAAGATGAGAGCATATCATCGTACCTTGAAGCCCAACTACCTGGACCAAAGAGACAACACCAGGGCCTGAAACACACTCAGCAGGTGAATGCCAACACTTCACAACACTTCAGAACATCAGTACAGTCATGTACACCTGAATCCAACTGATTTAGCATCTGGGCCAAGAATGCTCTCACCTGGATCCAAAGCATTTCTCACACACATTCACCTGGTTGCATATTAACTTTCACTTGAACACATTCACCTAGACGCATATCATCTGACCCTCTGAATATGCTCACCTGGACAGATATCACCTGACCCTCTTCACACTCACCTGGACACATCACCTGATCCATGAGGATGCTTATATGTACAAAGAGCACCTAACACCTGAACACGCTGTCCTGGACACATATTGTGCAATGCCTGAAAATGTTCACTTGAACATATATCACCTGCTCATGTTCTGCTCACCTGGACACAAATTACCTGACCATTTGAACACCAACACTGCATCTAAGCACACCTGGACACATTCTTTTACCATAAGCACCTAGATGCTTACCTCTTTAACATGCTCACCACAATGTATTTCAGCTGATCCTCCAACCTAGACACGCTCGCTATTCCAACAGGACAACGTTCATCCACATATTGCTGCAGTCTCAAGCGCTTGCCTTGAACTTGCCATCAACACACCACCCCTACTGCAAAATCTGCAGGAACTGAATGAGTGTATTCAACCTACATGGAATGGATAATCGCAGGGCACCATTAAGAACCTCTACAACTCAATGCCAAGACGTCTGGCATGTTGCATTATACCCCACGCCACCCTGAGTTGACAGATTTGACAGTATTATAGCTCTGTTTTCTTCAGTTTTGTGTCTGCATGAGTGAGTGAATCAGACTGAAACAGCTCTTTTTTTATGGTCTCTCAGTGCCTTATAGTCTGTATCAGCACAGACACCGTCTCCACTGTGAATTCAGAAAGCCACGTCTTAGTCGTATTATATATATCGTATCATGCTTATGCTGCAAATCCTTCCGGTGTAGTTTCCACACTATAGAAGACTCGGCTGATGGGTTCTTCATTGCTGGACAGTATTTTAGCTGATCTTCATTGCACAACTTGCAGTATTACTCAGGTTAGTTCTGGTAGACCAGATTGGTGGTCTCATGTTTTGAGAGGAGGGGTCATCAACCCTTCCTGCAGACTTTAGATTAAACCCTAGTTCTCCCCACCTGATTACTACCTTCAGAAGTTCTTGATTGGCTGAATGGGGTGTATTAGATTTGGGTTAGAGTTGAAACCTGCATGCAGGGTTGGTGTCCCCTGTTGTAGAGGTCCGAGCTGAACTGATTTTGGTTCTGTTTACTTGATTTGTGTGGTGTAGTCCACATTACACTAAAGGCAGGTGTTTCTAATCAAGCTGCCTGAGTGGAAGCACAAGGTAGGGGTTTCCAAGAAAGTGGCCAGTGAAGATGCAAAGGAGTGTTTCTAATAAAGTGGCCAGTAATAATATTAACTATGTAAAAAAAAAAAAAAACTTATTTCACATATTAACGGAGTATTTCAATAGTGTCTCTGTATCAGTCACAGGTTTGTGCTGATGTTTACTCTACAGTAGAATGACTGACAGATTATGACTCATTATGCAATGTTTAGGGTTTATATGTATAAAGTATATTACAAAGGAAAATCCTATTTTCTATATTTAGATAAAGAATATATTATCAGTATTCAGAAGCATCACTTCTGCCTGTTCTGATGTTTATAAGATTTTTTTTCAGCAGAAAAAGAGACTCAAACACTTCACAAAAAGGTATTTTTGATATAACCATAAAAGTAAAAGAATAATATAAAAGAACAAGGGGGAAATAATCTCTTCCAGATGGCCATCCAACCTCATGTGCCTTATAATTACAAAGTTTTTTTTATTTCATTCTGACTATACACATCAGCCAGAACATTAAAACCACTGCTAGGTGATGTGAATAGCATTGATGAGCTGGTTCCAGGGCCTCCTTTCAATGAGGCCAATATTAGTCAGAAAGTGAGGTCAGTTCTTGAAGTCGATGTGTTAAAGCATGATAAATGGACACGTGTATCTGACTCTTTGACAATAAACAGACTGGAAAAACATCAGGTTTTGTTGGGTGTTCCTGGTGGTCAGTACCTACCAAAAGTGCTCCAAGGAAGGGCAGCCAGTGGACCAGTGACAGGGTCATGTCTTATGGATGCTCATGGAGGTCCCACCTCAAAAGTTACAGCATCTGCTGTAACACCTGAAGGTATCCTGATACCACAGATCTTGTGGAGTCCATGCCTGGTCCATGTCAGTGCTGGAACCTACAGTATTATTACACAATATGGCTTTAATGTTATGGCTGATATGCTGCATAGACATGGGACCTGTAGACCAATCTAAACTTTGATATAAGTTCAGAGTAGTAGTTTGAGATGGGCTGCATCACTACACTCATCACTCTGTGAAACACCAACATCTACTGTGGTTTAAGGGAGAAGAGTGAGGACAGCGACTGCTGACCAAACAGTAATGGGTTTTAAGTATTTGATACTCGATTTGAAACCTACTCTACTGTTTTTATTACTATTTTGTTTGTAAACTCAAGAAAGAGGAGTCAATTAAATAACTATTACTGTACAAATGTGCAGTGTGTTTTACTGTCTGTTTACATGCATCGGTGGGAGTTCAGTGCTGCAAAAAGAAAAATGGACCATAATTATATAAATTTATATTACTAATATTTATAATGAAATCAAATTGAATAGAATATAATATAGGACAGATTATTAACATTCGTAGTACTCACACTTACACTACACTTACATTTAATGTAATTATTTTCAGTCTGGTTTTACTTTAGAAAGATTATGTGGAATAAAGGCCACAAAAATTCAACATCATGGTAATGCTTTTTTTTTTTTAATTCCTGAGGTGAGTTACAGTCCAACAGTCAGCCCACATTAAACACAACACTACACACAGACACACACACACAGTGTTGATGTAAACATTCACATTGGACATAATTCAGATTGGAATTCTCATTTTCACATTGTCCAGTTCATGGATTTTATAAACGTTAGTAACCTGTTAACGTATTTAAATCCACTGACCCTGATTGGACAAGACGTCCTTTCAGATCATTATATTAAACTAATTGTAAAGTTCACATTAGAATAACGGCTCAGAACTGACCTTAGATAATCCAGATTCTAATCCAGAAGTTAAAGTCTCTTTTATGTAACAATGTGCAGTGATTTCAGGTAAGTGCTGCAGGCCTGTTTCCCTGTAAGTTAGTCTAATGTTATTAGTGGGTTTAGTGTGAAATGCTTGGTTCTAGATAATCTTACCCAGTCACAATATTTGACAGTGGTAGTGAACGGAAGCAGACATCTGAACCTCTAAAATGGTTATTACAAGTTATTACAACTAATGCTTATGAACACACTGTCTGATGCCTGACTCACTGTTTTCCCAGAGTTTGGAGAAGATTTGGGGTCTAAAATGAGTTTTTAAAAGATAACATTCCATTAGTACAGTGGAATCATACGCACTGGAACACAGTGTAGCAAAAATAGTCTCCAAAGAAAAAGTATTTGTTCAGATTTTAGATTTTGTGTGTTCACAGATAGCAATGACTGTTTGGCCCAAACATGGCCCAGATCTGACCCAAATGTCTAGTCAAAATTTCTTTCACTACCACTAAATAAATCAGAGTCAGTAAGTTTCTTTACAACAGGGGTGGAGAACATGACTCTTGGAGGTTGAAGCAGGGCAACAGCTAACCTTTGCTGCTGACAGCCTTCCAGGACTGGAGTTGTTCACCCCCAGCTCTACAAAAAGCACAATTTCACACCAAATCCCCACTTAGAATATTAAAATATTGGGTTAAAAGTTGCCATAGCACACACAGAAGTGGGCATTTCAGGTCCAGCAAGTCAAAATAGCTGCAGCAGAGCCCAGTCAGTTGGAACAAAATCCTGGGGCAGATTTTGACTTGCTGCACCTGAAATGCCCAGCAACAAAGACCAGTAAATGGTACCAGTACATTGTCCCATTAAGTATCTGCGGTGGATGAACAGTAGGAAACATGGCACTGCAGCTGGAAACACTACCCTAATCACCTTTGTAATTTTCCTGCTCGGATCATACACTTCTCCATGTGTACCATTTAGACAATTGCACACCGACATGTTGTAAAACACACACACACACACACAGACGCACTAACCCATGTAATCGAATTTTATCCATAATAAACTAAATGCCTTTTAATGATCAGAACAGACCTGTGCAGGTTATGGACAAGGAGGACAACAGTCCTAGAGGAAAATGCCTGATTCATCTCTTCTTGAGAAGGTAACCAGTTTAAGGTGTGCTGCTGGACTCCAGCCTGCAGTTCCCACCCCAGATTAGAAGCACCATGTACTCTGATGAGCCACAGTTTGTGTGTGTGTGTGTGTGTTCTAGATACGTCAGTATGATGAGCTGTCAGAATTGGGCTATTTGAGTTCTCCACAGTCAGAGATGGTGATCCTCTTGGAGGTTTTTCCAGAGCGAGAGCCTAAAGCCTCCACCTGCTTCACCACCTCCAACCCGTCCTTCACACAGCCAAACACCACGTGCTTCCCATCCAACCTGAAACACACACACACACACACACATATTTGTCATTAGAAATATGAACACAGTGTATATGATGACTCTTTCATGAAGGCTTTATTTGTGAAGGTGTTGCTGAAGTAGAACAAGATAAGGTAAAGGCCCACCCTTTCCATGGTACCCAGGAGCATTTGGGGAGTTAAGTGTCTTGCTCAAGGGCAATTCATGTCCTGCCATTTCAGGGATTCGAACCAACAACTGGTCCCCAACCAGCAGGCCATGGCTGTACCACAACCCCAGAATCGAGCAGGGGTACTGATTTTCCTTTCTAGCAACCCTAGGAGCAGCTGTCTTTGGTTTTTATTTTGGTCTTCCAGACCTGATCTTGACCTCCACTGTTCCTGTTAACTGCCATTACTTGCCATTACATTTTGAAATCAGGAAATGACTACCTTAAAATGCATTGCTATCTTTTTGTAGGCTTCTGCTTTATAGACCTCAACAATTTTCATTTGCAGAGTGTTAGGCAGCTGCTTTGAAGAACCCTTGGCTGCTGTTTTTTGGAACAAAGTTAGTGGAGTCCGAGGTCTGAAACCTTGGTCAAAGTTATGAGTGATAATGTACTACTTTTTAATCTGCAATAGTACAAAACTACATTGGTATTGAATACACAGGTATTGCTCAAATCGTCAAAAATGTGTTTATGCTTTACCTTTATGCTTTTTGGAGATCATTTCAATGTCCGACTGAGTGCGTTTTGAATCATATCGATACGATGAAAAAGATCAGATGTTACCTGTTGTGTGAATACTGCTGTTTATTATTGGTCTTAATTCGGACAATATGGTTAATATGGACAGTTCCAAGCAAATATTCATCAGCAGTGTGAAGAGATGTATTAAATATAAGTATTTTGTCTATTTTTCATTATTAACCAAATATGACATATACACCATATTAACGTTTCCAAACCTTAGGGCCGGTATGCAGCCCACACTTCAGTTCAAATCCTCACAGTTGCCTCGCAAACCTACTATTAAACCGTCCCAGGACAATGGAAACTGTTACTCCAACAAAAGCAGGATAAACTATTTTTAATATCCTTGATTTCTGAATGAATGAGAAGGTTTCCAAATATGTTTTCCCAATATAGCACTTTCTAATTAGAGGGCATAATTTTAATATCAATATCAAAAGTAGTAGTGTGCAAGTTGTGTAATCTAAAATACATTCATTAAGTGTGATCAAACCTTTGGATAATACTGCAATTAAACATGTCTTGCCTTAAAATGACAATATAGTTAATTGTTTACTCAAGTGATAATCAGTTATTTCACAGATGTAGTTCATACCTTGCATTAACCCACATTTCATCTGACCTAAGGAAACACCAGGTGTGAACACACCACACTATCTGGATCCAAATGCCAGGTTGTAACACACAAACACACCAAACATCTAAAAACACACCATACATCTAAACATTTTTTGGGAAACAGATACAATCATCTTTAACGTACCACTCTGTTTTAACTGTACAGATGAAGAACTGAGAGCCATTGGTGTCGGGTCCAGCGTTCGCCATGGAGAGAATACCTACAACACAGCAGAGTGAAACAGAGACAGGACAATGTATATGACCTAATGGACTGACTGCAAATTGGTCCATTTATTAATTAATTACATGAATAACATTACTACATTAGGTGAAATGAAAAATAAATAGAAGATAAAGGAATAAACATGCTCTGCAGTTCCTACATGCCCCACTAGAGGGACCCCCATTCCACAGTTTTGTTTCCAGGTCCAAACTGAAGGCCAGCGTCACCAATGTGACAAATGTGCTCTTGCACAGTGTCTGAACCCTGGTCCTGGAGGCACCACTGCTCTTCACATTTTAGAGCTTTCCCCTGCTCCCAACAAACCTGACCTGAACTTTGGGGATCCAGGGCAGGGGTGCCTCCAGGACCAGAAGCAACGCTCAGGTGTACAGCATTCACAAGCTTCTCATCTCTTTAAACCAGGCCTCTAATATGCTTCATTTTTCAATTAAAAACAGTTTCTATTTGTATGATAAAAATCACTAACAAAAATGTAACTTTGTTAGTGATTTTAAGACCTGTAAGTTACTTTTGTTCCGATTGGCTGCTCATTACTGTCCCTTCTTGAACAAGCAGTATGGGCTAATACACTCCTGATGATCCGGCATAGAGAGTTAAACAGCTTCAGGCTGAACCTCTCCCTCTGCAGCACTGTAATCCTGTAATTAGTCTCTACATGAAGCTACATGCTAATGGACCATTTTCGACCCTCAAGCATGACTTTTAAAATCAAATCAAGTTTATTTTCACATCACATTACACAGGTGTAAAGGTGAGTGAAAGACTGAGGTGCTAGTAATAAAACAGATGCATAAAAGAACAGTATCTTTCTGACAGATGAACAGAGAATAACAAAATAATAAATAATAGCAATATCAAGTTATTTTAAATAATATTTTATTGGTGTGCATTTCTGCTCATCTGTCTCTGGCTCAGTATTATTATGTTTCTGTCATGGACAAACCCTGTATCTCCATTTTTACTTTATTGTTTATAATAATATAATATAACACAGGAGGGACAGACACACATTACATTAAGAAGGTTTCTTCCTTCTCCTGTAATATCTAATGTTTTGGAGATGACCGTGATATTAAAAGGTGCAGTCATGGCCTGGAAGATTACAAATTTGAGTTCCAGAACAAACAGGTTGAGACTGAAGTGCCCTTGAGCAAGGCACTAATTCCCTGACCTGCTCCCTGGATCAGCTCACTAGCGTGCTTGTGCATGTTCAGTGCAGAGATGTTAAATGTGGAGGCAATATTCCATCACAAATGGCAAACTGGTTGTCTTAGTCTGTCAAAGTCTGTCAAAGTGTGCATTCAAATATTTTCTGACGTATTGTTTCATTTTCAGTGTAAAAGGCTGCGTGGGCTGAAACACAGTAAAATACACTTCATTAAACTCACCCTGTTTCCATTTTATCTGCTCCAATTACCATATGATCATGATTAAATCGCAAAATGGTTACAATTAATGTGATTAAAATGATTAATTGATCAATAATTAATTATTAATTGATAAATGGACATTGATTCTTTTACTTTACATTTACAGTCCCTCCTAAAGTTCTGGAACAGCAAGGAAGAATCCCTCGTTTTTGTTGTGCACCAAAGTCATTTCAATTTAAGACAAAAAGGTTAGTATGAGACAAGAGTTCAGAATCTCAGCTTTTATTTCCTGGTAGTTGGTGATAAACCAATCAGGACATACCACCCTTTCTTTAAACCCACCCATTTCTCAAGTGAGCAAAACTATTGTAACATGTGACTGAAAGGTGTTTCTTGTTAACCAGGTGTTGCAATTAAGGTTGTTTGTCAAAGCCCTAAAAAGGTCTGCATGACTTCTCTCCTTCTTGGCTTTGGTTAAACCATTACAGATTGTAAAATATTTGTAAAAGAAGATAAACCACATTGAAGACCAGAGAGTTGTCTATGAGAGAAAAGCAAGCTATTCTGAAACTCAGTGAGGGGAAATCAATCCGAGCCATTGGAAAAACATTGGGCATAGCAACCACAACCATTTGGAATGTCTTGAAAAAGAAAGAAACCACTGATATACTGAGCAACAGGCATCGAACAGGTCAACCAGGTAAAACAACAGCCAATGATGAGAGAAGAAATGTCCTAGCTGTAAAGAAGAACCCAAAAAACTACAGTAAGCCAGATCACCAACGACCTCCATACAGCAGGGGTGAAGGTATCCCAGTCCACTGTTTGGAGAAGACTCGGAGAGCAGAGTTATGGAGGCCATATAGCCGAAATGTGGCCATACAGCCACAGAAATTCTGGAACACAGTCCTATGGACTGATGAAACCAAAATTAACCTCTACCAAAGTGATGGAAAGGTCAAAGTGTGGAGGAAGAAGGGAACGGCCCAAGATCCAAGGCACACAAGCTCATCTGTAAAGCATGGTGGTGGTAATGTCATGGCATGGTTGGGCATGCATGACCGCCTCTGGAACAGGATCAATCATATTTATTAATGATGTAACCAATGATGGTAGCAGCAAAATGAATTCAGAGGTGTACAGACAAATTTTGATTGCCAATGTAAGGAGGAATGCTACCAAACTAATTGGCAGGAGATTCATTTTGCAGCAGGATAACGACCCAAAACATACCGCAGGCTGGAGGCAGTTCTAGAAATCAAGGGTTTTTCCACCAAATACTGAGTGTAATTCACTTCAACTTTGTTTGTTCCTTTACTTTTGCTCATGTATAAAATGGTGTGGTGTAATACAAACGGTGATAAATCCAGATTTACTTGACATATTTTGAAGAAAATGCTAGTAAATAAAAGCTGAGATTCTCATATCCATCTTTTAGTCTTAAACACAAAGGTCTTCAGTGAACAACAAAAACAAATAACTTTGCCTTGTCATTCCAAGTATTTTGGTGGGGACTGTAAATATACATTATTAAATGTTTAAGTTTCATTTGCATATCCATACGTAATATTATGGAATTAATCAATTGGCAGCGCCAATATACAACTGTCCAAAACTGTCCAGTTGTTCCTAGAAAGAATCAAACGACTGCAATGGTGCCGTACCAGACCAGCCAATGAATCACTCAGAAAGGCAGAGGGTCGTATTCAGTGACAAGTCCTGCTTTTGTCTTTGTGGAGATGACCAGTGTCATCAAGATCAACAGTTTGTTGTCACACATCCACAAGTCCTGGTGTCATGCTGTGGGGTGCAATTTCTTTGATGCCAGATCACCTTTGCTCTTCATTACAGGCACATTGACAACCCAAATATTATGTTAATGAGGTCCTGCATCCAGTGGCCATTTTCCTCTGCCATCTCAAGACCACACCTTGAACCCACAGAGACTATGTCAGTCAGATCAACAGACCTTACCCCCATTGAAAATGTGCAGGATGCTTTTGGACGTTCTATCATCATTCCACCCCTGCTGTAAAATTTAGGAAGCACTACAAATATTGCCCGTATCAGCCTAAATGTTTCTCATCATTTATTGTCCCTAGTAACTTTTATCTTCCTTCACCAATAGCACTGCGATCCAACACTGTATACGTGCATGTTCTGACCTGGTCCAGTGTGTTTCAGCTTGAAGTTTTCATCTGGAAATCGGGGGCCATAGATGGACTTCCCTCCAGTGCCATTGTGATGGGTGAAGTCTCCACCCTGCAGATCAAACAGGGTGTTTACAAAGCAAACAAACCAGCCTCATTTACATCCCCCACCCCACCCAACCACAAACTGCGTCAGTCAGAGGATTCCTGCTTATCTCTAGTCTCATTGTGCAGTTAACGGTGAGCCACAGTAGATCATGACCATTAGAATGAAAACAATATATATTTTATTGTTATTATAAAAATTAAAAACAATAAAAAATATAATATAAAATAATATAATATAAATATAATATAAAATAATAAAAAAATATTTTAATATCTTAAAAATGACATGTATATTCATATTTATGTCCTACAAAAACCTTGTACCTCAAACACCTATCCTGTAGATGGTAAACACTGCATTTACTCTGGAAACCAACACCAGCAGATGACAGGGTCCCCTAAACTACCACAAACTAGGAAACCTCAGACTGGACTTCAGACACCTTGGATTCTGTGCCTCTCCACTTCTCTTCCAGACTCTCTGAGCTTGAGTTGGGACGCTTAACACTCTTGATATGCAAGAGATGAAATGAAATGAAATTCAGAATTTACTTTCATCTACAAAGCAGACTTGAGCACTGAGCAATGGTTAATTTCCTCCATTTGTAGACAATCTAACTGACTGTGAATTGGAGGAGGCCAAACTCTTTAGGGACGGTTTTGTAACCTTCAACATCAATAACTCTTCTTCTGAGCGCCTCAGAAACCTTGTTAGTGCGTGCCATGATACACTTCCACACACGTTTTGGAGAACAGACTTTGATAGAGATCCCTGTTCTTTAAATAAAACAGGGCGACCACCTGATCATTTCCCTTAATATATAAATGAGCAGGTATAATATTTGTCTCATATACAAATATAAAAAATATACATCTAACTGTTTAATGAATTCGTTTTGTAATTTGCAAAGAGTTTAATCGTGTAAGCCACAATAAAGAAGAGTACAGAATCATATTTTACACAATAATTTCTGTTCTATAGGCCATTATCACACTCCTCCATCAGCTACAGCTCATCCTCCCAACACAGCACTAATCTGCACACAGATAATAAACAACTGAGTCACAAGGGAGCCGATCGTCTATTCCTGAGCCCTCCTGATAATATTTAATACAAGTATGTTAAGTGATTTCATAATGAAGTGACACTGACACAGCAGTTTACTGTGTAACTGCTGTTTGTGTGTGTGTGTGTGTGTGTGTGTGTGTGTGTGTGTGTGTGGTGACCGCAGTAACCATGTATGTATGTCAAACCGTGGCAAACATGCTATAGTTTCAGTTCCCTGAAGAGCCAACCAATCAGGAAGCAGCTTAGTTGTCAGGGTGAGACAGTTGTTGCATGTGTGTTTGCGTGCTTCTCGGAGTGTGTGTGTGTCTGTGTGTGTGTGTTAGTGTTACCTGACACATAAACTGTGGGATGACCCTGTGGAAGATTGAGCCTTTATAACCAAAACCGTGTTCTCCTGTACACAGAGCCCTGAAGTTCTCTACAGAGAAAGGAAAGAAATTATCCACACCATGTTGACATGTCCACATCCAATTTCATCCTCACCACTTTGACATGTTCAATTTCCAGAAGCCACTGTCACGTGTCCCATGTCCACCTTCAACCCCACCCCCCACCCCCGAACCAAAGCATCACCAATGTACACAAATCATTTTAATAATAGTTCGTCTCTTAAAATTCAGTAAATATAACCATTGAGGATGAGTGACCTTACCTGCTGTTTTGGGAACAACATCAGCGTTGAGCTGAAACACATGTGCAAACAGAAATCAGACATGAACTGAAACAAAGGAGAAAAGCAACATGCCTACACAGGTTCTCACCTAAACCTTCACAACCCTGACTGTTACAGTACAGTAGAGAAATCATGCTCAGGGATCTGATGTTGGGAGGAACGTGGAGAACAGCACAGACAGTAGATGTGGGATCAGGAGGAGGGCATTTCATTAAGCAGGGTTATCTCTGTGCTGAACACACTTGACTGTTGACTTCCTTTCGCTGGCTAACCGAGAAATTATGTGGTGTGAAACATCCTCTCTCAAAAGACACCAGAAAGTGCTGCAGGAACCCGTATGCCTTCTTCTCCTCCTTTCAGCTGTACAGTTTTCCCCATTAAACATATCCATTAAACGTAACACAGATTCATGACTGAATCACAATCCAGGTGTGAATCAAATGTATAGATCAGCTCTATTATAATGAACATGAGAGAGAGAGAGAGAGAGAGAGAGAGAGAGAGAGAGAGAGAGAGAGAGAGAAAGATAGAATAGTAGAGAGAAAATGAGAAAATCAGAGAGAGAGAGAGAGAGAGAGAGAGAGAGAGAGAGAGAGAGAGAGAGAGAGATGAAGTTCACCTCGAAGGTGACTCTGCCGAGAGGTTGTTGATCCACTGCGAGGTCAAAGTAAACCACCGGTCTGCTGTTCTGGACTCCTGTGCTGCACAAACGAGCAGCTGAGAATATCTGAGAGCAGAGCTTCACCCTCCTACAGCTGATAAACACCGCCATCAGATCAGTACACTATGAGTTACACTATGAGGTACAGAACAGCACAGCACAGCACAGCTCAGCGGACTGCAGACAACCGGAAACACGAGTTCTGTCCTCCTCAAACACCAGTCAACCTTAAAACCGGCCCCTTAAGGTGGAACTCACGTTCAAAGCTGACAGTTCAGCTTCTTGCTTTCTGAGCTTACTAATAACAAACACCAAACGCCACAGAGTAAAGTCGCTACAGAGACGATAAAATATCATTATATTAAAATATTTAAATATAAAAACTCAACTTATTAAACTCAATTTAATAAATCAAACATTACATTTTGTTGTAAACCAGTTTTGCAGCGTATATTTAATATTTAATTAACAGGATTTAAGTGTTTAGTTAAAATATTTGCATATAAGGATTTATATTCAAGTGTCAATGTAATAATATTAAATATCAAATATGTGTATTAAATGAACTACGCATACACTTATTTTAAAGAAATTAATAATAACTAATGATTTATTAATTTAAGGGAACAAACTGTTAACCTGAATGAACTGTACTCTACACTGCTCCTTCTATATTGATTAATTAATACTCGATTCGTGTGCGTTCAGTCAGATCTGTACACTACACTTCCCACAATCCCTTAGTCACCCTGTAACTAAACTTCACTATCTTTAATAAATACTGAATAAGACTGGCCGCTGTGGCGTCGTTATTTGTGGATGATTTAAACCGATTTAGTCATTTTAAATGTGTAAAGTCAATAAGATTTTTTGAACGTCTGCATCTTTATCGCACTAAACGCCCGGATGTGACGTATGCATCGGACCCAGTTTCTGGGATTTGTAGTTCGTGTGCACGGATTACAAAAGTCCAAAATATGTATCATATACAGTTGATACTTCAATATGTAATGTGATTAACTGCTTCCTTACCCTACACGTGTGAAGGGAAATAATTCGTTTAATTATGATTGTAGCTCTTTATTTACAGTATAATAAAATATATCGTTTCCACAAATTTGTCAAAATAACTTCACATATCAAAATATATCAGAGAAAAGATGCATTTACACCAAATATCAGCCCCTATTAC
This sequence comes from Acestrorhynchus altus, assembly GCA_034509495.1. NCBI lineage: Eukaryota > Metazoa > Chordata > Actinopteri > Characiformes > Acestrorhynchidae > Acestrorhynchus > Acestrorhynchus altus. The sequence goes on along the minus strand of CM067510.1, from coordinate 29,144,024 downwards.
TGTTACATCCACAGTGCCCTCCTCAGTACCAATGAATGTATATGGGGGATTGGTTCTCTGTCATTGTTTACATCAAAACTACCTCCACCATGTTTAGAAGCTGTACTGGAACCGTAGTAGTTTAAAATACCACCAATAGGACACTTCATATCGTTAATAAAATGCTGCACATAGAAGGAAGTGCAGTGTTATTGGAATGAAGATGAAGATTATCAGGAACAATAAATGATTAAAACTTTAGACTGATATGATCAATATTTATGGATAAAATATTTTTGGGTGCTATATATAGAGACATTATATAGAGACAAAGGTACTACATAGAAACCTATACATTCCCTAACAGCCAAAAGAAAAATTGTGGTGCCAAGAACCCTTTAATCATGCAAAGGATTTTTTGAGTGTTCATGATTCTATATAGATCCATTTTCTTTACTGAAGAACCATCTTTGTAAGTGTGTGCTCTTCGCTACTTATGGGTTTGCATAATTAAATTTAACAGCACAGAGGCTGATAAAGGTCACTGTACTGCAGTCAGTATGGAAAAAAGAAAACATTCAGTTAGATGTGCACAGAGATGCGCTCCTCTGCCCTGCTATGTCTGTACTGCACAGATATCGGATGAACGGAGAAGAAGACAGTAATACTGGGTGATCTACAGGACAGAAACCTCACTTACAGTCAGCTGAATGCAGTGATCAATACAGAGGCCATCTGCTTGTGCCACTCACGATTCCACAAAATACAAACATGTTAAACTCCCTTTCAGGTTTCAAGCAGCTAAGATGTGACCAAAGTAAATCTGAGTGGGTTTGGTGTGAAACACTCAGTTCTAGATCATTTTACCCAGCCAGGACAGTAGAACAGTGCTGATGAACCGAAGCAAATCCCTAAAAGCTCCCACAGAAAGCTATTACACCTATTCTTATGAATACACTGCCTGATGCCTGACTTACAGATTTACCCAGTTCTGAGAAGATTTTGGCTCAAAAATTCATATATCGTTAAAAAGGTGGAGGGATACATATGTTATGAATGTTATGAGGCAAACAGTAATAGATTTATAAAGTAATATCATGTAAAATTAATTTGGTAAATGTAAACTTTCATAAATGTGCTGAAATAGACACTGTATTTATACTGTTAGAATAAAAATAAAAAGTGATTATTACCTCAGTTTAGAGAAAATAAGATTTACATTTAAAGGAAATATGGCTAATTTTTTTCATAACTGGGACTCTTTTTTGTCTTATTTTGCATCACTCCATATTTTTCCCTTCTCCCAAGGGTTTTTTTTGTGAATGTGGATGTGTGTATTGATATGTGGGTATTTTGGGGTTAAAATAAAAAATGGGGAGACATTGTTTTTGTTCTTTGTACATATCTGCATGTTGTACGAACTCCTAAATAAAAAAAAGTAATTTGCTTAAACTCCAAAGTAAATATTCTAATAACTTGAGAAACTAGATTTGAAGCCACACTGATCAAAAGCAAAACAAAAAAGGATTAAAATATTTCACTTTACTGGATGAAAATATAAATATGACAGTTTGTGGAAGGATACACAATGAACATTGTGGAGAAAAATAGTCCCTAAAGAAACCTGTATTTGTACAGTCATGTGAAAAAGTTAGGACACACCATGAAAAAGCTTTTTATAAGATTGGAGTTAGTGATGGTGATTATCAGAATACAGGCCCTGTAGCTTATTGCATCAGTAAATGCTGAAAATAATGAAATGACTAATAATTGAATTTGTGAATATTTTAATTGATATGGTCATTATTTTATATCATATGCGTTTATATAAACACGTGAGGGGTTTATGTTTTATTTATTTATCATTTTCTAGGTTTTATCTGTGTTTATATGAATGTAATGGGAGATAATGTGCCAGAATATTCCCATAGTGTAGAATAACACATTTCTTTTGCAAGTTAACTAAGAATTAACTAACAATTTTTGTTGTAAGGAAAAAGTTAGAACCCCCATATGCCCTCATAGCTGTTATTTCCTCCTATGGCTGAATAACTGTAAATTCTTAGATGTTTCCTATAAACATCTACCAGTTTCTGACCTCAACTGGAAGAATGCTTTTTCCACTCCTCCGTGTGGAATTCTTTCAGCTATGTGATGTTTCATTTTCAGTCTTTGTATAGATAATCATACACTTTCCTCAAGACCACTTAATAAACAAATAATAATACAATAAAGATTTCATAGTGGTTTCTATGATGGAGAGATCTCCAGATTCATCTGCATCTACCTTCTTTCTGAAGGCCTTGGTCTTGGGATGTGGTAACAGTAATACAGCTCACTTCAGAAATCAAGGCATTTTAAGTGTTAGTGAATGTGGGGGGTCTTAACTATTATCTCACTTTGCCTAATTCTTACATTTTACAAATGATGTTTAAAAGACAATTATTCAGTTTTATGTGTTTAATTGCATCACCCTCATCTCTCAGTATAGTTAAAATGAAGATAAAATCATTTTAAATATATTTAAAAATCACTGAATGTGTTAGGGTGTCCTAACTTTTTCACACAACTATAAATTTAGATGATAAAATGTTAGAATTACACAAAGCCCACTCACAGGAGCATGGCAATGCATTGATTTTACATATTCTCTTCATTAGCTAAATAAATTCTTTTTTGACATAATTCAATTACAAGTCATATTAAAATGAGAATCCCTCATCTTCCAAATAAATCAGGCCACGGTTTCAGAGCTGCAACATGCAAAATAAGAACATTTCCAGCCATTGGGTTTTATGAGAGAATTCTGATATGAAATAACTTATACAAATACAACAGTATACTTATTGTTGTATACTTACACAACAAAATTTAAAACATGAAAATGAATTAAAAAAAAGTAAAGATTTTCTTTTAGCTTTTTATAAAAGCTACACTTTAACAATTTAAAAACAACAACATACAGATTCATTAAAGATAAGGCTGTGGCACATTCCTATAGTTTCACTTTTTCAAGTAGAAGAACATTTAACAGTTCTGAATGAAATTCATTCAAAAATCATAAAATACTTTAATAGAGGCCCTAATAAAACCAAACATTTTAAACTTTATTCACACTTAAAAGCCCTTTAACCTCCTCTCAGAATTGGGAAGATACATTGGGTGGACATAATAACAGCAACAGCACATGAAACACTGGCCACTTTATTAGAAACACCTACTTTTTTTTTTTTACCTATACAGGTATACAATTAGAGTTCATTAGGCCCCTCTATCCCATTCATTAATGGTCAGTATCTGACCACAGGATGTCTGTTGTCCAGATATTATTGAGGTAAGGTCCATTCTCATTACAGCAGTGACACTGATATAAGACAAGGACAACCAATTTGCCAACATTTTTATAAATTTGTCTCTATATTAAACCAATTTGTGCAGTGAACACCCACATACTCACTAGTGAGCACATACCCACCACAGTAACACAATAAGCACACATGCCTGGAGTGGTGGGCAACCTCTGCAGTGTCCAGGAAGCAGACTGGAGGTACTTTAATTGCACCTAAACTACACCTGTTGGCTCAAGACCATGAACCTTCCAGTCACAAGGCCGCCAGGCCCCAGGTGCCCCGTGGTAGTTGGTGGTAGTGTGTATGTTGCTGGTACATGTACCGCAGGAACAGTTGCTGGGGTTTCTACTTTGAGAGTGGGAACATCACCTTTCTGTGTTTAGAAGCTGAACACTAATGAAGGTAGAGGCAAGAGTTAACTGAGTTATCAGCAGATAAGCTACAGCCTCTAAATGAACACCAACAAGGTGGATTTAGAGAGGGGTGTACAGTGTGTCTGTGCCTCATACACTCATACAAGCAGTACCCTCACTACCCTTGACACCATGCCAGAGTCACTGCTGAATTCAGAACTTTCACCACCCCCAGGTAGGGGAAGCTGAGACCTGGTGATTAGGAACCCGGGTTGTGACTGGAAGGTTGCCGAACTCGCCAGCTGCTCGCCTGGGTAGTTGTTAGGGCTTCCCACTTCTCCCAGCAAATGTGCTCCATTGTGTGTGGATGGGTAAAATGCAGAGGGGCATGCACAGCGGGTCTATATTTACATTTACATTCTTAATATCTAGACAACAGTGGTGGCTCTAAGGTGGTCTTTTTCCAGTCATGAATGGGGTCCAGAGACTCATCAAGTGATCAAGTGCAGCAACAGATACGATGAGCTACAGACTGTAAGTGAACATCTACTGATGCTAGTGAACCTATAGGATTTGTGTTTCTGATCAAATTTGGTGTTTCCATTATTTTGTCCAACCCCGTGTTTGTATGTGTCTTATTTTACTCATTACAAACTCAAACACTGATATACACACTGATGTGTCATGAAAAGAAATATGTTTAACACATCTGTCAAATGTTTGGACACACTTGATATATGCATCTATGTTTTGCGTGATCTTATAGAGAATTGATAAAATTGTAAGCTATAAAATAGCATTGTTCTCAAACACTATAATCCAACACTACAAACAGTATAAAAATGATAAACAGGTGAAATCCCTTTATGACACTGCACTGTCATGATATCACAGGTACACTGGTCTATGATGAAGTGTTCTGTCTTGGGCGACACTCTCTATGTGAAAAAACACATCTGTATAATCATCTGGCAGCAGCTCCCCCAGTGTAGTGCTGTTTATTTACAGCAGTGACACGGCAATCGACTACAGCACACTTCTGTACTCCAGATACACAGCATATTACTGTACTGATTTATTTATGAAGGAATAGGGCTGCAGATAATCAATCGATCAGAACTGATAACTGAACGCAGTCGATCAGCCAAGACATGTTTGGAAACTGACATGTGCTTCTTTAGTTTAGGCTATTGTGCTCACAAACACAGGACTTGGACTACCACCAATTTGATTTCTGTACATACATGCCCAAAATCATCATCTGCTTCACAGCTTTATGATTATGACCAGAATCTGAGAATCTGAAGAAGAAAAAACTATATGAATCTGTATCCAGAATGAAGCTCTAATATCATTACTATCCAGAATGAAGCTCTAACAATGTTAATATCCAGAATGAAGCTCTAACAATAATATCCAGAATGAAGATCTAACAATGTTAATATTGAGAATGACGCTCTACTAACATTAATATATCCAGAATGAAGCTCTAACAATAATATCCACAATGAAGCTCCAATAACATTAATATCCAGAATGAAGCTCTAATAACGTTAAAATTGAGAATGAAGCTCTAATAACATTAATATCCAGAATCAAGCTCTAATGGCATTAATATCCAGAATCAAGCTCTAATGGCATTAATATCCAGAATCAAGCTCTAATGGCATTAATATCCAGAATGAAGCTCTAATGGCATTAATATCCAGAATGAAGCTCTAATGGCATTAATATCCAGAATGAAGCTCTAATGGCATTAATATCCAGAATGAAGTTCTAACAATGAAGTTCTAACAGGATGAAGCTCTAGTAATGTTAATATCAAGAATTAAATCATAGAAACATATTTTAAATAAATTAATTTCATATATTGCTTAATAACTATAATATATTAATATTTATTTCTGGCCCCAAAATAAGTTTATTATTTGAATAAACTGTTGATCAATCTGTTGAACAACAGTGTGAGATGTTCTGCATGCAGTAAGCACAATGCAAATTGGTGTCTTTAAGCTTTCATTATTTGTTAGCTACAATATCCTCTAAAGAAGTAAACAAATAAGATTCTCTTGTAAGGAAAATATTAGGACACTCCCATATTTATTACCTCTTAAACTGCCTAAAATCCTGTGCCTATCTGGGATACAGAAGTGTCTGAGACACTGTCGTTCTTATTCTTGATTCTCCTTACTCTCTGCTGGAATTTGATCTTCTGACAACCTCAGGAAACATATACAATCTTGCAGCTGGTCACTGAAGCCTGATGTTTTCATCACACAAATAAGACGCATGAGGAGAGGCTGCTTGTGTTTTGGTGGCGAGTTTCCCTTTCAGTCACTTCCGATTCTCTTGTGCAATTTGGGAAATGCTCTGAAGACTGGAACAGTGCTAGTGGTCTGAAAAGAAGAAGAAAAGAACCCTCTCCCAGTCATGACTTGGGTTGGCCTGATCTCAGCATCAGAGATGAGAATGGAGGACACATACTGGCCATAGGTGGGTTTTTGTCTGTGTGTTCTTATTAAAAACAAAATAAAAAAAAAAATGCTACAACACATTTCCTAAAATTCGTCATTCAGACGTTTGTGCAACTTGAAAATCTGGGTGTAGCTGCACTGAAGGCGGCATTCAGAGTTCTGGAGTTTGTACAGGAGGGCAAGGGCAAAGGGAGTGCATCAGTGTTTTCTCTCTCTCTCTCTCTCTCTCTCTCTCACTCAGTTGTTCTCAAACAGTGAAAGCAGCTCGTCATTGCTGCTGCTTGGCAGATCTGGTGGATCCAGGTAGGTCAGCAAGTCATCTGGGTTAGCTAAATCTGGAAGAAGCTGCAGAGAACAGAAAATACAACAACTTAGAGATGTCACATTTAAAAATTGGTGGTACACAAGGGTCAAATCTGGGTACAGTTCTACTCACAATCTATACAATGAAAATCTATAAAGTGGAAACAAAACTGCAGATACATAGTGGATCTTACTAAATTATTTTGTTTTTTATCTATCTATTATTTAGTACTTCTGTACTGATGCTGAATCCCATGCTGCTACCGGAACCTTAATTTCCCTGAAGGAACCCTCCCAAGGGATCAATAAAGTTCTATTCTATTCTATTTTATTCTATTATATACAGATGACTTACTGAATATAGCTGCACTGTACAGTTGACCTATATTTGCTCCTACAACATTGGACCTACACAGTGAGCATATTCACTGTATATAGATGAACTATACAGTGAAGCTATACAATGGACCTATTCAGTTTACCTACTTAAATAGATCTTCACTACTCGTTACTCATTACATTATTCATAACTGAGATGGAGGAGAAACATTAAACTGAAGAAACGTCTTTCACAGATACTTTGTAAAACATAATTATTAGAAATTCTATTTTATTTTGAGGAAAATATTAGGACACTCTTATTTATCACCTCTTAAAATGACTAAAATAAGAATCAAGTGCAGCACATGCTAATGATTAGACCATCATTAGAAAGGACTTGGGTGGAGGCTTTAAACTACAGACATTAGTTTGGTTTGCTCTTGATTGTTGAAGTGAGTGGTATCACTATGGAGAAATCCAAAGAGCTTCGTTAAGTTATCATTAATATCCCCGAGGAGTCTGGAAAGGTTTTAAAGACCACAAGAAATAACAGCAACCCTGATTGATATTCAAGTGCAACATCTACCATCAGAAAGACTACGTTTATCAGAGAACATCTAGAAAAAGAGCAGAACGTCTGGAATAATGTGATGAATCCAAAGTGTAATTATTTGGGCACAGTAACAGAAGACATATTTAAAACTGATCACTGCTTTTGAGAACATGAACCTCAAACCAAATGTGAAGCATGAGGGTGAACGAGTCATGGTTTGGGGTTGCTTTGCAGCGGCAGGGCCTGAAGAGAGCTCCATCATAGAAACATAGATGTGGATCTACTATATATGATGAACCTATACAGTGGACCTACTGTATACAGTAGACCTATACAGTGGATCTACTGTATATATTGGACCTATACAGTGGACCTACTGTACAGTGGATGAATACAGTGGACCTACATTGTGGACATAAACAGACATAAGTGACTTATACAGTGGCCCTATTTAGAGCTGTTTTTCACGTAGCAAGAGTAAAGCATTGCTATAACTTCACTCACGTCTAAAGAAGGTTCCGGCATGTCTGAAATGATTCCTGCTTGACCCTCCAGGTTGTTTGTGGGGTTGAAGGTCAGGTCTGGTGGATGCATATGGCTGTTGGAGGTGAAGTTCTGCTGGTTTGGTGGTGGCCTCGAAGGCTGGCAGGGAATAGTATGCTGTACAAGCTGCCCTGATTGGCTGTTGAGGTTTGGAGGCCTGTGTAAACTGTGATGCAAAGGGTTCGGGGACTGATCTGCATTAACAGGACAAGACACCTGGGAGGGAGAGAAGGTTTGAAGCAGATGTATATTTTTATGTTTCCACTCACGGGCTACTTTCATAGAAACATCTACATTGTATGCCATGAGCAGGTTCATCAGCACTAACTCACCATGTTACCAGGACAGTGCGTCAGTGGTTTGTCAGCTGCCAGAAGGCCACTGCTCAGAAGGTCTGAGGATGGGTGGGACAACTGTGACTCCTGCATCAACTCCGATGTGTTTCCATGGGGACTGTGGAAGTTGCTGTGGCCTTGGTAACTGCTGCCTGAGGATTCCATCACATTCATAGAAATAATGTCAGTGTAGCTGGGCTCTGCCACAAATGCCATCTTCCATAGCTACTTTTATCAGGTTAGACATGCTATTGTATTCACCCTAATGAAAGACCGTAGCTCCACCTCAGTGTACATCACAACACCTTTAGTTACCTATTAGTTACTGCTCTGATGTCAGTATTCTGCGTACCTTGGCTGTGGTACTTGAGGCTGTTGTTGCTGTGCTGAGAATGGACGCTGGGCATCTGGTTGGGGTGTGAATTTGGTCCGTGCCCAAGCTGTGCAATCATGTCCATGACATTGGGCAAAACCATCTGACTCGGACTCATGGTCTTAAACCGTTTAACCAGTGGCCCGTCTAACTCTTCCTTTATCTGACCCTCTGGTTTGACTGGTACAGGCCTCCAGCTACAAGACGCATCGATCGTCACTTCCTCGAACTCCAAGCTGGTAGAACCAAAGCACATTTACAGTCAGATCCAGACAGTTATGGACTGTGTACAGCTCTGAATGTATCTTTTGAAAAAAAAAAAAAAAAAGAATAGGCCGCTTACTTCTGGACAGCATTCAAAATGCCCCACATATACTGGTCAACCTCCAACCCCTCTAACAGAGCAGTCTTACTGAGAAAGGCAGAGAAATCAGGGGTCAGAGAAGAGCAACACTTCATGGTTGTCGAAATTCTTCAGAAAGGTTATATAAGAGCCACCACTGAGATTTTTCAATGTCATGACTTCAAGCACGCTTTGATGATGTACACCATTGGGACACCTGCTCATTCACTGAAATCGATGGTATTAAACAGTTTATCTTGCTTTTTTGGAGTAACTGTCTCTAGTGTCCAGGGAAGACTTGCTGCGGAATATTGCTGTGAGGATCTGATTGCATTCAGTGAATATAATTCAACTCCCATGCTCATCCCCAACACAACTGTTGGATGGAGCTCCGTCATTTTAGAGAACACAGTTCCACAGCTCAATGCTGGGGGGCTTTCTAACCTTCTAGCCCATGCCCGACATTAGGTATGGCTCGAATAGGGTCTGTAGGACTAGACAAATTGTGTGCTGTCCTGGGCCTGGAGACCACCTGTAACATGAACCATGTGCAGGCAGTTAACAGAAAGGTCTCTAGGAGGTGACCTAGGAGTTTCTGACCCTAGATGTTGCTGGTATGTTTGGAGTTAAGCAAAAGTTAAATTCTTGCTTTAAAATAAGCACCTAGAGTATTGGTGTTTGTTGTGTAAACACAGGCCATGTTGGGTTGCTCAAGCCTGGGTGTGTCTGTTACCACTATGTTTATACCTGGTTAACGTGGTCCTGCCCCACCCATGTTGGGAGTGTCACATCATTCTTCAGTGTATATAAAATAATGCTCCTTATAGGTATGTCATTGTTTTGGTTATAGTTCTATAATTAAAGACTGTTGTCCATGTGTTTCTCTGTATACTTTGTTATCCTCCTTTCACCCTGTTCGTTAATGGTCAGGACCCCACAGGACACCACAGTGCAGGTATTGAGTGGGTGGCGGATCATTCTCAGCACTGCCCTGACACTCACACGGTGTGTTAGTGTGTGTTGCACTGATATGAATATGGTATGATGTGATATGAATGGATCAGACACAGCAGTGCTGCTGGAGTGCTTAAACCCCTCAGTGTCACTGCTGGACTGAGAACAGTTAACCAACCAAAAATGTCCAGCCAACAGCAGCCTGTGTTCAGCATCCTGTGAGTACTGGTGAAGGAGGACCAACATAAACTGTGCAGACGTTTTGACTTTACATCTACAAGGTGGAGCAACCTTATTTTGCTAGAAACGATTTACATTCACAAGCTGTGAAACATGCTGCTAGCCCACGTGTGTCACTTTTGTGCTTTCTGAGGAGAATTTCCTGCTGACTGGGATTTCTGCTCCTGCTGGAAGACCCGGATGTGCATTCGCTTCCATACACCTGCAAATTCAGCTGCTTCCTTCACTCTATGGCCTTTGGCCAAAATGCGAGCCACTCCTAATCATTAACATCTGCTTTGTGACCCATTGTCCACACCTCCGATGAGACATTCACTGCACTGTACCACCTCTTCTTAATCTATGAATCCCATCACACACCCTGCAGGTATTTATAGCCCCATCATCCTCGTGCAATGGCGTCTGCAGGTGCCTAAAATTATTTCCACCTTAAACAAACAAGGTGTCGATTTATTTATGAGTTACGTACTTGCACACAGGACATTTCCATGTTCCTCTCTCACAGTTCAGCTGTAAATATGATTCCAAATCGAAACACTGTGAAAAGACAGTGAAAATGTAGATATTTAATGCATATACTGATTTACTGAGTTGTGCCTCATGCTAATGTGAACTCTGTCATGGATTTAGTACTGGTCTCATTTAGCCCTATGATCTCTGTTGGGTATATTAGTAAGGTATTGGAGTTTTTCTGACCTGTACATGTTTGCAGTCATGTCCTCGAGCTGGGAGCTGAATCCTCCGAAATGTTATTGGACATTTCAGAGAAACTCTGATGGCCGTCTGCTCCACACCGTCTTCCCCATTTATCCCGGCAGAAACGGCTGCACTGCTGAAATTCCTCTTCACTACATACAGAGAGAGTTTAGAAAGAGAATTAACAAACATAAAGAGAAGGGTGAGTACAGTGTAGAAAACAACTATTTGCCTATTTTCTGAAGGCCCCCTAGTGGCCAATCTGCCAGTGGAATGGAAATGGCCCGGTTCAATATTTGTTGGCTGGATTAAATCTGTGGCTAGTAGCGTTGTAGATGTTTTATCAGAATGTGGAATCTGCACTTTCTGAGAGGTACCATGTATTTACTACTGTATAAAAGACAGTCAAGGCTTTGGATGTGCTGTGTGAGTGAGCGTGATCTCATTCAGCATGCAGTTTTGATCAGTAAGAGCTTATTATTATTTTATTCAATCAGAAAAAGGATCAGAGTGATGTAACTAGTACTTCTAATTTATGTACTTGTTACTCAGAATGAGAGATTCTGACAGAATGAACATCTTGGTCATTATACATGACAGAGGAACAGCAGATGTTGGCCACTTGTTGGCTTTTATGGTGATGAGTATTTTACCCTTCTGTAAACTACACATTGGAAGTGTTTTACCTTTAGTGATGCAGTGTTCAGCAGGCAGCAGACGCTTCTTCAGTAAGCCCTGAAGGACCGAGCGCACAGATGGCCTGTGCACCAGCTGCAGCACAAAAAGGTGAGACTGCAAAAAAAACACACACAACCATTTGTGACATGGTTTCAGTACCCTCCTGAAAGACAGTCTAATAAAGCAGAAACAAAGTGAGTAATAGGGAGTTTTCTCTGTACTAGGGTGTAATGGTGGGTGCTAGGGAGTAACAGTGAGAGCTAGGTGGTAATAAAAAGTGCTTAAGGGTCATTGTGAGTACAGGTGAGACTGCAACAGAGACAGACAATGAATGAAAACAAAACATGGTGGGCACTAATGCTTGGTACTAAGGAGTATTGGTCAGTACTAGGGAGTAACATTTGGTACTAAGCGGTAATTGTGGGTACTAGGGACTAAAAGTATGTAATGGTGGGTAGTAGGGAGTAATGGTGAGTACTAGGCTGTAATGCTGGGTAATAGGCAGTAATGTTGGGTATGAGGGCTAGATTAGCTCTGGGTGAGTGATGTTTTGTGCTACTCACGCAACAGCAGGCAGTGACGGTGATCTGGATGGTATTCCGTCCAGGCTGACACACATGTTTGAGGAGCAGAGCTTTATGGCATGTCTTGTTGTCTCCCCTCTCGATGGTGAGGGGTGTAGCGTTAACGCTCACCTGCACCGAGGCCGGCCAGTTAGTGTTCATCTGACGGTCCTCGTGATGATAACACTTAAACTGCAGCTCCAGGTCAGATCTAACACCCACACAAACACAGGCATATTTCTACACTGGCTCCAAATACTCATCAGTCCCATAATTCCAGAGAAAACAGTCCCACTGCTCCACAGCTCAGTGGTGGGGGGATTTACACCCCTCTAGCTCACACCTGGCATTAGGCATGGTGCCAATAGGTTCACATTTAACTACTTCAGAGAGTCCTGTTCTATTGGCAGGGACTAAACAAGCTGTGTGTGCAGTTGAACATCTGTGCCAGCAATGGGTGCAACGTAAAGTAGCTAAATGCATTCATTAGAAGGGGTGTCCACAAACTTTTGGGCATTTCTTACAGCTTCCTACTAATTATTAGAAACCACTGGGAGAAGTGATACATTCTGTGCTGAGGTGAAAGTTCTTCCAGTTACTCCACTGATCAGGCCTGTGGAGAGGTTTATGTTTGTGTTTAAAGCCTCTGAGAGAGATGGGCTGAGAGATGGATTTGGGGCATGTTGACAGAGATGACACTGGCAGTCCAAGTGCATGTTAGAAATATTAGCCTAGCATCTCCTGTTGTCACTACAGAAGCACGTCATACACCAAACCTGCCATGGCTGATCGACTGATCTGGGGTCAGTGATCAATCATGTTCAATTGATTTTTCTCTGAACTGCTCATTTAATACATTCTGAAGCTTGGTGGCACTGTGTCTGTGGGTGTGAGTGTGGGCGTCACCTCCACATGAGTGTCTGGTGTACAGACGGCCGCAGGTGGAAGACGTGATTACTGACAGCAAGGTTGTGTTCCAATCTGAATGGCTCTAAAACCACTCCGTCCCGCACGGGGAAGGTCAACCTCAGCTCCTCTCCACAGCTACCTATACACACACACACAAACACAAGCACAAACACCATTTTTTTTTCAGTAACTACACTGCTGCTGATCTTTAATACCGGCTACCGGACTGTGTTTCTGATACCGTCTCAGTAACTACACTGCTGATGATCTTTAACACCAACTACCAGACTGTGTTTCTATACAGTTCCAGTAACTACACTGCTGCTGATCTTTAATACCAGCTACTAGACTGTGTTTCTGATACAGTTTCAGTAAATACACTGCTGTTGATCTTTAATACCAGCTACTAGACTGTGTTTCTGATACAGTTTCAGTAAATACACTGCTGCTGATCTTTAATATCAACTACCAGACTGTGTTTCTGACACAGTTTCAGTAACTACACTGCTGATGATCTTTAATACCAGCTACTAGACTGTGTTTCTGATACAGTTTCAGTAAATACACTGCTGTTGATATATATATATATTTTTTTTATACCACAGCTGATGTTAAAGTACAGCATTTAGTATCAAAAAGAGACTAAAGGTCTGATTTTTATCAGAGACAAACAAGGAGGAAACCCTTACCTACATGACTGTAAGTACACTTTTACAAATAGCAAACTATGGGGTAAATGCTTCCATTCTATGTTAGATTAGTTGTGTAATTCCAGTTTAAAATAAAGAAGCAAACATGACTTGTATGACAGAGTACTCACTAGGGGGTGGCAGAGAGCTAATGTTGGGTTTGATGTCTGGAGGGAAGTGTGGTTTAACATCCTGATTAGGTGAAAGATATGGAGGAATGTTATTTCCAGGAGTCATCGGGGGCGTAGGGTTACCAGGTACTGGAGAATGAGGGTAGTTACCCATTGGCCTCGGCGGCTGAAACGCAAATACACTCAAATAAACCCAATTTGCTCTACATGTGCATATAAAGTACTGTGTAAATCAGTATTGAAAGTTAATTTTTAAGCTCAAATATTTATTTGCTCAGTAAAACTCTAATAATTACAATAATACAGTAAATAAACACAAACATCTCGTTGTGTACATCACAATGTCTTATTCATAATTCTCATCCAACACCTGGTTTAGTAAATCAGTGCTTAATGATGTTAAATCAGGTTTGCTTGTGATGGAATTGAACACATCCATAAACTGGAACCAAGCTTTATTCATCAGACTAGCTCACAAGATCTCTGTCATGTATCAGTCCTGTTAGTCTCCTGTCTTCCCATCTTGTCTTTGTTTTGTCTTTCCGCCATGTGCTTCTGAGCATGTGTTGTGTTTTTGTTTTGGTCCTGTCTCCACCCTTGCTCCAATCAGAGCCGTGTCTCTTTTGTAAACCTGCCCATTCATCACTGTGTCCCATGTGTGTGTATTTCTGTCCATGTATTTAAGTTCCTGGTTTTCAATCAGTCTTTGTTAGTCCTTGATTTTTGTTTATGTTGGTGTGTTTCTCTGTGTTGGTTTTGGATTTCTGTCAGTGTATTATTAAATCTGAAACCCCTGCAAGTACGTCCGCCTCCCTTGTCTTCGTCTCCTCTGCTCAAATGTTACAATCTCAACTACTTTTTTCCAAAATGAGAATTTTTTTTGTTAATGAGAACCTGAGAGAAATGGTTTTACATAATGTTCTTATGTGCCTAAAACTTCTGCACAGTACTGTATATACAGGACCACATCGTTATAATTACATACTGTAGACAGTCTGTTTTCACCCTGATCTTCAATGATCTGGACCCCACAGGACCACCACAGAACTGGTATTATGTGGATGGTGGGTCGTTCTCAGCACTGCAGGAACACTGAATTTAAACTCAACAATTTTATTTATATTTGCATAATTAACCAGGAATGTATTGTTAAGCTATTATTTATTCTTTCCCATATTTAATTCACCTGAGGTCACTGAAACATTTCAATTCAATGGTTTGAGCAGTTTGGGTCTCTCTATTGATCAGCCCACCTGATGTCCATCAATGAAAATCCAATCTAATTATGATGAGGATTAATCTGATGTATACCTTGCTCTTTCAGTTGGGTTCATATTGTGTGGTTCAATACACATGGTATCACTACAAATATGTCCACTCACCCTGCCCTACTCTGCCCCACCTTGTAGATGTAAAGTCAGACAGGAATTCATCTATTTCTGCATAGCTGGTCATCCTCTACCCCTTCATCAGTCCTTACAGGACACTGTTGGATATTTCTGGTTGGTGGACTGTTCTCAGGTCAGTATTGACACTGAGCATTTTAACACTCCTGTAGCACGGCTGTGATTGATCCACTTGTATCAGTGCAGCTCACACAACACACCACCACATCAGTGTCACTGCAGTGCTGAGAATGACTTGATACCCACATAATACCTGTTCTAACGTAACATATATTTCATATATATATGAAATATATGTCTGTTCTTTTATGATATTATGCCTATATGGCCTTATATTAGTGTATCATGTGGGTACTGTGTACCTACCCCACTCATGTTTCCCTGACTATACTGGAAGCCTCCACTAAAGTTATTTTGAGAGTTAAAATGCTCCTGCTGGAAATAAAACACACACACACACACACACACACACACACACACACACACACACACACACACACATTTTGCACTTTTTGTATTTTTTCATTCATTATGAAACTGACTGTCTATGTGGGAATGTGCTGATCTATCTTAGCTAGTGCTGCTGTACAACAAACTGACCTTATAGAAGTGCCCCACACCCGGGCCACTAGGGGGGTACTGCCCAGGGTTCTGACCCTGAGGAAGCCTCTGATTAGGGTAATTCGGGGATTCGAGGGGTCTGGAGGTGTTTGATGTGGAGTATGGCCCTTGCAGAGAATGAAATGGCCCATTTGGTCCACACTGCTGACCTCCGTAACTGGCCTTGTAACACAGAAACACAGATAGATCAATTAATTCAGACTTGTTTGATGCCTGTAAACCAGGGCATTTCCACACCTGTCCACAGGTCCTCTCACCTCTCCAGGATAGGGTCTCTTCATTCCTTGCATGGGTACACTTTGTAGGCGGTTGCCATGGTAACCAGTCTTCTGTCCAGGGCCTCCATAAACCCCCATTTGTCCCCGTGGTTGCCCCATGCCCATTGGAGGTGGCCCAATACTCCCCTGCATGCTTGCAGGGCCTCGGGGTCCAGCAGGGCTCATGAACTGCGCCCCATATTGCTGCGCCCCCATCTGGAATGAAGAGCACATCTGGAGGAAGAGAAAAATGATTCCACAATGAAGACAACTCTATATTTCCAAAAGTATTGGGACACCAGCTCATTCATTGTTTCTTCTAAAATGAAGGGTTTTAAAAAGAGGAGTGCCATCATTACAGAGAGTGCAGTTCCACTGTTCCACAGCTCAATGCTGGGGAACTTTATACTCCCCGATATTATATAGGAATGTATCTAACATTATTTATAAGCAATAACATGTTTCACCTTACAGCAAAGATTAAACATACATTCCAACTAAAAGTAAAATGTTATTTAAAAGTTATATAAGACATTGTAAAATCAGGATTATAGCAAAATATAGTTAATGTGGGCAAGTGCAGTCTAATTCATATCCTACTGTATCTAAGAAAATCAGTGTGTGTGTGTGTGTGTGTGTGTGTGTGTGTGTGTGTGTGTGTGTGTCCAGCTCTCTCACCGGTCCATACTGGCTAATGTCCTTATTCTGGGTCTCCTGTAGGGCAGCAACAGTAGCTGTGGCAGTGGCCGTTGCTGTGGCAGCTGCTGCAGCAACAGCAGCAGCAGCCGCAGCTGCAGCTGGTTGGCTGAAGTCAGAATGGGGGCGGGAGCTTGGAGTCATCCCATTAGGGCCTCCACCATAACTGAAAAGAGAGAGACAATGTTCACAGGTAGAAAGAATCAACTCATTGTAATAAACGTCGAGCCAGACTGTCACGGCGTCACTCAGAATGGCAGCAGGTCATTTTCAGCGGCGAGTCACAATTTTGCCTTGGTGGAGACACTGTGGTCAGTACTAAGATCAATGAACTGTCACACATCACCCGTCCAGAACACCCGGTGTCATGGTGTGGGGTGGAATTTCGTACAATGCCAGACTGGTCTTGGTCTTCTTTACAGGCACTTTGCAGGACCTCATTAATGTAATGTTGGACTGTCAACTACCTTTTTTGAACATACACTCTGAACACACACTATTCCAACAGGACAACACTCGTCTGCATACTGCTGCCGTCTCAAGAGCTGTTGCGCCTGTTAGAGTAACTGTCTCTACTGGGAGAGATTATCTATTAGATTTTGGAGCACTGCCGAGGATTTGATTTCATTCAGTGACAAGACCATTAGTGTGGCCAGGATGTTGAATGATCACCACCCCACCTCACCCCCAACTCCCCACTCATCTCAAAGTTCTGAATTGGATGCAGAACACAGTTCCACTGCTCCTCTCCTTGGATCATCACCTTATTGTGGTACAGGGGCCACTCTACCATAAAGGCCTGTTTGGTGGAGGGCTCCAGAAATGGTTGGCCTTCTGTAAGGGTTTCCTCTCTCAACTGAGCAATGTTGGAGCTCTGTCAGAGTGACCACTGGGTTCTTGGTCACCTCCCTGAATAAGGCCACCTATCATGATCAGTTTGGTCATGTGGCCAGTTCTATAAAGAGTGCTGGTGGTTCCATACTTAATTTACCACAATCAAGCTGAAGGATGATTAGAAAACAAGATGCACCCAGGAGAATGTTACACCCCAGTCTGACACAACTCTTTCTGTCACTGACCTGCCACCGTATCCTTCAGCTCCGGGGTAACTGGCTCTCCCATAAATGCCCTGCTGCATGTACCCCTCACCGCCTCCAGCCTTTGAGAACTGCTGCGGTTGCCCAGAAAATGACCCTTGGTTCATAGGGCCAGCCATGCCACTGGCCATAG
Organism: Acestrorhynchus altus; assembly: GCA_034509495.1. Classification (NCBI taxonomy): domain Eukaryota; kingdom Metazoa; phylum Chordata; class Actinopteri; order Characiformes; family Acestrorhynchidae; genus Acestrorhynchus; species Acestrorhynchus altus. The sequence continues at coordinate 29,126,027 of CM067510.1, read as the reverse complement.
GGTTACCTACAGGGTTCATATGAGGGCTGGGATTCCCCATGGGGTTCCCCAACACCTAACACACACAAATACACATGTACACACACATGCGCGTGCACACACACATACAGTCAGTTAAGTTATTATACCCTTTAATAAATGAAAAACATTTATTTAACCAAGCAGTAACTTTAAGCATGTCACTACCTGACTCTGCGAGGTGTTAGTCACTCCCCAGACAGTGGTGACCACAGAGACTGATCCAGGTGCCTGGTTGGCACTTGGCTGCCAAGGAACCGAGTCATATGGATAAGAGCCATTACTATAGTGACAGAGAAAATCAGAGGGAGAGAAGTTATACCAAAGTCTAAATGATGTGATATAAGGGTTTGTCTGTGCAGGTATGAGATGGGGAAAGTAAGAATGTGCTGAAAGTGCTGGTTATATAATAATACTGGACTGTTAATGTATGTGAGTCATCTTTGGGAGTGAATATATGTTGAATCTGTGACTCTGGGTTGACTCGAGTCTTTCGTTCAGAGTCTGAGTTGAGTCTTGAGATTTGGTGGGAGTCTGATTTGAATATCTGACTGGGTGTCTGAGTTGAGTCTTTGAAGGTCTGGGCTTGACCTGAGTCTGAGTTGAGTCTTTGGTCTCTGGGTGTGAGAATTTGAGTTGGGTCTCGAGTCTTTGGGTGAGAGTCTGAGTTGAGTCTCTGGTTGTGAGCTTGAGTTCTGTTTTTTGGTGGTAGCCTTATCTGAGACTCTGGTTGGCAGTTTTAAATCTCCAGCCTCTGGATGTAAGTCCAGGTTCAGTCTTGAGTCTGTGGGTCTGAATCTGAGTTGAGTCTTGAGACTCTAGGTAGACTCTGGGAGTCTGATTGAGTTTCTGATTGGGAGTTTGTCTTGAGTCTTTGGGAGAGAGTCTACGTCAAGTCTCCAGCCTCTGGGTGTGAGAATCTTGGGCGTCTTAGTTAGGTTTTTGGGTGCAGTTCGGAGTCTATTCTCTGGGTGTGAGTTCGGGCTGAGTTTTGAGTCTGTAGATGCATCCAGATCCAGAGTCTGTGGGAGTCTGAGGTCCAACTCAACTTAGACTGTTTAGCATTTAGAGTCTGAATATACAATACAATTGTAAACAATTTTGTAAATTGTAATGCCTGGCATTAGGCATAGTGTCCATAGGCTCATGTTTGTTTATCTGCTATAGAGAGTCCTATTTTGTATTGTATTCTCTACGGGGATCAGACAAGCAGTGTGTGTATTTGCACATTTGTGTCAGCAATGGGTGCAGCTTAAAGTAGCAGAATGTATTCATTAGATGTGGGTGTCCACAAACATTTGGACATACAGTAGTGTTCAAAATAACAGTCCAATAACGAACCCGATTAATCAATGTCTTTGGTATAAATTGTTACCACATGACAAACAATTTACCAGTTGGTGCAGTAGATTCTTAGAAAGCCAACAGACTCAGCATTCATGATATACATGCTACTGAGTGTGTATTTGAATAATTAATTAAAAGGGGTGTGTTCAAAATAATAGCAGCGTGGAGTTCAATTAGTGAGGACAATCATTCTGTGAGGAAACGAGTGTGAATCAGGTGACCCTTATTTAAGGGTGAAGCCAGCACATGCTGTACATGCATTTCTCCTTGAAAGTCTGAGAAATATGGGTCGTTTGAGACATTGCCCCGAAGAGCAGAGAACTTTGATTTAAAAGTTGAATGGAGAGGGTACAACTTATAAAGAAGTGCAGACAATAATAGGCTGTTCAGCCAAAATGATCTCCAGTGCTTTAAAATGGAGAGCAAAACCAGAGAGACGTGGAAGAAAACGCAAGACTACCATTCGAATGGATCGAAGAATAAGCAGAATGGCAAAGGCTCAGCCAATGATCAGCTCCAGGATGATCAAAGACTTCAAGTTACCTGTGAGTTCTGTGACAGTTAGAAGACACCTATGTGAAGCTAATCTATTAGCAAGAAGTCCCACTGTTAAAGAAAAAGACATGTACTGAAGTGGCCAAAGAGCACATCAACTGGCCCAAAGAGAATTGGAGAAACATATTGTGGACTGATGAACGTAAAATTGTTCTTTTTGGGTCCAAGGGCCGTAGACAGTTTGTCAGAAGACCCCCAAACTCTGAATTCAAGCCACAGTACACTCTGAAGACAGTGAAGCATGTTGGTGCAAGCATCATGATATGGGCATGTTTCTCTTACTATGGTGCTGCTGGGCCTATTTACCGCATACCAGGGATCATGGACCAGTTTGCATATATCAGAATACTTGAACAGGTCATGTTGCCTTACGCTGAAGAGGAAGAGGAAATGCCCTTGAAATGGGTGTTTCAACAAGACAACAACCCTAAACACACCAGTAAACGAGCAAAATCTTGCTTCCAGTTCAACAAAATTGAGGTTATGGAGTGGCCAGCCCAGTCCCCGGACCTTAATCCGATAGAGAACATGTGGGGTGACATCAAAGATGCCTTTTCTGAGGCAAAACCAAGAAATGTGAAGCAGTTCTAAAAAACTGTGGTTATTCAGTGATTCACAGGAACGCTAAATCATAAAAAAGGAGCACATATTGAGTTTGTAAAGACAAATGCAGAAACTGCTATTTTTTTATTTATTATTTTTTTTATTTTCTGTAAAGTAGTTACAAATTATATACATTTCTCTTCATGTTTTGATTTGGAAAACAGTATGAAATGTTCCCAATGCATGGAAATAAAAACGAGTATAAAGATTTTGTGCTTAACTCGTGTTTGTAAACTCACTGCTATTATTTTGAACACACCTGTATAGCATATGAATCCACCACCACATGGCAATATGGATTTGAACTCGTCTCATTATGCTATCTGTTCCATCAGTGTTGTAACTTCTGATTGCTGCCTGGGGTCTGTGTGTGGGTGTGAGTGTATCTGAGTGTGTGTCTCACAACAAACCTGTGGTTAAGTCCTGGTTTCATGCTGGGCTGAATGGTGTGTTTCCCTGCAGCAGGGTCACTCTGTCTGTTTCTCTGGTGCCTTAGCAGGAGCAGCTGACCCAACTCCTCACTCCAGGAAGACAGAAGAGCTGATGAAAGAAACACACAGAAACACACACACAAACAATGAATATGGTGGTAGTCCTGGACATTGGGAATGTCCGTGTTGTGTTTAGTGCAGTGGGATCATTAGATTATCAAAGCATACGGAGGCCAGACTGGTCAGAAGGCAAAGGGAGACGAGCCGATCCTAAAGCTCCAGTAATGACCTTAATCAGTCCTGAACAGACGCACACAACACAGGAGGGGGTTTACACCCACACACACACCCACACACCCACACACCCACACACACACACACACACACACACACACACAAACACACACAGTATGGCTGAATAACTCTGCAACAGGCTGGCTACACTGTGCACACTGGACCTGATAAAATAAAGTGACCAGTGAGATGCACATGAAGCACAATGTAGGTGTTTCTAATAAACTGGCCGCTTTCCTGTCATCTCTAAAAATGCAGATGGTAGGTGAATTGACCACGCTGAACTGCCCCGTGAGTTGTGTCTGTATGTGTGTCAGTGGTACCCTGTATGCCAGTGGACGTGCAGGGGGTTATTCCTGCTTGACTGACTGACTGTTCACTTCTGAATGTTAACACTCTCACAGGTACAGAGCAGAAAATGCTTTGATTGGCTCTGATCTACCCGACCCACCTCCACAGGTTTGCATTTCTCCTGAGAGGGAGGGAGGGGGGTCAAGCAGCCACACTGTATTCAGTAACACAACCCAGCAACAATAAGAACAACAGGCTTAAAATATGTCTAGTGATTTTTTAACATTTCTCTCCATTTAAGAGTCAATTCAACCCCCTACTGTCTAGGAGTCACGCACCCCGACACAGGGGGGTAAGGATAAACGCATGCCATCTCCAATACACAGAACAAGGTGGACAGCATTAAAGTGGGAGTGACGGGGAGGGAGGGCCAGGTCTTGGAGCCTGGCTGCTGAAGGTGCCGCAGCCTGACCCAGGATTTGAGCATGCAATCCTCAAGCCACAATCCACTGAGCAACTCAAAGCCCCCCTCAAAAACACATCTGTAAACAGCCCAACGTTTCTTTCTTTCTTTGCCTCCAGCAGAAGCTCGTCTATCAATCTATTATTCATGCTTAAGCTTCTCAGGGTAACGCAAAAAGCCAAAAATGATAGAGAGAGAAGAGACTGAGATAGTAATCGAGTGATTAATGTAGATTCTCCTCACCTGGAATGAATACAGATGTTATTTCTCCTTGTCTGCCTAATGATCCATAGCATCACTCTCACTCACTCACTCACTCACTCACTCACTAATTCTGTCACTGACTCTACTTCATAGAGGAGAAAGCAGAGATGAAGGAGGAGTTGAGAGAGAGAGACTAAAAAGAAAGAGGAAAGAGAGAGAGAGAGAGAGCTCATATTACATGTCTGCAATGGGGGTGGTGCACTGTAGGACTGTTTGTATGTGTGTGTGTGTGTGTGTGTGTGTGTGTGTGTGTGTGTGTGTGTGTGTGTGTGTGTGTGTGTGTAAGACCAAGAAATCTCTCATGAGCTGCTCATATGCTGGTAAGAAAGGAAAATCATAGACAAGCCCCTGTTTGACTGACAACAGGCTCCATGAATGCTCCACTGTTCCACTGTGTAGCATTGCTTGCACAATCATCATAGAAGAGTCGGAAGAATGAATTTACCTGTGACCTAGTTTTAAAAGATCAACAGAACACTTGGAAAATCTGGCTTTCAGAAACAAGTTCTGTAGGGTGATGAAGTGAAAATAAAACACCGGAATGGAAAAAAACATGGAAAAAAAGCAAACAGCATTTCATGATAAGAACACCTTGTCAACTGTGAAGCAAGGGGGTGGGTGTATCATGTTTGGGGCTGTGCTGCTGCCAGTAGCTCGGGCGATGTAGTCCTCAAATAAAAAATAACAAAGTATTTCAATCGTCCTAGCATGTCTGAACTATTGGCTAAGACTGTACATACAGTCACCATCAAAAAAACCACTTGGACATCATGGAACATGTGAACGATTGAAGTTTCACGCTTATCCGTGCATTTGACGTAAGCAAGGAGGGGCCTTTTTGATGTACCTGACTGACTATATAAGGTCAATCTCTTGCGTTGTGTAGTCCTTTGAAGTGAAGTGCTGAGAAACGTTTGAAAGCAAATTGAGCAGTTGGAAGAGTTTGAGAAGGGTCACATCACAGGCCTTTGGGAAGCAAGGTGGTCTTATTGGCCCATTCTACTGGTCATTTGGATATTACCATAGCACACTGTTGGCAGCAGTGAATAGTAGAAGGCAAGCACCAGTGACATAAAGGATCTGGGAGACCTACTCGAATCACAGAGAGGGACAACTGACCGATGGTCTGACATGTACAAAGTAAACCAACAGCCAAGTGAGCGCTTTGTAGTTCTCCAACTGCTTCTCTGCATATACTGTTATCCACCTTTTATCCTGCTCTTCAACTGTCAGGACCCCACAGGACCACCACAGAGCAGGTATTATTAGGTTGTGGTTCATTCTCAGGACTGCAGTGACACTGACATGACTGTGGTGTATTACAGTCATGGTGTATATACACCCATGATTGTGGTACAAGTGGATCAGACAGCAGTGCTGCTGGAGTTTTTAACCCCCCTGTGTTTAAGTGGTTTTGGACACTGAATGGCTCTAGGTTATCTAGGCTAAAATACACTGTATGTCAAGGTTTGTGGACACCCCTTCTAACGGATGCCTTTAGGTCATTTTTGCTGCACCCTTTGCTGACCCAGATGTGCAAATGCACAGACAGCTTGTCTAGTCCATGTAGAGAAGTCCTGCCAATAGAATAGGACTCTCCGGAGTAGGTAAACAAACATGAACCCACCAACACTAATGCCAGGCATGGGCTAAATGGGTAAATGTGTGGCAGTGGAACAGTTCTCTCTGAATAGGTGGAGCTCCATCCAATCGTTTTGAGAGGGATGGGCTGGGGATGAGGTGGGGTAGTGATCATCAAATATCCTGACCCCACTAACACTGCTGTTGATGAATTCAATGAAATCCTCCCAGCGATGATTTGAATCATTTTCTCATGAATGTCCCCAAACAACTAAGGATCTTGTTTTATGTTGAATATGAGCTGATATTCAGATGTTGTTAACGATCTGTGGCGGTTTAATGTTTAATGATGGGCTCTAGTTTGTCTCATTGATGAGGTCATCAGATCTGTGATCACATTCTACGGGGCGTCCAGTTATCCTGGCAGACAGGCTAAACACATTAGCTCCCAGATAGCCTTTTCTGAAAGTACACTGTATTCAATTAAAGTCCAGAAGACAGCTTGGACGTCACGTTCTCTACCAGACAGCCACAGGCCTTCTGATTTGTTTGTCAAGAGAGATTCATGAATCCGTGAACTGGGATTATCAGAACCAAATGAAATATCGACTGCCCAGCCCTACTTTCAGCCCAACCTCACCTTCAGCCCAACCAAAGCTTTGCCCTCACCAAGCCTCAAACATCTTTCTTCCAAACACACCTTCAACCCAACCAGACTTCTGCCCCAACCACATCTTCACCTTAACCACGCCTTCATGCCTTTGTCTTAACCACACCTTCACTACAACCACACCTACATCACACCTTTGTTCCAACTACAGCTACACCCCAACCACACCTTTACCTCATCCATGTCTCCACCACACCTTCACCCCAAAAAGCAAAACGGACTGTAAAACAAGGCAAAACAAGAAAGTGTGTGAAGAACTGATCATAAGAGTGTGATGCTCTACATTTCTAAAAACCTGTTAGAAATGTCACTGTGTTGCGCAAGTTTGGCTTCAATCTTCTAAAGGACCAAAGAGCCTCTACTGGTACAGAGGAGCTGGAAACTCCAGGACTTGTCTGTGCAAGACTCTAACGAGGACTGAACCACACTGAACCACAGCGCCGCGGCCTTCTGCTGCTCTAAGTTAAAACACAGACGTTCCACGACACAACAACACAAACAGTCTGGCGGTGATTTAGGAACTCGCTGTTGAGGTTGGAGACATTCTTAGACGATAAGGCAGACACCTCCATCTCCACAGTAAACACAGCAATTACAGCCAATTACCCTCCGCTGGGTTACATCAGAAAACGTTTTAATCTTCGTGACACTAGTGACGTCTGTGGGAAAAGCCTTCAACACAGCCATCTACAGCAGTTTCACCTCCTTCCACGCTTCCAATGTAGAACATCTGACTGAGCTTGAGGGGCTTCAGAAGCGTCTGATTAGAAGAATCAGGGGGACTCGATTAGAACAGAGAGCTGCCAGATGATGTACCTGCTGATTTAGGAGTGAATTTGTCCCTGTTTGCAGCACAAACAGCCAGCAGCCTGTAACCCAGATCCATATCAAACCCCCGCTGAGTAGATACACGACTCACCACCTGAGAGAGAGAGAGAGAGAGAGAGAGAGAGAGAGAGAGAGAGAGAGAATTTAACAATACCATACATTAACACAACATACATTTTTCTAATAAAGTGGCCAGTAAGTGGGAACTCAAGATAGGTGTTTCCAATAAAGTGACCAGTGAGTAGAAGCACAAAGTACATGTGTCTAATAAAGTGGCCAGTGATGAAGCACAAGGTAGGTGTTTCCAATAAAGTGGCCAATGAGTGGAAGCACAAGGAAGGTGTTCCTTGCAAGCATCCTACATTGGGCTCAACAATGAATATGGCACACACTCACAGTCTAAATCTGTCTGCTTCAAGTTTACACTCTGTCAAAGCCGAGTGTATTATTATCTCTCCTAAACACAGTCACCAACTCTCTCTCTCTCTCTCTCTCTCTCTCTCTCTCTATTCCCACACACTAGGAAAGTGATATATAAGACGGTGTAACCTAATTAACATCCTAAACATGGAAGGAGGGTGTGTTGGACTATAATTGGAGTCTGTACACACACTCTCTAATTTGAGCTATAATTACTGTAGCTTTGAGCAGGGACTGATCAGAGAGAGAGAGAGAGAGAGAGAGAGAGAGAGAGAGAGAGAGAGAGAGAGAAACACACTTATATAATATCAACTTCAGTGGAAGGCTCTTCTAGTTTTACAGTTTCTGATCATACAGACTCTCATGAATATCTGTAAAACTCTAGACTCAGCTACTTTGCACATCATGTCACTTGTCACTTTATAAACTATATGCTTTGAACCTTTGCACGTCCTTCTTTGCACTGAAGATTAACCAGTTGCAACTTCACCACAGGCCTCAGCTCACTCATTCTTGTACTTCTTTCTGTCTTTATTTCGTTTCTTTTATGTAGTTTAGTATAATTTGTAAATTCTACTTTATATACTCCATCATATTATATCACATCTTCATTTATTGTATTTTACTTCTGCATTGGACTATGCTACTGGATACCTCCAATTTCCTCAGGATTAATAATCTATCTATCCATCTATCTGGATAACGTTAGCAGTATTACAACTTCATTCTGTACATTAACGTTATTAAAGCTTCATTCTGGATAATAATGTTATTAATAATGTTCTGACCTCATCTACACATAAACAGAGGGTGTTGCATTAGGTCCTTCCTAAGAAACATTTACCAAATTAGAAAAGAAAAGGCATCAAACAACTACAAATACTCATAACTATAAACAAAAGAAGTATATGGTGCTTTCACCCTGTCTCAGATGAGTGTATTCTAACAGCTGGAAACATAATTATACTGAAAATTCCTACCGTTAGGCATCCCATGAGGCTTTGCTCAAAGGGTCTCTGAAATGCCCGCTGGTCTCCACACCAGTCCAGGAGCTCGGTTGCAGCTGTCTGGAAATTGGCTGGGTTCTGTAAATGCTGGAAAACAAGGCGAAAAAGAAAACAACTGAACAAGCACAACCAGGGCTGGACTGGTAATCTGGTATTACCATTAAATCTGAGCTGATTTTTGGTTCCTGTCCAGCCCCGAGCATAACAGAAGATACACTATATGGGCAAAAGTATTGGGACACATGCTCATTCACTGTTTCTTCTGAAATCAAAGGCATTAAAATAGTTTATCCTGCTTTTGTTACAGTAACTGTCACTAATGTCCAGGGAAGACCTTCTACTACATTCTGGAGCATTGCTTTGAGGATTTGATTGCAGTCACCCCCCCACCTCATCACCAACCCCCCAGTTCACCCTAAATATATTGGATGGAGCTCCATCCTTTCAGAGAACACAGTTCCACTGCTCCACAGCTCAATACTGGGAGGTCTTTATACCCCTCTAGCCCACACCTGGTATTAGACATAGTGCCAATGGACTGCTCCAGAGAGTTTATTCTATTGGCAATATAGGGATGACAGGGAAGAGCTGGGTGTGCTTTTGCACTGTGTCAGCAATGGGTGCAACTTAAAGTAGCAAAACACATTCATAAGAAGGGGTCTCCACAAACATTTATGTATGTCATTTTTTTCATAATACAACTCTGATATAACAAATGTCAAGCCATAAAACATGTAGTACAAGATCTGCTACCATGCAGGCACACACACACACACACACATAAAGGAAGTCGCTGAGGCTGGCGCCAGCATCCATCAAGCTGCAATAAATCTCACAAACAAGTGTGTGTGTGTGTGTGTGTGTGTGTGTGTGTGTGTGTGTGTGTGCGTGTGTGTGTGGGAGAGAGAGAGAGAGACAGAGAGAGAGAGAGAGAGAGAGAGAGAGAGAGAGCTGAGATGTGAACTTGGTGACCTGTGGGGGGCAGCATAGGGCAGCATAGGAGGACAAATGAATATAGACACATCACATAAATCACACATCTGTCTCTGTGTGTGTGTGTGTGTGTGTGTGTGTGTGTGTGTGTGTGTGATGGTGCTGGGGTTGGGGAGGGGTGGGAAATCCTGTAATTTAGAGCAGAGGCCCTAGTTCAAAAAATGAAACATATGACCAAAAGTTTGTGGACACTCATTTTAATGAGTAGGTGTTTAAGAGTATATTAATATTACAATATTATGTTTAATGCAATCAAATCCTCAACTGCTCGTGTGATAATAAACGTTAATAAAAACGTATCCCAGGCACGTCTCCACCAGATTGCAACACTCCCTTGACCTGCCTACTCACCAGATTTATCGCCCGTCGAGCATGTATGGGAGCAGCTGGGATGCCAGCTTCAGCAACCTACCAAAGCGCAGCATCTACAGGCCCAGCTGCAATGTCTGTGGGTGAATGTGCTGCAGTATGCCATATGGAACCTGTATGCCTCCACACATCTTAAATCCCAGGCTAGAGGCCTGAATACAGCTTCATTCCATTCCAAACCTGATAGTGAGGATAGCAGCCCTCTGTTTACCTGTTTAATGCAGAGCAGTCTGTCGTTGGTCTGCTGGATGTGTCTGTCCATAGAGGTGAAGGAGGCCATGCTGGTGCTGCTGTTTACACTCAGGCCTTTAATGGCCTGCCATCAACACCCACCAGCCATGCACACTGCAGATTAGATAGATAGATAGATAGATAGATAGATAGATAGATAGATAGATAGATAGATAGATAGATAGATAGATAGATAGAGAGAGAGAGAGAGAGAGAGGGAGAACACATCAGATATTGATAATGCATAAATAAAATGGGGGAATTTATCCTCTGCATTTAACCCATCCACACAGTGAAACACACATTATTAAATTCCCACACTAGGGGGCAGTGAGTACACATGCCCAAAGCAGTGGCCAGTCCTATCCATGACATCTGGAGAGCAGCTGGGGAATTAAGTGCCTTGCTCAGGGGCACTTCATTCATGACCTGCCAGTTCAGGGAATCAAACCAGCAACAAGGCTGGTTCCATAACCACTAGGCCAGATCTGCCCCAGGACACAGTCACTCATTCATAAATGAGAATTACTAAAGCAATGAGCCATAAGAAGCTGTGCATCATTACAATGTAATTGTGGCAGAGAGTGTTTTTGACTTGACATGAGGCAGAGTGCCTGAAACGTCCTTCCCTGTGATAAAATCGCTGTTTCGTTGGGCTTTTCTAAAATGGTGATCAACATAATATACGATCAAATATAATCCAATGATCAATACATATGAAACTATTCCTTGATTAACCGTGAGCACTGTTTCTAGGCAACATGAAACATATGAAAATAAAATATTGTTTGTTTGTGTGTACTGGTGTTTGTAGTTTAGTAGAACTTAGTCGTTTCTGTGCTCTTTCTGAAGGGACTGGCTCTAATAAGCAGCTAGACTGAGGCGGTTTTATCAGTATTTCGATCCAGAAGCAGGTCAAGTGGTGTTACCGTAACCGAGCAGTCGGTAACCATTTATTCCTCTCCTGAAATCACACTGTTCAGGGAGAAATGACACAATACACCCTCTACAAGGTAGAGCAACTAATGTGTCTAACAGAGTGGACACTGAGTGGACACAGTGTTTAAGCACTCCGGCAGCACTGCTGCATTGGACCAAATCAGAGCAACACACATTAACACACCAACACCATGTCAGTGTCACCATGTCTACCCTGTGGGGTCCTGACCATTGATCAGGATAAAAGGAGGATCAAGCATGTTCTGTAATTACAGAGTGCTCTTGTGTGGTCAGATGAGTTCACAATTCATGATGACTGAACCAACAGAAACCTCTGACATTCATTCTTTCAAGGTTATTTCCTTCTCCTGTAAAGCTGGAGATACAAGTTTTTGCATGACAACACAAATGAATAAATCAAAGTGAAATGAACTCAACTGAATTACAGTGCAAATGGTTATTCTGATTCTCCTCAGAGGGGGGTACAGACTGTTCACCTGCTGAACACGACACTCTTAACATGGCAAAACAAAATCCCAAAGCGCGCACACACACACACACACACACACACACATGATAACAGCAGCGTGATCACAGCTGTGCAGGACATGCAATGTAGTCTGATGTGACAGAGACACACACACACACACACACACACACACACACACACACACACACACACACACACACACACACACACACAGTGTGAGCTGTGTGAACAGACTAGGAACAACAGCTGGAAGGACATAATTAAACTGGGAATATTAAGTAGTTTGATACTGGAATCATTAAAAGGCTTTTAATGGTTAGAATTACAGAGTGAATAATGGTCGCTTTAGAGTCTCCAGTGCGGAAATCCAACTCCTTTAGTCACGGTTGGAATCTGAAATCCCTTCTTTAGTTTAGCACAAGTGCTAACTTCACTTTTTGGGGACACCTCCCCAGCTGGCATCAGACATCATTGGGAATGAAAATCCAACACTGAACAGACTTTGAATTTTAGTTCAACACTGTTTAGGTGTTAAATATTGTTATTAAATCAATTAAAGTAAATTAAAATTGAGTTGATATCAAAACTGAACATCAGAAAGACATTGAATTTCACTTCAATTCAAATCAGGTTGACGTCAAAACCCAACATCATACAGATGACTGAAAAGGAAAACGAGTTCATCTCAAATCCCAATGTTGTCCAGACACAACATTTCCATCAAAAACCAACACTGGGTAGAAATAAAGCTCCGACACAAGACAGACATTGTTTTTTCAGACATGTTTTTTGATGCTGATGGCCAGCTGGCTTTGGAGGGTTTCAGGAGTGTGATGGTTTAAGCATGCAGTTAGAACGATGCCAACTGCTGTACATAATCTTCCATTCTTCCTTCCAATTTTCCCTCTATTATGTAGTGGAAGTTGGTGACTTTTCTGAAGTGTCCTTGGTCACCATGGCAATGCAGAGAGGCCCCTGACTGGCCCTACCTTGCTCTATCCTAAGCCCCGCCTTCATATACAGGTTAGCACAGAATTTTCCAATGGGCTGAGTGAGTGGGAGACTCGCTGATACTGGGGGTGAATGTATAAAATATCAATATTTAAATGATGTTACATTTTATACATTTTATTATTTAAAAATAATTTGACAATTTGTTAAAAACTAAAATTTAAGTTTAATACATTTAACACTTTAATCATTTCTCTTACAGCCTTTATGATAAATCTGTTTCTCTGTATGTATTTTCCATTCTCTCCTAAACCACACACACACACACACACACACACACACACACACACACACACACACACACACACACACACACCAGAGAAAAGAATGAGACTGTTCCCTCAGTGACCTCTCAACACAGACACTCTGACTCATTTTCGTGCTCTAATAACTGTCCATGCATATGTGTGTGTGTGTGTGTGTGTGTGTGTGTGTGTGTGTGTGTGTGTGCATGTTTGTGTATGTGTGCGTGTGACTGCGTGAGTGCATGAGTGCGTGTGATTTTTCCCTGTGGTGCTGAAAAAAAATGAAAACAGATGAACAACACAAGAGAGTCTCATTCCACCACTCAGACACACACACACACACACACACACGCACACAAATTAGAGAGTGTGTATATTGGATCTGGGGTCAGACTGCTGGCTGTGGGCCTGTGTGTGTGTGTGTGTGTGTGTGTGTGTGTGTGTGTGTGTGTGTGTGTGTGTGTGTGTGTGTGTGTGTTTTTTGGTTGTGTGTGTGTGTGTGTGTGTGTGTGTGTGTGTGTGTGTGTGTGTGTGTGTGTGTGTGTGTGTGTGTGTGTGTTTTTTGGTATGAAAGATTTTTTCCAGCTTAAAAGTAATGAAACCAGGTCAGAGCACTAGAGCCTGTTTGCGTCATATGATTAAGGAAATATTCCTCGGTCATAATCCCTCTTTTTCGCTCTATTCCCTCCACTCTCTCTGGATAACAGAATAAATAGCTTTTAACAAATGCTAAATGCTGGGATTGAGAAGTCAGTTAATGCTGTTGTATAAAGATTTAATGTTCTGTTTTAATCACTAATTTTACTCACTGCATTTTACATTGTTTTTAACATTATTTACACATTTTTGTTTCACTGTTATTAACTAACTGTAATATACAAATACCAAATACATAAGAGCCTTAAAGACTGACCTTACCAAGAGAAAAAGCTTTAAAGTCTGACCTTACCAAGAGTAAGAGCTTTAAAGACTGACATTACCAAGAGAAAGACCCTTAAAGTCTGACCTTACCAAGAGAACAAGCTTTAAAGTCTGACCTTACCAAGAGAACGAGCTTTAAAGACTGACATTACCAAGAGAAAGAGCTTTAAAGACTGACATTACCAAGAGAAAGAGCTTTAAAGACTGACATTACCAAGAGAAAGACCCTTAAAGTCTAACATTACCAAGAGAAAGACCCTTAAAGTCTGACCTTACCAAGAAAAAGAGCTTTAAAGACTGACCTTACCAAGAGAAAGACCCTTAAAGTCTGACCTTATGAAGAGTAAGAGCTTTAAAGACTGACCTTACCAAGAGAAAGACCCTTAAAGTCTGACCTTATGAAGAGAAAGAGCTTTAAAGACTGACCTTACCAAGAGTAAGAGCATTAAAGACTGTCCTTACCAAGAGTAATAGCCTTAAAGACTGACCTTACCAAGAGAAAGAGCCTTAAAGACTGACCTTACCAAGAGTAAGAGCCTTAAAGGCTGACCTTACCAAGAGAAAGAACTTTAAAGACTGACCTTACCAAGAGAAAGAACTTTAAAGACTGACCTTATCAAGAGAAAGAGCTTTAAAGACTGACGTTACCAAGAGAAAGAGCTTTAAAGACTGACATTACCAAGAGAAAGAGCTTTAAAGACTGACATTACCAAGAGAAAGACCCTTAAAGTCTAACATTACCAAGAGAAAGACCCTTAAAGTCTGACCTTACCAAGAGTAAGAGCTTTAAAGACTGTCCTTACCAAGAGTAATAGCCTTAAAGACTGACCTTACCAAGAGAAAGAGCCTTAAAGACTGACCTTACCAAGAGTAAGAGCCTTAAAAACTGACCTTACCAAGAGAAAGAACTTTAAAGACTGACCTTACCAAGAGAGAGCTTTACATACTGACCTTACCAAGAGAGAGCTTAAAGACTGACATTACCAAGAGAACGAGCTTTAAAGACTGACTTTACCAAGAGAAAGAGCTTTAAAGACTGACCTTACCAAGAGAGAGCTTTAAAGACTGACATTACCAAGAGAAAGACCCTTAAAGTCTGACCTTACCAAGAGAAAGAGATTTAAAGACTGACCTTACCAAGAGTAAGAGCTTTAAAGACTGACCTTACCAAGAGTAAGAGCTTTAAAGTCTGACCTTACCAAGAGAAAAAGCTTTAAAGTCTGACCTTACCAAGAAAAAGAGCTTTAAAGACTGACCTTATCAAGAGTAAGAGCTTTAAAGACTGACCTTACGAAGAGAAAGACCCTTAAAGTCTGACCTTACGAAGAGAAAGAGCTTTAAAGACTGACCTTACCAAGAGAAAGAGCCTTAAAGACTGACCTTACCAAGAGAAAGAGCCTTAAAGACTGACCTTACCAAGAGAAAGAGCTTTAAAGACTGACCTTGGAGCCATTACCAATAATAAGAGCCGTAATGACTGGTCCCACCAAGAGTGTGGTTAGTGTGGCACAACAGATAACACCACCAGTGAACCATCACACTGTGGGAGACTGGGGTTTGATTCCCAGTCTAGGCAACTATGCTATGCTATACCAATAAGAGTCCTTTGGCAAGGACACTCCCAACACTCTGGCCCACCTCTGTAATCAGAGAAACTTTGTAAGTCACTCTGGATAAGATGTCGTAAATGAGTGAGAGCCTTAAAGAGTGGCATTACCAAAGATTAGAGCCCTGTTAGCACAACCAACAGTAAAAGCCATAACGACTGGCCCAACTCCTTAAAGGTCTGTAATCGAATAACTGAATCTTGTTAGTCTCCAATCAGACAGTTGGTTTTGACAGCATGTAAGCTTGAGGAATCTCTGGGTTCTAGCCTCTTCTAATTAGCTAAGGATATCTGAGTGAACAGCAAAGCACATTTGTAAGTCCCTCTCGGTACGGGTGTCTACTAAATGCCATAAATGTACATATAAATGAGTGAGAGCCTTAAAGGGTGACATTACCAAAAATGAGAACCCTGAGACTGATACAACCAACAGTAACTGAAACTGCATGGAGGAGCGGGGAAATCCTTCTTCCAGTTGATATCAGAAACTGGTAGATGATGTAGGAATCTGTAGGTGACATTATTTCAGTAGGAAAAAGGAGCTATTAGGGAATAGGGTGACCCAGAGCTTCTCCTCACCTGAAAATTGCATTGAAATTTTGAAACACCTGAAAATGCTGGTTGAAAGATAATCTCGTTTTTTATCATCTCCACCTCTCGATATAGTTCAAATATGTCCATATGTTTAAATATTTCAAAGTGAAAGGTGTTCACAGGGTGTCCCGGAGTATCGTATTATTTATAGTTATGTGTAATGTTGGCCTAGTACAGTCTGTTCCCTACCTCAGACCTGCACCCAGAAGAAGAACACTTGGTTCATTTTGTACTTGGACTAAAGATTCAGATTCTTCAGCAGATATAACAATCTGTTTGTTCAGCTCAGGTTACAGTCACAAGTATTTCAAAAAGAGCAAGTCCTCCCTCTCCCGCCCGCTCTCTTTGGTAATCTCAATATCAGATGCAGGAGAGTAAACAGCAGGACATACGCACACTCAAACTCAAACAGTGGGTTTATTCTGCACCCGCAGCAAACACAACCCAGGCTTCATTCAGTGCTTCGGTTCCAGCAGTAACATCTCTTCCTGATGGC
Source organism: Acestrorhynchus altus (assembly GCA_034509495.1). Lineage (NCBI taxonomy): Eukaryota > Metazoa > Chordata > Actinopteri > Characiformes > Acestrorhynchidae > Acestrorhynchus > Acestrorhynchus altus. Next base: position 29,109,360 of record CM067510.1, on the reverse strand, counting down.
AGATGCTTGGACAGCCACCTGGCAGTTGTTTTAAATGTTCTCATCTTGTCAATCATTTTTCCAGACAGTGGAACAGCTGATTTCTGATTGTACTGAGATCTTTCTAAACCCCTTCCCATACTCATCTATAGCCTTCTTCTTGAAGGCCTCAGAGAGATGTATGGATCTGGCCACAGTAAAACCACTTCTACAACTAAGAGCAAACCAAATTACTGTCTGAGTGCTGAGAACAGTCCACCAACCCGAAATATCCAGCCAACAGAATCCCGTGGGCAGCATCCTGTGAGCACTGATACAGACGTACAGTCAGAGACAGAAGCCCGTCTGTTTGTTTTGGTCATCCTCTAGTCCTTCAAGGCGGAGCAACTAGGTAGGCGTGTTTACAGCTGTCTGATCTACTCATACCAGCACAACACACACTAACACACCACCAGGGTGAGACAGGGTGAGAATGACTCTCCACTCATATAAAACCTGCTCTATGGAGGTCCTGTGGGGTCCTGTCAACTGAAGATGAAGGTGAAATGAGGTTAAAGTAAGCAAAGAAACAGATGGACTACAGTCTGCATTTATAGACCTAGAAGGTGCTCCTGTATGGCCAGAGGAGCTGATAATGTTGACAGTGAATATGGAAACACGGTTATGTCATTATGTTATGGCTGGTCACCATACAGGATGACCTTGTCCTCACAAGAAAATTGCATTTTTAATAATTACATTTTACAAATGATGTTAAAAACACACACAGAAAATCATTAACCTCTGACAGACTGCCAAATTTTCACATCACCACAGTAACAGGCTGCTCTGCTGCCCCCCCCAACACACACACACACACACACTCTGCAAACATTAAAATAATGACCTCAGCTGAAACTCTTCATACAGTCTTGCTCAACGCAGTAAACTTTACTTACAGTAGTGAACACACACACACACACACACACACACACACACACACACACACACACACACATTCTAACATTACACACAATCTCATCATTGCTGCATAAAGAGACTTCAGTTTGGACTGAAGCAGATGAGGTCCAGTAGAAACTGCAGAACAACACACACACACATAGACACACACACACACACACACACACACACACACACACACACACACACACACACACACACACACACACACACACACACACACACACACACACAGGCCTTAGAGAGTTTTCCTGAAGCCCTGATCCATGTCAACCTCAGGGAAATTAGCCCTTCCCTGTTAGGAGAGGGTGAGAGAGAGAGAGAGAGAGAGAGAGAGAGAGAAAGATCTCACCATATGTTTTGTGGAACTACTCATATCTCTCTGCTTCGTTATTTACTCTAATATTTACTGCTATTTTCTCCTCTTATCATTTCAGGAGCAGGAGGAGTTGTTGGAAACCATTGATTTGGAAAAGCTGTACATTTGAAAGGAGGTTCTAATACCCAGGTGGGCTCCTCTAGCCGGCATACAAGATGGCATGGAGGCATGCAGGTTCCATATTGCATCCTGCATGTCATCTACCCACAGATGTTGCAGCTAGGCCTGTAGATCCTGACACAGATGTGCAAATGCACTCAGCTTGTCGAGTCCCTGTAGAGAAGTTCTGTCAGTAGAATAGGACTCTCTGGAGCACACACATGTGAGTACACACACACACACACACAGGCACACCTTCCTCCACCCCCTTCCATGCACACACACCTGCTCTCACATCCTGGGACACATTTGTCTCCAACAACCACAAAACAAGGCTGGTTACACACCACTGTTTCAAACGACATCATGCTTTTTATGTCTAGGAGCCGAACGCCTGGCGCTAATAAGTTTACATACTGACCTTTAAATACAGACTTTTTAATAAGACCCTCAAACACTGTCCTGACCAAGAGTAGGATCCTAAAGACTGGCCCTACAAAATGTAAGGCCTTTAATGACTGTCCTGTCCAAGAGTGGGAGCCTACAAACTGTCCCTGAAAAAGTATGAAAGTGTACAGAACAACAATGCCAACATAATTTGAGCATATAATTCTTTAAATCAAACCAAATCAACATTTATTGGTCACAGAGCATCTTCACAGAAATCAAGAAATAAAAAGGTGAACAGATGTACAAAGTATAAGAGATAGAGCCCCTAGTGAGCAAGCCAAAGGGTGACAGTAGCAAGGAAAAACTCCCTCAGAACTGGAGGAAGAAACCTTGGGAGGAACCAGGTTTCTCTGCTCAAACTACTTATACACAGTTAGGGGACACTGGACCCCCACATCTCTGTTCTAATACTTGGGTACTGAAGTAATGTTAGTTCGCTGGTGGACATAATAGTAACAGTACATTTCTACACAGTTGGTGATGGTGGGTGAGCAGCTCGTCCATGGCAGGGTTGGAAACTAGTCCAGGTCCAGTAGCCGGAAGGTGGAAAGTCATATTGCCATCTACTGATATGAAAAATATTGGATAATGGAATTGGTCCACAATTCCCATATTGATGTGTTCCTAGAAAGAACAGTGGGCATGGCAGCTAATAGCTTTTTATCTGCAATCAGATATACTGATGCCATTCCTGTCTGCAATTACACACACACACACACACACACACACACACACACACACACACACACACACTTGCAGTACAGACAAGACACTTTGGCACATATCAAGTACAAGGTTAATAGTGTGTGCTTGTAATATTAATTTTCAACAGGGTAAGTAAATGGGACAGGTGGAAAAAGACACACACACACACACACACAAACACACACACACACACACACACACACACACACACACACACACACACACACACACAGTGAGAGGTAACCAAGGGGCTTCAACTCAAGCAGAGCAAACATCTGTGATATTCTCATCATGTTGCTTGAGTTGCTGTCTCTCTCTCTCTCTCTGTCTCTCTCTCACTCTCTCTCTCTCTCTCTCTCTCTCTCAAAATGGGATTTGACATCTCGCTGTTCTTTTTCCCCCAGTCTTTGCTGGCTTGTTAGAAGCATCAAAGGCGTTTTCCATCTTTTCATTTCTGCACACATTCTGCTTTAAACTTGTACATCCACTTTACCAGAAACATCTCACCACTTTATTAGACACCACTAATCTCCAGTATGTACACCAATGGCGCACGCACACACACACACACACACACACACACACACACACACACATACAAACACACACACACAAGTTGTCCAGAGCTTGTGTTTAGCAGGCCAGAAAAGATTTTCTTACCTGTGTTTGTGGTTCAGGGTCCACCAGCAAGTATTTACACTCTCACATCTCACCTGAAAAACACGACAACAGATGTTACACATCAGCCTTAACATCTAACAACTCATCACCTCACACTACGTGCCACTACCTAGAACTCCCATCACACAATACTACCAGTTGTGGGAGGATAAAGGCTGCGTCGTCTTCATTCAAGAAACATGAAACACCACCTTCATATCTTCTCAAACTGCAGCTGAAGCATTGGGTACACTACTATTATGTTACTATTATGTCCACCATGAAACTATAATTACTTCAGTACACCAGAGTATCCAAACAAACATGTGGTGGTCCAGTGTCCCCTAACTAACTATAGTAGTTGAGCAGAGGACGGATCCCCCCTTGTGGGCCTGGTTCCTCCCTAGGTTTCTTCCTCCAGTTCTGAGGGAGCTTTTCCTTACCACTGTTGCCTTTGGCTTCCTCGCTGGGGTGTTTATGTCTTTGTCCTTTGTTTCATGTGTTGTTCACCTTCTTATTTTTGATTTCTGTAAAGCTGCTCTGTGACATCAGTTGAAAAATAATGATATAAATACATTTTGCTATATCTGATTGATTGACTCACTACTCGATTTTGAAGAGCAAAACCATTTTCGCCTCCTTTGTCATGCTTTCGGAGGCATGGCTGCTGGTCACCGTGATGTAAACATGAGCAGGGGATTTTACAGAAGGACGTTACCCAAACAGAATACCATTAGCCAATTCATGGCCATGAAACATCTGTTACACAACCACAGTGTAACCCCAGCCATGCTGGCTATGGCCTGATAATCGCTACCGGGACGAAAACACACTGGCTGTTGTTCTGAAAGAAAGGTGAAAAATGTCTTGGTGTGATGTTGTGGGTGGGAAGATGGAGTCAGCAAAGTCTGTCCAGGAATAATTATTATAAATATTGAAAAATATAGAAAAAAAACAACCATGAGTGTGGAAATGGTTTGGTTTCCGGAGGGATGATGTTCAGATGATGTCATAGAAACATTGTAATTAAAGGTTTAAATACACAGCATGCTGTGTGTTTCTGCTGTTACAGATAAATACTGGTACTTTAACATTATACTCTGTTCAGGTTTTCAACATACAGTATCATATATCACCATTTCTCTTAAACATATTGAGATATAGGTTTTGCCGTCATATTGCCCAGGCCTGTGTGTAGGTTCTGGCTATATTTGTGTTGTAGTCATGGAGATGCCTCCTTCCACTCACCACCACTGTAAAATCTCTCTCTTCTGGGTTTCTCAGTTAATTAGGTCACAGTGATATGTGTCAGTGACTAACCTTCCTCGTGGTACAAACAAATCCAATCTGCGTCCAGCAGCTGACGTTTAATAAAATGTCACCGGGAGATGGATCAGCCTTTGAACTGCGCGGCTGCTGTAATTGAGTATGCGAATTGGGAGTCGGTTATTGGACAGATTGAGTGTGTGATGTATTCGAACCCGCACTGTGCATGCTAATAAGCCTGAGTGGAAGGGGGTGTGCTCGGGCTGCCGTGTGTCTCTCTTGGTTTGATTGAGATTCAAATCAGCGTTATTCTGCATCTGTGCGGAGACTGTTTATAATCAGTCCTTTATTTCAGCTCTGTTTCAGACAAAGAACTAAGCCTTGGAGCTCCACTGTTAAAGTTCAGATACCAGGACCTGTCTGATAAACTCAATGTTGATAGGGTAAAGAACCTGAACAGTAACTGATAGGGTAAAGAACCTAAACAGTAACTGATAGGGTATAGAACCTGAACAATTGATAGGGTATAGAACCAGAGCAGTAACTGATAGGGTATAGAACCAGAGCAGTAACTGATAAGGTATAGAACCTGAACAGTAACTGATAGGGTATAGAACCTGAACAGTAACTGATAGGGTATAGAACCTGAACAGTAACTGACAGGTTATAGAACCAGAACAGTAACTGATAGGGTATAGAACCAAGACAGTAACTGATAAGGTACAGAACCAGAACAGAAACTGATAGTGTATAAACCTGAACAGTAACTGATAGGGTATAGAACCTGAACAATTGATAGGGTATAGAACCTGAACAACTGATAGGGTATAAACCATGAACAATAACTGATAGGTTATAGAACCATTATTATTAATAATTATCATTGTATGGAGCCAGAACAGATAAGGTATAGAACCAGAACAAATAGGGTACAGAACCTGATCTATAACTGTTAGGATATAGAACCTGAACAGGCATAGAATATGGGGCATAGAACAAGGTTCATTATGCACAAAGCTCCCAGCACTGCATTTGTATCAATATCCACCATTTTTCCCCAGACGTGCATCGTTCCTACTTTTCCATTTCAGATTCCATGATGGGATACAAGCATCCACTTTAACATTCACACTCAAAAACCATCCAGCTGTGAGTATCATGAACGTTACTGAAATTAGATGGTTTTACACCAACAAGCCAGAACATTATGAACACCTTGTTTGTTTCTTTACTCGTTGTCCATTTTATCAGCTCCTCTTACCATAAACGGACACTCTGAGACAAGATAAGATCGTCTTCTATTTGTCCCGCAGTGGAGAACCTTTCAATGTTGCAGGAAAGTTTTAGCAAAGCACTCAGTACAACAAATCATAAACATCATAAAAAATAAACCAATCAAAAGTATATACAGAAAATTACAGGTAGTTGCACGTGGGGTGATAGAAATAGTACTGCACATTATGTTGTATTGAAGTGTGTGTGTGTGTGTGTGTGTCCGTGGCAGTACAGGTTGTACAGTGTGACAGCAGCAGGGAGGAAGGACCTGTGATACCGCTCACACTCTTAGGGTGAAGCAGCCCGACACTGAAGGAGCTGCCCAGTGCTGTCAGAGTGTCATGCATGGGGTGGGAGTCGTTCTCCAGCGTGGATGCCAGCTTGGCTACCATCCTTCTCCCACCACCTGCACTGGGTCTAAGCACAGAACTGGACAGAACTGGCCCTCTTAGTGAGTTTGTTCAGTCTCTTCCTGCCTGCCGTTGAAATACTGCTGCCCCAGCAGATCACTCCATAAAACATGGTAGATGCCACCACTGTGTGCCTGCACTCCAATTGACCCGATTCCTCAGTAACAGAAATAAGTAGAACATTAATTGGACAATATTGATGCAATAATAATGTGCAATACCCCTCCTACTGGAATTCTTTCATCTACTCTCCACATTATATATTGTATATTGTTCTATAAGAAGGGATCCATCCATCCATCTATCCATCGTTCAGTCTTCCTCCCACGAAAATCAAACTTGTCTGTCGGCTTTATTCAGCAGACAGCAGTTGTCTCTCTCTGCATTGCAAAATATCTTTCAGAAGTCATGCAGGAAGTTTACTGACCACAGGCGTAATGACTAATGAACTGTCTAACACACACACACACACACACACACACACACACACACACACACACACACACACACACACACACACACACACAGAGAGTTGATACTGAGACATACAGTGTCCAAAACCACAATATCTAGTCTATTAAACTGAACACACACTTTGACTGAGGACTTAGGACGACACGTGCTAATTTGTATATATAAGCTCCCATTACATGTTAGCAACGTAAGCCTCATGACTCGTTCTAAAGCGTTTTGATCAGTGACCTCTAAAAGACGAACCACGATCAGTGTCCAGGTTTCATTCTGGTTCACTTTGTTGGAGTGTTAATTCTGAACGGAGTAACCTTTCTAGCCTTTACAGTAGAACTATAGCAGCTCAGGAAACTCATAAACCAGTTGCATGTGTTGTGCATGTCACAGCCAATCAGATCTGTGCGTTATGGCGAGTGCTGTGAATCGAGGAGCACAAATATCGGTGGAACATTGCAGCTGTGATTAGAGAGAAGTGGAATATACATTTAGTTACGCTGTTATAGTCTGATCTGCCGGAGTCACTCGCCACACTCTGCTAATGTTTACATTCTCTGTTCTCTTTCTAAACATCAAACTAATTCTTCTCTGTATCTTTTCCGAGTTACTGATCACCCACCGGCCTGAACTGATTAGGTCCTAACCTCAAGCTCTTCTGCACCATCTGAGAAGAACCCCAAGCTCCCCTGATACATCTTTACATTGGCTTTCCACCTTCCAGCGACTGGACCTGGACTAGTTTCCCACCCTGCCATGGACGAGCTGCTCACCCACCATCACCAACTGTAGAAATCTACTGTTACTATTATGTCCACCAGAGAATTAACATTACTTCAGTACCTGAGTATTAGAACAGAGGTGTGGGGGTCCAGTGTCCCCTAACTGTGTATAAGTAGTTTGACCAGAGGAGGATGGGTTCCTCCCCTTGTGAGCCTGGTTCCTCCCAAGGTTTCTTCCTCCAGCTCTGAGGGAGTTTTTTCTTTGCCACTGTCGCCCTTTGGTTCGCTCACTAGGGGGCCTGTCATTTATACTTTGTTCCTGTTTTAACCTTTTTATTTCTTGATTTCTGTGAAGCTGCTCTGTGACAACTTCAGTTGTGAAGAGCGCTATACAAAGAAATGTTGATTTGATATGATATGATATGATACACTCATCGGCAAAAAATAACACACCAAGAAGATTTGAAACCTTGAATGTGTGAAGGTATGGAATGGTATATGTAAGCGACTGGGAAGGCCAAGAAAGTGCTGCTTCTGGCAGAGAGACATTCCTGGGAAAGCCGTGCTGTTGTCAGAGGGTCACCCACCTGCCCGCCCACCTACCCACCCACCCAGTACATTAAACAAAAACAGGTTAGGGAGTCGAGACCAAGCCCATGAAGGCGGGGTTTAGTGAGGAGTGAGCAGGGTAGAAAGCAGCCAGTCAGATGCTTCTCTGCTTGCTATGCTGACAGTGCCGCGGGACGACCCTCTACGGCGTACGATCTTGTGTCATAGAAACGTCATAATTAAAGGTTACTATTTAAATATTCAGCCTGCTCTGATTCTGCTCTTACAGATAAACACTGATACTTTAACATTCATCATAGTAGACATACCAGCTCTTTCAGTGTCAATGTCCTCTCCTCGCTAAGAACATAATGGTCATGCAATATGATTGCAGTCACGTCATTATACTGTGCGATAAATCAACTGGGCAATTATCATGACAGACCTACCACGATGAAAGTCAATGAACCTTGGCCCCGTGACCCTGTTGCCGGTTCACTGGTCATCCTTTCTTGAAGCCCTTCTGTTAGATACTGATACCTCACAAGACCTGTCTGATGTTTGGGAGATGTTCTGACCCAGTCGACTAGAACATCACAGTTTGGTTCTTGTGAAAGTGTCTCAGATTCTTAAGCTTGTTCATTTTTCCTGTTTCAACATCACGTTCAAGGCCTGACTATTCACTTGCTGACTAATATATCCACCCCTCGACAGGAGACACTGGAACCAGATCATCAATGCTATTAACTTCTGCTGGTGGTGTTAATGGTTTTAATGTTATGGCTGATTGGTGTATAATTATAGTAATACTAAATAGTATAGTAATACTAAACAATAGTATAAACTCTGATAAAGCGTACACATTCAAATGCTTCAAGCTGACATCCTGTGTGTGTGTGTGTGTGTGTGTGTGTGTGTGTGTGTGTGCGTGTGTGTGCGTGTGTGTGTGTGTGCGTGTGTTCAGGAAAAAGGAGAACAAGCCTGTTCCTGCCGCTGGCCTCTCTGACACAGAGCTGGAGCTGATAACAGTAAAACCACACAGGAAAGGCAAGGAAACACACACACACACACACACACATGCACATGCATGCACGCACACACACACACACACACACACACACACACACACACACACACACACACACACACAGTACCACTAACCAGTATGAGAGGAAACCGACAAAAACAACTGCAACGTCTACATACATTATGTGTCCAAATATTTGTGGACACCCCTTCTAATGAATGCATTCAATTAAACACATCTTGTTTAGTTCCTGTAGGGAAGTTATGCCAATAGAATTGAACTCTTTGGAGCAGATAAACAAACATGAACCAATTGATGCCAAGCCTAATGCCATGCGTGGGCGAGAGGCATGTGAAGCCTCTCAGCATTGGAGCAGTGGAACTGTGCTCTCTGGAATGATGAAGCTCCATCCAATAATTTGGAGAGGAATGAGTTGGGGAGTTGGGGATGAGGTGCTGTGGTGATCACCCAATATGTCTCCATGCCCAACCATATCTCAACTTGTATCCAGACTAAGAGGCCCAACAGGGTACTAGGGCCTCCTTTCAATTGTACAATCATTGATCACGGTCTTCATTATTATTTCCTTGTGATCAGTTTGGATCATATCTGCACTTGAGCTGTACCACGAACCCTTCGAGCTACAAGTACAGCTCGGCTTGACCCACCAACCCTCACATTACGAGGAAAACATGCATTCAGACTCCTTTCTGTTCTGGCACCAAAGTGGTAGAACGAACTTCCCCTGGGGGTCCCAACAGCTGAGTCCCTCACTGTGTTCAAACGCAGACTGAAGACCCATCTCTTTCAAGAGTATAAATCCATAAAGATTTATACCAAATTTATACTGTTAGTCCAAACAATCTGACCATTGTTTTCTACAGTATCTAAGTGTGAAGAAACTCTGGATTCTAGCCTCATCTACTAGCTAAGGATACTTATGTGAACAAAGAACTTTTGTAAGTGTCTCTTGAAAAGGGCATCTGCTAAATCCCATAAATGTAAATGTAAATAATGAACTAATCTGAATAGATTGCTGCAGTAAATATACAGTATTGGTGTCAGTAACGCTTGTCAACTTGCGAATGACCCCAAAGACACTGAAGATGACCTGCTGCCATTCTGAGTGACTCCATGACACCATTGCAATCAGTAATGGTCTGCAGACATGTAGTCCTGCTTCATGCAGCCATCTGCCAATGGTGCTGACACTAACAGGTTACGGAGGGCATCACTGCTCGCTGAATGTCCTCAGTTATGGCTGTTGGGTCACTCACTGCATGTTAGACAATCCATCAGTTCTCCCTCTCTGTGGTTCATGTAGGTCTCCCAGATCCTTACTGCGTGCCATCTTCCATCCACTGCCGCCAACAAAGTACTACAGTAATATCCACACAGCCAGTATGGTGTGCAATACATCAAGAAGACCATCCCACTTTCTGATGTGACCCCTCTCAAGTTCTTCCAACTGCTTGAATTACTTTCAAACTCTTCTCTGAGGAATACTTGTAATACTGGTGCTACCAAACCAACAGCATGAGTCAGAATGAAAATCTTATAGAACCTTATAAAGTCATTCAGGTAGTATGACATGCATTTTGCAGCTCAATCAAAACAAAATCAGCACTGGCCCAACATGACTAAAATACATCCCCCAGATCCAGTCGACATGCACTGAAAAATGGAAACTGCTTTTAAGGCGGGATTATAGAAAATTGCTTTTTTTTCAGTCTGGCAGTGAGAGTTTCCTCCTGGCCACTTCTACTCTAATCTCATCTCTCCAGCCCTGAAGAGGGTTTTTTGTCTGTTTTTTTGGCAGCTCTGCTGTTGACAGGAACTCTTTCCTGAGCTGAATCATCAGCACTCGGGAGGAGGGGATATCCTCTAAGGAAAGCTAAAGGAGGCAATATTTTACAACTGCAAACAGGAATCACTGCAGCCTTCTAATAGTGCAGCACAGAGACACTTCCAACAGCCCCTCACCAAACAGCAGCTCTACAGCCAGGCAATGGTTTAAATCCATGGTTGTTGATGCTTTGATTTAACTTAGGGCTGAGGTGATATATCGATATTTATATCTATATCAGGATATAAACAGAGCAGATTATGGGCTGTCAATATCAATATTGATATTTATATGGATATATAAACAGTGCGGGATACGGATTGAGCGATATAGCCATATTTATATCTATATCAGGATATAAACAGAGCAGATTATGGGCTGTCAATATCAATATTGATATTTATATGGATATATAAACAGTGCGGGATACGGATTGAGCGATATATTGATATTTATATCTCTATCAGGATATAAACAGTGCAGGACATGGGCTGTCAATATCAATATTGATATATATGTATATGGGTATATAAACAGAGCAGGATATGGGCTTAGGTGATATATATATTTAAAATCAAGTTGTAAAGTTCTGTTTCAATGTTGCAGAAACCTTTTTTCTGCTCCTCACTCCTCCTATGCTCCCCTTCCCTTCGCCTCCATTCGCTCTCACATATATACAACTTATAGCTTGTGTACTTTCATACCATTGATTCAAGCCATACAGCCACATTTGTAGCTAGTAATCCAATGCCAAACAAAACAGAAACCATTTTCACTCGGGAACACAAGTGTGCATCATTCCAAAACAAACACTGCGGAAAGGTTCTGAGGGTTCATGCACATGAGGTTGGATTTAGCTGCGCATTCCGAAAACATGGCGTCAGGTTTGACCATATCAGACTCAAACTCAACCAAAGCTGTTGTAAAATGTGTAAAACTGCCTCTTGGGGAAGCAGGGTAAAGACTGCTCTGGTGTTACACTAACGTGATCCGCACCGAGAGAACATCACTCAGCCCAGTGCAGTGAGTATCAGAACACCGCACAACTAACCAACACCACTAACAGCACAGAAACCGATTGCTGTGTCATTATGTGACATTAAAAAGCATGGCCAGACATCTGCATTCAATCACTCTGAGGTCTGAAACCTATACAGAACACAAACGTATGGCCATGGATTTCGTTATATGTGAGAAACGTTTACAATATATGATTTGTAAATAGATTTCAAACTGTTGCAGCACATTAAGGATTTTTGGGCCATTTTCATATATTTACAAATGTTATTTAATAATATATTTATTTTCCATATGGATTAAATGTTTAAATAGATAATAAAAATGATGAAATTGAGAGATTTTTTTTTTCAATTATTTTTTTTTTTTCGATTATAGAGAGAATAAAGAACAGAAAACGTAACATTATAGATTCAAACGTGAAAAGCACCCAACTCTCTTCCAGAATCACTATAGCTGAATTTTCACCTTCACAGCACAGCCACCACTTCCCCAGCCCTGATATCTATACAGCCGAGGTGCTGAGAACTATATTTACCTATTTCTGTTCTGCATTTTACATTTATGTAAACAATGTCATAAGAACTGGTGCTGCTCTTTTCTGACCTTCAGTCACCTCATCTGATCCACATTGTACTAGGAACTGCAAGCGGCAAGGTAGGTGTGTGTGTGTGTGTGTGTGTGTGTGTGTGTGATACTATTAACGATGCTCACTCATTGTCTCCTGAGCTCCCATACGTTTGCATTTCAACAGCTTTAAACAAATGTGCTACTGGAGCAGCCGGGTCTTCCACAGCTCACCAGCCGTGCGAGGGGGACTTCCAGCTTTCAACCTGAACTCCAGTGAGTTCGCTCAGCAGCTGCACTGCAGGCCTGCTTCTCTAAGAGGAATTCTGTTCAAGACGCTATATCAACAAGGAGCCCTCAGGGCTTATTTCAGGATACCCCACAATTTTTCCAAACCATATATTTATTACTGACTCACCTTGACTGACCTTTTCAATTCATATGCAATAATCAAACGTTTACAGTCAATGTACATACCTGTAGAATTCAGACTGAAGATTTCAGAGTTCATATAGTAACACCTGAGCTAATACAGTCTACATTTAAAACAGTTTAATAAAGCACTTATCGTGTAAACCAATCAACCTCAACTGCAGTGACACTCACATGGTGCTGGTGTGTTAGTGTGTGTCGTGCTGGTATGAGTGGATCGGACACAGCAGTGCTGCTGGAGTGTTTAAACATTCTATTAGACTCGTATACCTAGTCGCTCCTTGTGGATGTAAAGTCAGAGACAGAAGCTCTTCAGTTTCTGCACAGTCTGTGTTGATTGTCCACCACCACCACCACATCAATGCCACTGCAAGGCTGAAAATGACCCACCATCCATAGAACACCTGATCTGTGGTGGTCCTGTGGGGTCCTGAGAAAGTATGTAGAGAAACAGATGGACTACAGTCTGCAAATTACAGAATTACAAAGTGCTCCTGTATGGTCAGAGGAGCTGATGTAATGGACAGTGAATATTAGAATCCCAGAGGGAAATTGCAATTACCATAGTTGCTCCCATTTACATAAAAGAATAGAATAAATAAAAGAATAAACAGAATACACACAAATATATACATTTTTTAAACTCACATTACACCACACTAGTATTTCTGGTGCAGTGAATGGGTTGGCGGAGCGTCTCCTCCAGCAGGAATGATACTAGTGGTCATTAAAAGTGGTCACTACAGACTGAAACTGCTGTTATAAATGTCTCTTGTGAGCTAATTACCCAGCACGTATGTTAATGCCAGGTGTGAACTGAGCTGTGAGTGTGCGTGTGCATGTGTGTGTGTGTGTGTGTGTGTGTGTGTGTGTGTGCGTGTGTGTGTGTGTGAGAGTGTTTGTTTTGAGATCCCTTTCACTACAGAATGATGAAAGAACAGGAAAGTAAACACACATCTCCTCTGTAACGTCTACAATCAAACGACCGTCACAACGACTTTACCCACACACACACACACACACACATGCCATCCCTTCTGAGGCTGGTATTACTACAACCAGAGCTGAACATTAAACTGAGCATTACTCTGACCGGCTCAGGCTCAGCTGACGGCAGCATTTTGCCAGTGATTCGATTTTTGCTGATAGTAAAAGCACAATAAATTCCAATCTCTACTCACAATCAAATACAAACTCTACATCTTTAGCCTTTTTGAGGGTCCAGTATAAGTATACTGGATCCCCAGCTTTACTGAATCTCCAGTATGGACAAGCTGGATCCTCAGTTTTACTGAGGCTCCACTATGGACAAGCTGAATCCCCAGCTTAACGGAAGGTCCAGTACAGACACGCTGGATGCCCAGGTTTACTGACTGTCCAGAACAAACCCGCTGGATCTAAAGCTTCACTATGGACATGCTGGATCCCCAAGCGAGCTAGATGTACTTGCCTGGTCCAGCAAATAGTCGGTAGGTCTATTAACAATCTAACATAGGCATATTTGACCCCAATATCTACTGAAGATCAAGTGAAAACCACATTGGATTCTCAGCTCTAAAGAGGGCACAGTGTAAACACCAGCTCCACAGGCCCACTGGAAACCCAGTATAAACACAATGGGTCCCCAGACCCAATAGAAGCACACTGGATCCATAGCTCTAATGAATATCCAGTATAAACACATTGGACTGTTTATATCTTTTACTGAAGATTCATTATTTACCACATCTAAGTGTTTCTGATGCATGAATTCAGCTACTTTAAATTGCACCCATTGCTGACACAGACACGTACATGCACAGAGAGGTTGTCTAGTTCCTGTAGAGAAGTACTGCCAATAGAATAGGACTCTCTGGAGCAGATAAACAAGCATGAACTAGAATGGCATGGGCTAGAGGGGTGTAAACCCCACAACATTGAGCTATGGACCAGCTGGGTAACTTGCAGTGGAGCTCCAGCCAATACTTTTGGGTTGGGGAGTTGAAGTGTGCACACACTTGTGAGGCAGTGAGCCTCCACGCTGCACATGGGCCTAATGCATCACACCAGGAGCCAATAAGGATAACAAGCCTTAGGTGGCACATATAGTAAATAGTGTAAATAAAGCCTATTAAGTTGCCCTCACACTTTCTCTGTGTATTTCTCTTTGCTGCGTTGGCTCACATGCTACATGCAATCAAATCCTCACAGCAATACAAAGTCCAAGATCGAGTTGAAAGACTTCCGTGGACAAGAGAGATTTCAGAAGAAACACAGAATGAGAATGTGTCCCAATACTTTTGCCTACCCCATCTCTACTGAGGGTCCAATATATAGGCAGACTGGATCCACAGGCCCGCGGAGCATCCAATATAAGCACATTGTTCTTGAGCAGCAGTGAGCTGTGGGCTGAAAGCATGCTCTTCTCTCCCGGTTCAATCAATCCTTTCAGCCGCTGGAGCTTTAGTAGGGTGTTAATTAGCATGCTTCACTAACGCAGCAATCTGCATAGCAACAAACCCCACAACATGCATATTAATGTGCTTCTGATCCTCTCCAGAAGTCATCTCCACCCAGCCGGCAGATGTCGACTCACCCGTTCCTTAAGTTCCCAAGAACAGCACTTATATAATCAACACATTATCCTTCCATTATATTCACTTCATTTGCCAGTGACCTCACCATCACTGCCATTCTGACTTTTGGCTGCGAGTGTTTATGTTACAGAGGCTTGTTTTTCTCTTAAATGCAAACATGGATCAAACATGGGTTAACTTTTGGCAATAAGAAGGAGCAGAGGACCAGTGACACCATATGAGACAAATCCTATGACATTGCTCTTCTACATCTAGACATGGCCACAGCAGTTCGTGCTGAAAAACCTGCTAAACGTTGGTTCCCACTGCAAACAAACTTTTCAGGTTTCTGAACCAGTTTTCGTTGGTGGAAATGCGCAGAGCAGTTCGAAACGAGGTTCCAATACCGGAACAGAGCCCTTTCCACATTGGTGTGCACTCTAAGGTGCAAAGTATGAATGTGGCATGTTACGAACCGCAACATTAAAACCACAGACAGGTGAACAGTCAGGTCTTGAAGCGGAGACAAGAACCAAACTGTGATGTTCTAGACAACTGGGTCGGTACATCTCCTAAACATCAGGTAGGTCTGATGTGGTGTTCCCAGTATGCAGTGGTAAGTATACACCAAAACCTCTCCAGAGACAACCAGTGAACTGGCAACAGGTTCATGGCATCTCCCACCTTATGGATACAGTGTGAATGGATTCATGTTTGGTAATCTGCTCCAGAGAGCCCTATTCTTTTGGCAGTACTTCTCTACAGGGCCTAGATAAGCTGTGTGTGCATTTGCATATCTGTGTCAGCGATGTGTGCTACTTAATATAGCTAAATGCATTCATTAAAAGGAGTGTAGAGCCTGCAGAGTTATGAAACAACCAAAGCCTGGGAGAAGGTTCACATCCAAACCCCTCTTCTCCTCAATAGTGTGCCTTATATAATCCCACCTCTCCCTCTGTCCTTACTCCAAAAGCCAGCTTTAAGCTTCATCAGCTGAAGTGGCCTTGAACTCTGACTCAAGTTTCTCTAGCTCCCGTTCTTTCCTCAACCACTGAGGGTGATCTTCACTTCGTCACTGTGCCTTTAACCCCGTTGGCGTGGAGTCACATCTAACGTTAATTTAACGTCTTAAAACAGAAACAGAACATAATTTGAAATTTAAAATCAATACTGTGGTTTTGAGAATCAACGTTGAGATACTTCGCTACAACAATATTTTCTTACACCCCTACTGTGCATCAAACTGTGTGGAGGTGTTCAGCAACCTCTAGTGCAGGGCTATTTAATTAAGCTGATTGGCTCTTTTTGTTTTATTCATAAATAGATAACAGTGTTACAAGAAGTGTGATTCACATTTTAACCGGTGATCAGTCACAACGCTGTCATCCTGAAAGCATCACAAGCAACTTGATCTTGTCCCACGTCTCACTTTCATCCATACCAGGACAATGGGACAGCATTGTCTGGAGCCCTGCCCTGTTTGTGTCACAGATCCATGTGTGATATGTACATGTGATTGATCTGTGAGTTTGCTGGGTTTCTAAACCTGTACTGTATAATGCTCTAGCACTATGGCCTGAGGATTGCAGGATCACATCCTGGGTCATGCTAGCCACCAAAGACCTCTGGGTTAATCGGAGGAGGCCCTGTATTTGTCTTCACCCTCCTAGTGTCTTGAACATCGAATGGGATAGGAAGAGAGTCCTAATGTGGTTGAGTACCTGGCACTTCCAAAGTGGGATAAAATGAAAGATTAAATACTGTAGTTGTCTGAACTTTATCAATTATAGGTCCAGGTTCCGGATAGGACAGTACCTGGGTTCAGGTTTCTCAAGAAAGTCATTAGTCATTCTAATTCTGTAGCAAATGTCTTCCACAGAAAATGAACATTTCCGATACAGATCTGCAGCTCACAGATCCACAGCCCTGACTGCACTACTGTCATCTCACTACAGCTATGGCAGGACGATCTCTCCGAGCTGGTCTTCCTGCATAAACCCATCTGTTTAGCATGAAGACAGACCCTTCTGTGAAAGCTCTGATCAACACACACACACACTACACTTTCTTACTGTGACATTTTGAAGCTGACTCAAGTATCTCTGACTCATGACCAAGTTGCTCAGTAGTACTATATGCTGAAGATCACATTAGCTTATTAATATGAGAGAGAGAGAGAGAGAGAGAGAGAGAGAGAGGTCAAAGTGATACCCGCTCTGCCATTTTACAGTGACCTTTCTATTGTACACAAAAGAAAATGAATATTAAAATAGCAATCAGGCATGACATTGTGACCTTGTTTCCTTGTTTCTACAGTCGATGTCCATGTTATCAGCTCCTCTTCAGACATTGCAGTTCCATAATGACAGACTGTAGTCTGTGGGTCAGACACAGCAGTGCTGCTGAAGTGTTCAAACCCCTCCGTGTCACTGATGTACTGAGTCCACCACCCAGAAACATCCAGCCAACAGCATCCTGTGGGCAGCGTCCTGTCAGCACTGATGAAGGACTAGAGGATGACCAACACAAACCGTGCAGAATCAGATGAGCTTCTGTCTCTACATCTGCAGGGTGGAGCATCTAGGTAGGAGTGTTTAATAGAGTGGACAGTGAGTGGACATGGTGTTTACACATTCTACCAGCACTGATGTGTCTGATCCACTCATATCGCACACACCAACACACCACCACCATGTCAGTGTACATAATAGCTGCTCTGTGGTGGTCCTGTGGAGTCCTGACCCCTGAAGATCAGGGTGAAAGGAGGATCATAAAGTATGCAGAGAAACAGATGGACTACAGTCTGGAATCATTGAACTACAGAGAGGTCTTATATGGTCAGAGGAGCTGACAAAATGGGCAGTGAATGTAGAAATAATGAAATGGTTGTTATTTTATGGCTGAACGGAACTGGTCCCAACTGATTCACAACTGCCCTACAGCCCTAACAGCATTACAATCCCAACTGCCCTACAGTCGCAACAACACAACAGTCCCAACTGAACAACATTCCCAACTGCACCACAATCCTAACTGCCCAGTACTCCCATCTCTCAAACCCAGCCAACCACTACATTCCTAACTACTCTGCAGTTCCAACTGCCCAACTCTGCCAACTGCCCTACAGTTCTAACTACCCTGCAGTCCCAAATGCCCACCACTCCAAATTGCCCTACAGTACTTAACACCACAATCCCAACTGCCCAACACCCTCGAATGGCCAATAGCACTAACTGCTCAAGACTGTCAGCTGCCCAACACTGCCACCTGCCTAACACTCCCAACTACCCTACACTCCTAACTGCCCAACAGTCCTAAGTGCTGATTCTGAGCTGTGAGGGACGGAGTTGTTCCAGGATCTTTGTCAGATTGTGTTGAGGCTGAGAATAAAACACAAAACCCTGCACCTCTAATACACCTCACTCCCTCACTCACTCACTCACTCACTCACTCACTCACTCACTCCCTCCCTCACTCACTCCCTCCCTCCCTCCCTCCCTCCCTCACTCACTCACTCACTCACTCACTCACTCACTCCCTCACTCACTCACTCACTCACTCACTCACTCACTCACTCACTCACTCAACATTCTACTTTCTAAATCTTTAGATTTTGAAATATCTTTATCAGGACATCCTTAATTTCCACTGATTATCTGCAGAAAATACAGAATGAAAAACAGCCCCTCAATTCCATTAAACTAACCTTTATCTCACTGCTTCTTCTTTTTATTTTCTATATCCTCTTTTTCTGCTCTGTCTCTCACTTGTCTGCTAACTCTTCCTTCCTTTCTTTTTCCTTCTCTCTGCAGCCCTCTTTTCTATACTTTTCTCTTCCATCCTCCTCTTTTCTCTCATTATTTTCCTCTATCGGCCCCCCCTCTCCAGTTCTCCTTCACTCTCTCTTTCCTCCTCCCTCCTCCATTCACTGCTGATCTGTTGGGTCTGTGTGTTGGCTGTGTGTTTGACGATGACTAAGAGGAGAAATCACCAGGGTTAGAACTCAAAACAGACACACCCTCACCACACACTCTCTCTCTCTCTCTCTCTCTCTCTCTCTCTCTCTCTCTCTCTCTCTCTATCTCTCTCACTTCTTCCACAGAGGCATTTAAGTTGAATCTGTGTCCTCTGCTCCTGCCTCACTCTGTACTTCCACTGCCACTCTTTAACCTGTCCTTTAAAATCCTGTGTAAACCATTACCACATGCACACGTGCAGCGTTGGTCGTGCACACTCTCGGAAAGGTGTTTTGTTGAATTAAGCAATCGTAAATCGTGTGTGTGCGCGCATGTGTGTGTGTGTGTGTGCGCATGTGTGTGGGAAACACAGTCCGGTAGCTGGTATTAAAGATCAGCAGCAGTGTTAGGAACACATTCGAAATTCCAACTATGTATATGTTGTGCTGGTATGAGTGGATCAGACGCAGCAGTGCTGGCCAGAAGTGGTCTAGAGGGTATACAGCCCCCCAAACTTGAGCCGTGCTCTCTGAAATGATATAATGGTGCTCCTTCCAATACTTTCAGAATGAGTTGGGGAGTTGGGGATGAGGTGGGGTGGTGATCATCTGACATCCTGACCTCCCCAACACAGTTCTCTGGACAATAGAGACAGTAAACTCAATGAATAATGAATCAGAAGGTGTCCCAATACTTTTGCCCATGTCATGTACATATAATATGACACGTGTCTCATGAAAACAGTAGATGTATTAACTAGACTGAAAATGGTTTCAGTCTCCAGGATTTCATGTTCTGGGTGCAACTCCGGCAGCATGACAGTGACCACTGATAAAGCTGCTATCAGTACATGATGGACAGCCCTGAGTCAATATTGACTCACTGACTCCCTCTCTCTGTTTCTCTCTCTCTACCACAGTGTGTGTGAGTGCTTAGCAAAACATTAAGCACTGTGAGGAAGCACGAGGTAGGTGTTTCCAATAAACTGGTCAGTTGCCTTTTTCCACTTCACTGTTCAAATGCAGATGCAGTAACACACACATGTATATACAACACACTCTTCACACACTGATAGTGTCCAGTGATGAAGCAGGTGTTTCCAATCAAGTGGCCAGTGATGAGGCAGGTGTTTCCAATCAAGTGGCCAGTGATGAAGCAGGTGTTTCCAATAAAGTGGCCAGTGATGAAGCCGGTGTTTCCAATAAAGTGGCCAGTGATGAAGCAGAAGGAAGATGTTTCCAATAAAGTGGCCAGTGATGAAGCAGAAGGAAGGTGTTTCTAATAAAGTGGCCAGTGAAGAAGCAAGTGTTTCCAATAAAGCGGCCAGTGATGAAGAAGGAAGGTGTTTCCAATAAAGTGGACACTGATGAAGCAGAAGGAAGGTGTTTCTAATAAAGTGACCAGTGATGAAGCAGAAGGAATGTGTTTCTAATAAAGTGACCAGTGATGAAGCAGAAGGAATGTGTTTCTAATAAGGTGGCCAATGATGAAGCAGAAGGAAGGTGTTTCTAATAAAGTGGCCAGTGATGAAGCAGTGTGAATGAATAATAATAAGTTCCACCCACCCGATCGTCTCGAGCCCCTCGTTTCCTCAGCCAATCAGATCAGTTCATTGATCTGCAGAAAAAGCCGCTACTGCACCGATCATGTGGACAATCAGACACGCGCGGAGTTTTACAACACACACACACACACACACACACACACACACACACACACACACATATATATATATATATATATATATATATATATATATATACACAGCCTCACACTCACCGTCTGTAGTTTAAATCCTCATGTCGTGCAGCTGAGTCTCTCTCTCTCTCTCTCTCTCTCTCTCTCTCTCTCTCTCTCTCTCTCTCCTTACAGAAGAAGGTCTGAACGTCAGACTGAAACAGTTTCAGCCCGCACTGCTTATGCTCCACCCGTAATGCGACAAGCCACGCCCCCCGCCCTTCTGATTGGCTCACACGGTTAAATACAAAAATACAAATAACCCGCACAGATACATCACACAACACTATAATACATTATCAATTACATTTGTTATTCTATTTTACCATTATACAGTCTTGTTGCATATTATTTTTTACACTGTTGAAGCATCACACTTACTATTATTATTATTATTATTATTATTATTATTATTATTATTATTATTATTATTGATGTAGTTTTTGTTGTTGTTGTTGCTGATGTACGTTAACTCACATTTTATTTCAATAATAATACAATAACAATAATATTAATAATAATAAAAATAAGAGCAATTATATTATTATTGTTATTATTGTTGTTGTTGTTATTAATATTATTACACTTATGTTGCATTCACATGCATTTTTTTTATAAAATATTAAAATATATATTTGCTATTTTTGTTATGATTAAAATTATTATCATTTTCATTTGCAATTTCCTGGGATTAATAGCACTTGATTATGATTCGATTATCAGTCAGTCATTCATTACCTATCTGTTTCTGCCTGAATAGGGTTATGTAGGGAGCCAGAGCCTACCTCTGGAGTCATCATCAGGGCACAAGGCAGGAATACTCTCCTGACAGGCACTGTTATAATATTATTATTTTTATTTTATTATTATTTATAATAATAATAATATAATTATAATATAGTTTATAGTTTTTGTTATTATTATTATTATTATTATTATTATTATTATTATTAATGTTATTACTATGTGCATATATTAATTATTATATGTATTGTTCATTTTCTTTACAAAATATCACACAGCACAAAGTTGACACTGTATGAAGTCTTTTAGGGTGTTTATTAATAGTGTCATAATCTAAAATCAATTTAAAATAATATATCATCATAATTTCACACAGTCCCCCTAATTACACCCCATGATATTTTATTATTACTTTTATTATTTTATTCCATCTCTATACAAACCCGTTTTACATTACATTATCTTATGAAATATAATAATAAAATATTAATTTTTACATTTCTTACTTATACATATATTCCTTATTAATTATATGTATATATGTATATATTCACATTTCACCTAATACAGGGCAGGACGGCCAGTTTGCCTGAATAAGAGGAGGAGTGAATAAGGATGGTGGAGGCTGAGGAGTCAGATTACATTGCTGCTGTGGGACTTGAGCTCAGAGTAGTAAGACTGAGAGGAGGATGAACTGAGCCATCCTCCGTTCACCCTGATCTTCAATGATCAGGACCCCACAGGACCACCACAGAGCAGGTGGTGGTGTGTTAATGTGTGTTGAGCTGGTATGAGTGTATCAGACACATCACTGCTAGAGTGTTTAAACCCCTCAGTGTCACTGCTAGACTGAGAACAGTCCACCAACCAGAAATATCCAGCCAACAGCATCCTGTGGCACAAATGATGGATTCAAAGATCACAAATACAAACTGGCAGAAATAGATTTGCTTCTGTTTCAGCCCTGTACACACACACACACACACACACACACACACAATACACACACACACACAGACACAGACCTCTACACGCACACACACACACACACAAACACACAGACACACACACACAGACACACAAACACAGACCTAAACACACACACACACACACACACACACACATACACACAAACACACAGACACAGACTCCTCTACACACACACAGCCAAACACACAGACAGCACTCCAGCACACACACACACACACACACACATACACACACACACACACACACACATAAACACAGATATAATAATATAATAAAACTCATAGTAGGTTCTGATATAAAATAAGTATGGAACAGCTGGTAAACTGTATTTGCCCTGCAGTGGAAAAGGTACCTAAGAAGCAGAACTGGCTACAGATCCACTGTGAAGTAGAAGACTTAAATATCTCAGATTGCGAAGAGCAACTACAGCGAGAAACCAAAATTACTAATATATTTTCCTTAATTTCAATATCCAACAAGTTTCGGGGGCTGCTGCTGCTGTGTTTTTTAAGCTAAGAGACTGCAGTCCATTTTCAGAGAGGAACGTTACATACAGGAAGCAGGTGTTATGGTCTGGAAGCAGAAGAGCAGTAGTTCCTCTATTTCTTAATACAGAATATTTACAGTGGGGGCATATGGTTTGTTCGTTGACTCTTTCACTGACCTTAACCAGACAACAGGATTTAAGGCCACTGCAGGTGTGTGTGTGTGTGTGTGTGTGTGTGTGTGTGTGTGTGTGTGTGTGTGTGTGTCTGTGTGTGTCTGTGTGTGTGTGTGTGTGTGTGTGTGTGTGTGTGTGTGTGTGTGTGTGTTGAATCGTTCAAACCATGACTGCTGCTCTTTCCCTCCATACGGAGCCAGTATCACACCATCTGCTCTGACAGCTCCTGCTGGAAAGTCTAGTTAGTCCTCTCACATCATCTCAGTCACCCTGTACTGGATTATTTGTATCATATTTCACTGACAAAAGCAGTGATATTTGTTGGCACATCTCTAATCTTTACACCAGACTTGTTACGGGTGGACCGCCCAGATCCTTCCTATAAAGTTGATTGTTTTTTCTTTATGCACACAGAACATATACTGTTCTTTAACAGAAAGTTCCTATTAAAATGTTTAAATGTGAATTGTCTGTTGAAATTAAGGAAAACTACTGGTAATTTTCATACAGTAGTTGCTCTTCATGATCCTAGGGATGTTGTCCTGTTTAAGTCTCACTTCCTCTTGGTGGTTCTGAGTGGTTCTGCTTCACAGTGGATCTGTGTGGTTCTTCTTCTAGGTACCTTTCCCACTGCAGGGCCAAATTGCTACCGAAACTGTTCTATACTGTGTTTAAAAGCCCCTAGAATGGTTACGCTCCATGTGCAAAACCATTCAGAGAGGCCTTAGAGATGATCTCCATTAGAGTCTTCGTTCCTCTAAGTGGTTTTTCACGGTCTTATATGGTTCTTCTTTGAGTCCTGTTGTAATTCATACTTCTAATACCGTGACTCTTAGGTTCCTCATTTTGAATATTAGTCTCTTTATCAGGCTATGGTGTTACATATGATTAATAGACATATTGTTTCTAGGTGTTTCATAATACTAATATAGTGTTGCTAAGAGGTTGCTAGGGAACATCCAGATTTTTGTATGTGACCATTGACTTCAGACCAACATTAGGTTAAAATTTATTTTGTCCAATCACAGCCCATATATGTAAATAACGCGAAAATAGCCAGTTATTACGGTTTTTTTGTTTAAGCTCAAAGTAGTAATATTCCTGAATGGTAACGGTGTACTGCGAGACCATCCCTGCAATGTCTAATATATGAATTCTTAAAACTGGTAGTTTTCCCTGGCCATGTCACACAATACCTTCAACCATGGCCCTGCTAATGGGACGGATTTGAACAGAACAGTAAATGCAATGCTTCTAGAATATGGAGATATCAGAACAGCAGGCTCAGTCTTCACCTGCTCATTCACCCACTGTCAAACCAAAGAAACGTAGACTGAAGCAGCTGGC
This sequence comes from Acestrorhynchus altus, assembly GCA_034509495.1. Taxonomy (NCBI): domain Eukaryota; kingdom Metazoa; phylum Chordata; class Actinopteri; order Characiformes; family Acestrorhynchidae; genus Acestrorhynchus; species Acestrorhynchus altus. Next base: position 29,084,562 of record CM067510.1, on the reverse strand, counting down.
AAGCCAAAGGAGAGCAGAGTCTGTCCCACACCAGGATAAATACAGACTTGGCTTCTGAAAGGTAATGAGAGCTCTGTGACCTGAAAGCACTGTGGCAGCTGCCGTGTTCTTTTTGCTGTGGAATATATCACTGCTGTCCAATGAAAACCATTTGTCTGTTTTTGGTTTTGTCTATCATTTGAACCCTGTACCACTAAAAATAAATTTGGATGAATAGACCAGTAGAGGGCCTACTCAAATTCTTTTTACATTACTAAAAAACTCTTGTTTTACATTAACATCCATTCAAAGTTAAGAACAATTTTGCCTTCTACTGCAAATTTGCCATTTTATAGATATTAGTGAGGATATGCCTGATTAATAGTGTGGCCTAACATGATTGGATAAGCTGTAGCTATCATCTTTTCTCACTGTGTCATGAGTCATGTTGGTGTTGACCCCATCCCAATATACCACTTGAACCTGTTGAAAATGAATTGCATGATGAATCTAATGGAAGTGACACAAGAGGCTGAAATGGTTATTATGCTGATAAGAATAACAACAGTGGTGACAACTCTGAGAACATTTCCTGTTTTATTGTCAGTGTCAGAAAGTCTGATTGTGAACAACAAAAGCATGATCCTTTCTCAACACGAATACACCCCGCCAGATCATTACCTTTTATCATGACTTCATACATACAACCTGTTTTGCTTAGACAGTCGCCAAGAAGATCCAGAGGGCTTCACAGGACCAGCTGCAAAATTCAGCTCTCAATCTGTCCATCCATTAAAGGTCAGGGCCCTTAATGACTCAAGCAGAACCTGTGGGTAGCTGCAACTGAACTTCAATTGGGCCAAATGAGGCGTGCAATAGAACACCAAACAAAAACAATGAAGACTGTCACAGAGGTGTTAGATGAATGACTTCCTGAGGCAATGGTGCTGTTCTTAACTGAAGCCAAGTTCTCTACTATGTCATCTTCTCCATCATTCCAATGTACTTTCTTCAAGCATTCAGCTCTTACACAACACACCATATAGACTCTGTTTTCTGAGAAAGCTTAAAGGGATAAGTAGCATCACCTCTTCCACAAAGCTGCTCCTTTCCTAATTGTCCAGGGGAAGGCTGAGACCACTAGGTCAGTTACATGCTTGGCAGGTCAAAAACACCTGAAAGTAGATGTGTACAGTCTGAATTCTGTCCAACAAAAGTCTATGAATTGGTTCCATATGAGAGGTAGAAAAAGCCAGCACTTGTAGAAGTGAGGAGTTTCAGACATTGATGCAAAGCAGCTATGAAAATAAAATGAGACCTGACTGAGGGGGTCAGTTTCCTGCTCTCAGCAAATGTCATGCAAGCACATTGATATTTGCCCTTTCTTCTGGGACTTGCTAACAGTACTTTCTTTGAAAGAAAGCGTGGTTGATCGGATGACACTACCTGGGGAGTTTTCGGGAAGGTTTAATTTTTTTAAGGCATTTTCCAGGTGGGGTGGTGCCTTCCAGTTATACAGTGATGTTCTCTGCTAGGGTTCTATGGTGTGGACATATATGCAGTTTAAGATGACATTACATGAGAAGTGACAAAGTGTAAGTGAAATTTAACATCTTCTTTACACAAACATTGTATATACAGTGTAAATACAAAATGACAAAAGCACCATTCACTATATGGTAAAATAATAATAATAATATGTATTATTATTATTATTATTATTATTATTATTATTATTATTATTATTATTATTATTATTATTATTATTATTATTATTATTATAGCAGAGCTCCACATCAGGCTTTAAGAATAAAGGATTTGGGGTTAGGGTTAGAAAAATGAGAGACCCATGCAATATAAAGACAATTTGAAAAAGCCAGAAAATGAAAAGGTACAATAAAAATGAGCAACAAAAAAAAGAAATAGAAACTTTCATGACGAGAAAATAACAAAGTAATTTAGAAAATCATTAATTAACATGAAAAGCAATACAAATCCATTAGCATTTCCATGATGTATTGTGTACAATAATCATAATTTATATACATTATGCGTATTATATATATTATGCTTATTATTTTATAATAATATTACAATGAGTTAATAAGTAATTTGTTGATAAATTGTATTATTATGATTCATAAAGCCGAATTGAGCTGCCGGGTCTTTTATTTTGAAGTGCGGCCATGCTGATGTAAAGGCAGTGTGGCGGCTTGGTCCTCGTGTTTTACATGTTTAGTTTGGCGTTTTGAGAGTTTGTTTCTGAAGCAGAGCCTGAAAAGCTGTCAGGATGGTGAAGGAGCAGTTCAGGGAGACGGATGTGGCCAAAAAGATGTGAGTCATTGAGGTTTATTAGTGAAAAACGAGGCTTAAACTGGCTTCTATGTTTTTTTCCGGTCCACCTTAAATGGCGTTGCAGTTGCAGTTTGACACCTCCGGCTTCAGAATGCAGAGACTGCGACATTTAAGGTGGACCGGACAAATTAGAACAGAAGCCAAATACAGCATCGTGGAAGCTTCAGCAGGTCTTTCTTCCCTTCTTACAGTGAAATAAAGGTATAATAACCAACATATGATGCTTTAAATATACCAAAATATTATATAAATTCACATTTTAGTGCAGAAACACCCATTTAACTGCAGCAGTCGCATAATCAATACATGTCCATCATCAAACCTAACCAGCTTGTTCAGTGTAATTTAACCTTCACAGGCTTATAAAACACTCATTGGAGGCCTTGTGGTGCACATGTGGTTCTTCTGTACACATGGGTTAGGCTCTGCTGTCCACCCTGATAGCACTGATTCTGTCTTGGGAGAAATACTGTGATTATGAATGGTGTGAAATTTGCTGTTTCTCTGGCCACTGGCTGTAATGCAACCCGAATTAATGATTGCTCCACCCCTATGCTTAACAGTTGGAGATTACTTTTCACATAATTCTGCCCCGTTTTCTCCAAATGTACCATTGCTCATTGTGGCTGAAAAGTTCTGTCGTCATGAACATCCAGCTTGTTTAGATGTTCCTTTGAAAACCTCTGACACTGGCGAGAACACAGGAAAGGTTTTCCTCTGAAGTTTCCTTGTGAAGTTCATATTTGCAGCTGTTGCTGCACAGTAGAATGGTGCAGCACCAGTTTTATGTGATCTCAAATCTCTTGATGTGGCCAAACCTTTAGATTGAGCTTCTTTTTCACTGTGAAGCATTTTATAGTGGGGAATTTTATCCTTACTTAAAATGTTCTCTTGTACTCACTTAGGGGTTTTTCACCTCTGTTTGGATGTGAATATTTTCAAAAATGGAGAAAGGGAACTTTGTATATGCTGGAAGTCATGCTTCCATAGATATAAACCACAAACACAGTTTCACCCTAGGTCAGTCTAGCACTGACCCACCATGTGTGTCTTTAATATTTTGCACAGCAATATGTCTGTTTATGATCACTGCCAGAACAAAACCATGAATCTCTATTTTTCACTGTTCAACCATGTAAAACTGAAATGATCGAATTGGAATACAATAGTTTCTATGGACTTCCAATCACAATATCATATAATAAAAATATAAGGTCCTGTTCTGGAAGCAGGTTGCACTGGGATGTATAATGTTTGGTTGTATAGTCTCATCCCAACTTGTCCTTTGTTCTCATATCTTTTCAGAAGCCACATTTGTTTTGGTATGAAGTCAGCAGAGCAGATGCGCCAGCAGGCTCATATCCAGGTGGTCAGTAAGAATCTGTACAGTCAGGACACAAGCCACACACCACTGTCCTATGGCGTGCTGGACCACCGCATGGTATGCTCAACGTGCCTCGAACACCTTATCTAAGCCTCGTTACACACATTATGCCCCTCCTGACTTACCTGAGCCTATTAGGACCCACCTCACCTGGCTTTTACCTCACCTTCATTACACAGGTGACTTGCCTTAGCCATGTAACATGTCTCATCTGGATTACCTCAGCCTCAGTATGCACGTCACCTGACTTATTACAGCCTCATGGTGTCTCACCTGACATCTGGAACATATTCACAGTGCTTCATTTTTTCCACATTTTGGTATTTAACATTTCAAAATGGACTCAATTCATTTTTCCCCTCAAAATTCTACACATAATTCCCCACAATGACAAAGTGAGAAGTCTGTTTGAAATCTTTGCAAATTTATAAAAAATAAACCCACAAGAATATAACATGCACATAAACTCAATGCTGTTACAGCTTCATGTCTTTTTGAGAATGATGCTACAAGATTGGCACACCTGTTTTTGGGACATTTCCCCTTTCTTCTTTGCAGAACCTCTCAAGGTCCATCAGTTGGATGGGGAGCTGCAGTGTACAGCCATTTTTAGATATCTCCAGAGATGTTCAATTGAGTTCAAGTCTGGGCTCTGGCTCGGCCACTCAAGGGCTTTGACAGAGTTGTCCTGAAGCCACTCCTTTATCTTGCTTGAGTGCTTAGGCTTATGGTCCTTTTGGAAGGTAAACCTTCATCCCAGTCTGAAGTCCAGCTCTGGATCAAGTTATCATCAAGGATTGTCTCTGGGCATCGCTATGGTCATCTTTCCCTCAACCCTGACTAGTCTCCCAGTTCCTGCTACAGAAAACCTTCCCCACAGCATGATGCTGCCATCAGCTCTATGAAGAGCCTTGTTGGTTCCAAACGTCTTCCGTTAAAGGATGATGGAGGCCACTTGCTCATTGGGACCTTCAGTGCCGCAGATATTTCTCTGTACTCTTACCCAGATCTGTGTCTTGGTACTATCCTGCCTCTGAGGTCTATAGACAGTTCCTTAGACTTCATGTTTTGTGGTCTGACAAGGACCGTTTACAGTTGGACCTTTATATAAACTGCTGTGTGCCTTTAAATCATGTCCAATCAACTGAATTTTCCACAGGTGTCCAATCAGCCTGAAGGATGATCAGTGGAAACGAGATGCATCTGAACTGTCATGGCAAAGGCTGTGAATATTTTTGTGTTTTATTTTTAATATATTTGCGAATATTTCAAACCAACCTTTCTCACTTTGTCAGCATGGGGTATTGTGTGTAGAATTGTGACAGGAAAAATTAATTTAATCCATTTTGAAATTAGGCTTCAACGTAACCAAATGTGCAAAAAGTTAAGCACTGTGAATACTCTTCAGATGCCTTACCTCAATTTCGTAAAATGAGCCTCATCTACCTTTTCTGAGCATCGCCTCATCTGTCTGTCCCTCTCTCTGCTAGGGCACAAGTGAGAAAGACCGTCCATGTGAGACCTGCGGGAAGAACCTGGCTGACTGTCTCGGTCACTATGGTTACCTGGATCTGGAGCTACCCTGCTTCCATATTGGCTACTTCAAAGCCACAATTGGGATCTTGCAGGTGAGGTCACTGAACACCGCCCTCAAGAGGGCTTCACCAGAACACTATAGCAGCACAGGAAACGCTTTAACTACTTATAAATTAGGGCCTGACTGTGGTGGTGCATTTGGAAATGGGATGCAGTCACAAGTTCTGCTTTCATTGGAATATGTCTTTGATTTCTGGGGTACTTTGTTTTGGCTGTTGTGTTTGTTTTAAATAATGTACAGTGGTATATAATGTTCTCTAATTCTGCATAAATCTGAGCAAAAACTTAATCAGATTTTCACACAAGCCATAAAAGTAGATAGGGAGAACCAAATCAAATAAATGAGACAAAATATTACTTTGCTTTTTTAATTTATTGAGGAAAATTATCCAATATTATCCTAATATCTGTAAGTGGATAAACCTGATAACCTTTGGTTTCAGTGTATACAGCTTCAACTGTTATGCTGGTCGTTTTCCTCCCATGATCTGCTTGTTTCAGGTCCTTGCACAACATTTCTGTTGGATATAGGTCAGGATTTTGCCATTCCAAGACGTTAGCTTCATTCTTCTTTAAATATCCTTTGGTACAACCACTTTTGTCCTTAGGGTTGTTTTCTTGCTGTATGACCCATGTTCCCATGTAAATGAAAGAGTATAATTTGTATAATTTGTTGGAATTGGTTCTCCCTATCTACTTTTAGGATTAGCTCAAAGTGTAGCTCAAGTTTATGCAGGAATATATAAAAAATAAAGGGTCCACAAACTTTTAAGCGCTGCTGTGAATTGCATGAGATGTAGAAAACCTGCCGTTTGAAGAGAAATGCATGATGTGGTGATTGAGCTAACTGATTATCTTCTCGTCTGCACCAGATGATCTGTAAGACATGTTCTCAGATCATGCTGAGTAAGGAGGAGAGGCAGCAGTTTCTGGATTATCTTCGCCGCCCTGGACTTGCCTACTTACAGAAACGTGGCCTTAAGAAGAAAATATCTGACAAGTGCAGGAAGAGGACCGTCTGCCTTTACTGCAGCGCCTTTAACGGTACACACCAGCTGCTTTGGGGATTGGGAGTGGTCGTGGAAAATATATCTTATGAATTTTACAGGAAGAGGGGAAAAAAGCTTCTTAATTTTCAGTTGAAGTGAATGTAAAAGTATTTATTAAGTCATTTTGGGGCGTTTCTATTGGCCCATTTATCATCGACACGGTCCTGAGAAGGGATAATACTGATACATAACAAAATGGGGGATCCGAGTGGATCACTGGTCTAATGTGTTACCACTATGATGTACGATCTCCAGAAAATGGCTATATCTGGCCTGTGACGGTCACCTATAAATACTTATGCTTATATATAAATAAGCTATTTATTATTTTGTTTAATGAAAGTACATCAAACTATGACAATATCCTGCAAAATTGGGCTAGGGTTTTAAAGGTCAAATGATATTTTGACGACCGATGCTTATTATACCAAGGAAGGCACTCTAATGAAGATGAAGCTGCGTGGTGAACACAGATACATCTGAAGCTTTAACACACTTCCGCTTTAATTTAGATCTAACTCTCATCCTCTTGCTGCTGACAGGTCCAGTGAAGAAGTGTGGTTTACTGAAGATCATCCATGAGAAGTATAAGACCACCAAGAAGGTGGTGGACCCCATTGTCTCTGACTTCCTGCAGTCCTTCGACATTGCCATTGAACACAACAAGGAGGTGGAGTCACTGCTGAACAGGGCACAGGTGAGCGTCTCTGAGCTTACCAGAGTTCCCCTTTAGCTAACGTTTCATGTCTATGATACCAGATGTTTACCTTGAAATTTTAAAATGACAATAAAAATGATGACCTTCATTATTGTTGTCATTTTTTTCAGGAGAACCTGAATCCACTTGTGGTTCTAAATCTGTTCCGGAGGATTCCTAACGAGGATGTTCCTCTGCTGCTGATGAACCCTGAGGCGGGTAAACCTGCTGACCTCATTCTGACCCGCCTCCTCGTCCCACCTCTCTGTATCCGCCCTTCAGTCGTCAGCGATCTCAAATCTGGCACTAATGAGGATGACCTCACTATGAAGCTCACTGAGATCATCTTCCTCAACGACGTTATTAAGAAGGTCCGACATCTGCTTAAATCAGATGAACGTAATTGATTGGACTTAGATTTGTCATCAGTTTTGTCTGTAAACTACCTCTACCTTCGCACCGTGTGTGGGATCACCGTGCACACCTGTACTCCTAAGTGTCCATTACCATGTAGCAACACCATATCAACCACATGAAATATATAACCCTTTTGTAACTCCATAGCAACTACATGGAATATAAAATTAACAATGTGTCAACCAACTGGAATACCATAGTAACCATGTAGCAACACCATAGCAACCAACTGGACTATAAAAGTAACCACATAACGCCATATCAAACACATACTGACCATTTTATCAGCACTGAAACTCTGCCCCACTGATTTATCCTTTTTCTCTCTCTATCTCTCTCTCTCTATCTTTCTCTCAGCACCGTATGTCTGGTGCTAAGACTCAGATGATCATGGAAGACTGGGATTTTCTCCAGCTGCAGTGTGCTCTCTACATTAACAGTGAACTGTCCGGCATCCCCCTCAACATGGCCCCAAAGAAGTGGACCCGAGGTTTTGTACAGAGGCTGAAGGGCAAACAAGGTAATGCAACAGTATGGCTTGTTAAAGTGATAGAAATTAAAACTACCCACAAAATTCATCTCTGATCAAAAGAGTTTAAGTGTACTAAGCGTTGGCCTAAGTAAGCTCCTTTAATGAATCTAACATTGGTGCTCTTCATTAGGTCGCTTCCGTGGTAACCTCTCTGGAAAGAGAGTGGATTTCTCTGGAAGAACGGTCATCTCTCCAGATCCAAATCTGAGGATCGATGAGGTTGCTGTACCTGTTCACGTGGCCAAAATCCTCACCTACCCTGAGAAGGTGAGAGCTGAAATATTTTCAAACCCGATTGTTTCTCCCTTAGTCAACGAGCTTGACTGTTCTGTTCACCTGAACACTATAGATTGCTTTTTAAATGAACGAGCGTTAGAGTGCCATCTACCCTTCCTGTAGTGTATTACAGTCTGTCAGAGTGAGCATGTGGATCAGATGAACATTATAGAGCATTATACAGACATATTGTACCACATGGGGTTTGTTACCTTTGGACTGTTTGCTTTACCCCAATCCACACTACTCTGTTCCTGTAGGTGAATAAAGCCAACATTGAGCTGATGAGGAAGCTGGTTAAGAACGGCCCAGATGTTCACCCTGGAGCTAACTTTATCCAGCAGAGGCACATGCAGATGAAAAGGTGAGTACAGCACACACATGTCCCTATGCTTCACCTTACTGAAAACACAGCTGCAACACAGATGTGTGTATTTTTTAGAAAGGGTTTAGAAATTGAATTGGAAGCAATATTAAAAAAATTTTAAACCCAACATAACTCTTAAACCAGTATTAAAGCCTTAAAGCAGCCCTAAAAAAGCTTCAAAATAATGTTGATTCTCCTCTGACTGTAATATTGAAAACAGACTCTTTGACTGGAGTGCTTTTATTGTACTGTGTTAAATGTGCCAAACAACACTTTCAAGAACGTTAACGCTGCGAAACTCAAATCATATTTGTGTAAAATCCTGTAATATTACCCAATTGCCTTAGTCCACATGCTGCTCGGTATCTCTCTGCTCATCCAGAAAATTGTTCTTTAGTGGTGGCCCAAAGAGCACGGGGACACAAGTAGTGCCAATTTAAATGTGTTGTACATGCTCACATTGCGTTGATCTTCTGAAAATATATATTGTGTAGCCCTTGTTTGAATGCCATGGTCACTGTGTTTGCTGTGTTTTGTGTTGTTGATGAAGGTTCCTGAAGTACGGGAACCGGGAGAAGATGGCTCAGGAGCTGAAGCTGGGTGATGTGGTGGAGAGGCATATGATCGATGGAGACATCGTTCTGTTTAACAGACAGCCATCGCTGCACAAACTCAGCATCATGGCGCACATTGTGAGTCCAATATTCCTAGCACAGCATAGCCTAGTACTGGCTATAGGTCTCCAAAATTGCTAGCGCCTTGTTCAAAATTGCTAATGCGGTGTTAGCATGTTTTTATGCCCTGCTCTCTGTCCCTGCTGACATTATGTCTCGTGATTTAAACAAAACACTCTCCTGAGACATTATTTGTGGATGTCAAACACCAAAATACAGTTTCAGTAACTACACTGCTGCTGATCTTTAATACCTGCTACCAGACTGTGTTTCTGATACAGTTTCAGTAACTTTATGGTACACTCACTTGGAATCTCTTCATAAAACTTGGGGTAAAGCAGACGGGTCTGTTCTGCTCAAGAGTTTTTCTCTGAGGTCTGTTTTAGGAGTTGTCAGTGTCTGATGGTTCTTAATAGCAAACATTGAGCTTTTTTGAGAAAAATCAATGTTTCTGTTCCTCTCCTCCAGGCTCGCGTGAAGCCCCACAGGACATTCCGCTTTAATGAGTGTGTGTGTACGCCTTACAACGCTGACTTTGATGGAGATGAGATGAACCTTCATCTGCCGCAGACGGAGGAGGCCAAAGCTGAGGCACTCGTCCTCATGGGGGTGAGAGATGAGGAGAAATACGGGTGTGGGGGAGAGATTAGGCAGCTTCAGAGTCATGCTGGTTCTCCACTGACTTGCAGGGGAATATTGTCTAAATCGACACACCAGAGACTGCACTGACAACCACTTGAGTGGTTGCTGAAAGTGCAAATTGCACTTCCCAACTGTAGGGGGAGCCCAGTGGATAAAAATGGCAATTCTAACATAATACTGCTTTAAACTGGACCTGAAGCACCTTAACTGTCATTCTTCTCTCTCTCTCGCTCTCTCATTCTTGCTCTCTCTCAGACGAAGGCTAACCTGGTAACTCCGAGAAATGGAGAGCCTCTGATTGCTGCTATTCAGGATTTTCTTACAGGTGTGTTTGGGGTTTGCTGGTGTTTCATTGAGTTCAGAGTGTGCATCATATTCAGAATTGTGCTTGAATTGAATTGAAATGCCTCACAGACCACTTTATTGGAAACACCAACCTTGTACTTACTCACTGGCCACTTTATTGGAAACAACTACCTTATGTTTCCACTCACTGGCCACTTCATTGGAAACACCAACCTTGTACTTACTCACTGGCCACTTTATTGGAAACAACTACCTTATGTTTCCACTCACTGGCCACTTTATTGGAAACACCTCCCTTGTTCAACTCACTGGCCACTTTATTAGAAACCCCTTGTTCTTTTTCTCTCTGGCCATGTAGAGCTGCTGTAGAAGAAGAGTTAATTCATGAAATTGTTCTGTAATTTTTTTTTTTTTGCTGTGTGAGTTCAGCTCGGTACAGTACAGCACCTCCAGCGCCTGTTTCTTTTCTTCTGTTGTAATGTGTTTTTCTAAATCAGCACAACATGGAATAATTGGTTATAAACGCCTTAACCATCATCCCAGAATGGTACAAACCCACATCCTGTAGCCGTTACTGGAAAATAATTTTCCTAGAAAAGAACAGACCAGTAAAATGGGATGCTCTGCAGAAGACGTGAGCACGTGACCTGAAGCAGTCAAATCTCCCTCCCACCTCACATCTAGTGTAATGCCTTCCCAGGAGAAGCTGGTGCTGTAACGAAGGACAGACTGCTAATGGACTCTCTCAATTTCAGGAGAAATGCTGGAAGGTGTCTGTATACTTTTGACCATGAGTCGCTCCTCTGTGAGAACAGTTTGAACAGCTGAGACGTGAATACTGTGTGTTTCAGTCATTTAAAACAGCTAGGTAGCATGTGTGTCAGCAGGTGGAGCTCTTTCACAGCGTGTGTGTGTGTGTGTGTGTGTGTGTGTGTGCGTGTGTGTGTGTGTGCGTGTGTGTGTGTGTGCGTGTGTGTGTGTGTGCGTGTGTAGGTGCCTATCTCCTCACTCTGAAGGACACGTTCTTTGACCGAGCGAAAGCCTGCCAGATCATCGCCTCCATTCTGGTTGGAAAAGATGAAAAAATTAAAGTCACTCTCCCTCACCCAGCCATCGTCAAGGTACTTTCTCTCTCAGGCAGCTTTGCCATCAGCAGCAAAGAGCACAACTGGCCATGTCCAACAAATTGTATCTTGAGCAACAGTCTGTTCAACCAAGGCCACCATGCTGACACTTGAGCCTGTTGACTGATGTATCAGAGCTGGGGATCCAGTGCTTTCCTCCGGGAATATTGGAGGAAATAATAAAAAAGAGAAACTATTCTTGGTTATGTGGTGTCAGTTGTCTTATCTGTGTGTGTGTGTGTGTGTTAGCCTGTGCGTCTGTGGACAGGAAAACAGATCTTCAGTCTGATCCTGAAGCCCAGCAAGAGCTGCCCAGTTAAAGCCAACCTGAGGACCAAAGGGAAACAGTACTGCGGAAAAGGAGAGGACCTGTGTGCGAATGACTCCTGTAAGCATGCGCACACCAGCACTGCATCCCATTGCATCCCACTACCATAGAACTTGAATGGAAAATATAAATACATAACAGACCTCATACACAATAGGGTTTCAGCAGTGGGCCAGTTGACCATTATTTGAGTTTATTCTAATATTAATTGCTAATTAAAGGTAGATACTCTCACTGTCTACTGTGTTCGTTTGAGTTTATTCTGATGTTATATACAGTTAATTACAGGTAGACACTGACCACTGACTGTTTATTCTAACGTTTAGAGCTAATTACAGATGGATACTCTCACTGACCACTGATTGTCTGTCTCTCTGGGTAGTTGTGGTGATCCAGAACAGCGAGCTGCTGTGTGGCAGTATGGATAAAGGCACTCTGGGTTCTGGGTCCAAGAATAATATTTTCTACATCCTGCTGAGGGACTGGGGGCAGCTGGAGGCAGCGAATGCCATGAGCCGCCTCGCCAGACTGGCACCTGTTTACTTGTGTACGGTAACATTTGTGTGTGTGTGTGTGTGTTCTAAATAGTTTAAAAAATGTCTCATTTGTGACATCAGCAGGTCTTGTTGGGGGGGTTCTTGGTATGCAGTGGTCAGTACCCACCAAAAGTGCTCCAGGGAAGGACATCTTGTGAACTGATGTGAGGGTCATGGGTGCTCGGGTTCATTGATACTCATGGAGGTTCTATTTAACAACTTGCAGGACTTAAAGGATCTGCTGTAGTGATGGTCTTGCTGTTTTGGCGCTGAATGTGGGCCTACATACTACAGGGGATTTTACTGGGGGCGAGAAAGCTGAACTCACACCAGCAGAACAAGTCAAAGTGGCTTTCACTGTAGCGCCCCTTGTGGCAACACTCCAAATGCTTATGATACCTATTAGAATGTTCAGTATAGCCTGACGCATCTGCTTTTGCATGTTTGTGTAAAGTGTGTGCCTGTGTGTTTCAGCTAACCGTGGTTTTTCCATTGGGATCGGTGATGTGACCCCTGGTCAGGGTCTGCTGAAGGCCAAGCAGGAGTTGCTGGATGCTGGATATAAGAAGTGTGACGAATACATTGAGGCTTTAAACACAGGAAAACTGCAGCAGCAGCCGGGCTGCACTGCTGAGGAAACACTGGAGGTATACACACACACACACACACGCGCACACGCTCTGTTGGTACTTTTCCTGGAGTCAGTGTCACTACCTAACTAATCTGATCTGGAACTCTCCTTACCCTGGTGAAGAATCCGGGACACTCTCTCACTTCTCTAATTTTCTCCTGTTTCTGTCTGTCCTCCCTCTCTCCTTCTTTCTGTGTCTCCTTTTCTCTCTCTGTATCTGTCTTGCTCTCACTGTCAAGCTCTCTTGCTTTCTCTCATGAAAATACTTGTAGGATCGCATTGAGAGTACTATCAGGTAGCATTGTTTTGTTTTGTTTTTTTTGTTTTTTTTCCTTTTTTTTGATGGGGGATGGAACTGAAGGGAAGGGTGAGCTGTAATTGTCACAATTGTCAGTCTCTTTCCTGTTTTCAGCTTCCAGATGCATCTGCCATTTCTTATCTTATTAGCAAATCAAAACCTTCAAATCAAATATGGTCTTTCTCTGCTCCCCTCATAACCGCCATTATTCATTCCTCACTCACTAGTTGTATTGTTCCTACTTCCGTCAAAACGGCCGCTATCACTCCTATTCTGAAAAAACCCGTCTCAGATCCCAACAATTTTAATAACCTTCGCCCGATTTCTAATCTCCCTTTTATTTCCAAAATACTCTAAAAAGTTATTGCTACTCAAATTCATTCCTATCTATCCCAAAACTGGGCCCCCTCCATAGCACAGAAACTGCTGTTCTTAAGATCACTAATGACCTTCTCATGGCAGCTGATTCTGTCTTATTTTCCATTCTTATTCTTCTTGATCTGAGTGCAGCCTTTGACACTATTTCTCATACAGATTGTCTTTCTTTGGCATTAGTCACACCGCACTCGACTGGTTTCACTCTTATCTCTTGCACTCAGTTCATCCAACTCAAATCTTTCAGGTCCCAGTCTTTCCCTGTTTCATCTGGTGTGCTCCAGGGTTCTGTCCTGGGGCCCCTACTCTTCATCATCCATCTTCTACCCCTTGGCAATATTTTTCGCTCTTTTGACATTCGTTTTCATTGCTACGGGGATGATACCCAGCTCTACTTATCTAGTAAACCAAGTACTTTGTTCCCACCCTCTTCCCTTTCCAACTGTCTATCTGAAATTAAATCCTGGTTCACCTCTAACTTCCTGAAACTTAACAGTGATAACTGAAATCTTGCTTTGTGGTTTCAAATCCACATTATTCAGAGTTGACAGTTTCTCTATTCCAACTGACAATACCTTAGTCTCCCCCTTACCTCAGGTTAAGAGCTTGGGTGTCATCCTAGATAGCTGTTTATCTTTTCACTCTCACATCAGTAATATTACCCCTTCTGCGTATTTCCATCTGTGCAACATCAGTCGTCTACGCCCTTCCCTCACCGCCCATAATACATCTATTCTAGTTCATAGTCTTGTTACATCCCGCATTGATTACTGTAATTCTCTTCTCTTTGGCCTTCCTCATAAATCCCTCCATAAACTTCAGCTGGTTCAGAATGCAGATGCCCGTAGTATTTCTAAAACTCCTTCATTTCACCAAGTCACTCCTGTCCTTCAACAGTCCATTGGCTTCCTGTTAAATATGGGATTGAATACAAAATTCTCCTTTACAAATTTAAGGCCATACATAATCTTGCTCCCCTTACCTGTCAAATCTTCTATTAATCGCAACTTCTACCCGTTCACTCAGATCCTCCTCTTCTATTCATCTTTCCGTACCTTCTGCTCGTTTGAGTACCCTGGGGAGCAGAGCTTTCAGCCGCTCTGCTACCAAACTCTGGAACTCCCTCCCACCTGACATCCATAATATTGATTCTCTTTCTCTTTTCAAATCCAGACTTAAAACTCGTTTAAAATAGCCTATTCTTAGTCATTTTCTCCTTGTTGAATTTTATGTTGTTATCTTGTTGTTTATTTTGTTTTCTTCATATTTTGTACAGTGTCCTTGAGTGTCGAGAAAGGCGCTTATAAATAAAATGTATTATTATTATTATTATTATTATTATTATTATTATTATTAATATTATTATTATTAATTCAGTGCTGGGCAGTGGTGATGTTTACACTGTATTGTACTGCACTGTCCTGCTGTTCTGAAATGTACTGTACTACACTGTACTCTGCTGTATTCTAGTGTACTGCACTGAAGTGTACTGTGTTATGAGGCATTTATTGATGCTAATGAGCAGGTTCCTTCCTCAGCACTAACCCCCGACCCTCACCAGAGGCACCCATCAGCACTGAATCACTGTGTGATCAGAGGTGTGTGTGTGTGTGTGTGTGTGTGTGTGTGTAGGCGCTGATCCTAAAGGAGCTGTCAGTAATCAGAGATCATGCTGGCAGTGCATGTCTGAGGGAGCTGGATAAGAGTAACAGTCCACTGATCATGGCCCTGTGTGGTTCTAAAGGTACACACACACACACTCTAGATCTGTTAGGCTTCTGCTGAGTGTCGTAAGATAATAATGATAATTATATTATTCAAAATGAATGTGTATATTTTTAATTACCGTATTTTCTGGACTATAAGCCGCTACCTTTTTCCACGATTTAAACCATGTGGCTTATAATGTGGTGCAGCTTTTTCTTTTTATATATGTTATTTTCCTTTTTTAAGCCGCGGGTGCGGCTTATATTCCGGTGCCACTTATAGTCCGGAAAAAAATGGTAATTGAATTATTTTTTTTACCCCCAATTTTCTCACTGCGAATTTGGAAGTGCCAATTCCCCAACCTCTATCACTCTCCCCTTATCACGTCATGCTCCCAACACTAGCAGGGTGAGGACAAGCACACCTAAAACTGTACAATTGAAAGGAGGCTCTAGTACCCTGTTCGGCCTCAGATACAAGATGAGATACAGCTGGGCACAGAGGCATACAGGTTTCATATGGCATCCTGCAGCCCATTTACCCACAGATGTTGCAGCTGGGCCTGTAGATCCTACACACTTATGGGAGCAGCTAGGATGCCAGCTTTGTAAACCTTTAAGTACTAGATTGGAAATAAAGCTGGTGACCAGGCAGGTCAAGTAAGTGTTGCAGTCTTACTAGTTGGCAGCGACTGCAACACTTTACTGTGAATATACTCTCGGGACATGCCAGTTGGAAGTTAGTTTGTTAGTTAATTGCACTTATATAGCACCTTTCAAGATCCCCAAGGACGCTTCACATTCAGCACAATCACGCTCAACCGAGACAGACAGACGAGAATGGAAAATGACCGCTCACCTGGAGGACTGCATTGGGCACTAGGGGGTTCACCCAGGACAGAGTGCCAATCCACATGTGGGCATACAGACATACATTCACTCACATACACACATACCAGGGCAATTTTGGAGTTTTGCAGCAAACTGTTTTAATTGGAAATGAGTGGAAAACCTGCTTGGTGGTGGTCTTGTGAGGTCGTGACAACTGAAGAACAGGGTGAAAGGAGGCTAACAAGTATACAGGGTAAGAGATGGAATGTCCAAGCTCCAAATCTGTGTGTTACCATTGAAACAGTGTTATCTGGAGAGGCCAGAGTGTATTCTCCTGTTTGCTGTCCAAAAAGACCGATGGGGTTGGTGCTATTGGTGCTACTGCTTCTGCTCCTAAGCTTTTCCTCTTACACACCCGCTTTCTCTTGCTCTCTCTCGCTCTCTCTCCTTCTCACACTTTCTCTCTCTGCAGGTTCCTTCATTAACATCTCTCAGATGATAGCATGTGTGGGTCAGCAGGCCATCAGCGGATCTCGTGTTCCGGATGGCTTTGAGAACCGCTCCCTGCCGCACTTTGAGAAACACTCTAAAGTAAGTGTGTA
Source organism: Acestrorhynchus altus (assembly GCA_034509495.1). Taxonomy (NCBI): domain Eukaryota; kingdom Metazoa; phylum Chordata; class Actinopteri; order Characiformes; family Acestrorhynchidae; genus Acestrorhynchus; species Acestrorhynchus altus. The sequence continues at coordinate 29,067,857 of CM067510.1, read as the reverse complement.
TATATATATATACACACACACACACACACACACACACACACACACACACACACACACACACACACTACTCTACACTACACTACACTTTGTGGTGAATTGAGTGGTAGTGAAGTACAGCTAGTGCGCAACCTCTGTGTTTCTTTGATGGGTGAGTTAGTTGGAACGTGTTGTCTGGTTGAGGGTGTTACGGGTATAATTGATGAGTCTCTGACTGTGTTAGAAACACTCCAGCAGCTCGTTGCTGTGATGTGATATGTTACTGGGGAGGTGAGTAGTGCTGAGGCAATGTATTGATATTTATATCTGTATCGAGATATGAACAGAGCGGGATATGGGCTGATTCGATATTTCAAGGTTTATATGTACAGTACCAGTCAAACGTTTGGACACACCTACACTCTTCCACCTTTACAGGATAACTTTACAAAATAATGTCTGTCCAGTTGTATATAAACCAAATATAAGTGTTTTGTGTAAGAACACATGAGCAAAAAATGATCTGCTACTATTTTGTCTGTTTATCTTTAAACATATATAACATATTTTGGTTGATACAGTATAGGTTAATAGTTCTGGATATATATATATATACACACACAATACTAAGGTTTCCAAGCCTCGGGGCCTGTATGCAGCCCAACACTTCAGTTCAGATCCTCAGTGAAGTGCAGAAAGTAGTAGAAAACTCTCCCTGTGCCGTTGACAGGATACATATTTATTTATTTTTAACTCTGCTGGTGTCCTTATACATTTTAGCATATAGTGTATGTATATTATTAGCTGATAAGATTTTAATATCAATATAAATACTATAAAAACAAACAGTCTTCTCCAGTACATTCACTTAAATTTGTCCAAATTTTGACTGGTACTGTATATCGGGATATGAACAGAGCGGGATATGGGCTGAGACGATATTGTATATTGCCTTTCAGCAAAAAATATGTCTGAGCATAATCTGTGCATAGATTCAGTGTAGACTTTGAGACAGGGATGCAAGGACTTATATGACTTATGTTGGTGTGTGTGTCTCTGTATGTATATGTGCACACATATATATACACATAAATACATACATAAACAGTGCAAAATTTATACATACACACACACACACACACACACACACACACATACAGTGCAGTACACATAGAGGTGCTGGTCAAAACATTAGAATATCATGAAAAAGTTAATTGATTTCAGTAATTCCATTCACAAAGTGAAACTTGTATATTACATTCATTCATTACACACAGACTGATATATTTTAAGTGTTCATTTCTTTTAATTTTGATCATTATAACTGAAAACTAATGGAATTCCCAAATTCAGTATCTCGGAAAATTAGAATATTATTTAAGACCAATTAAAAAAAATATTTTTAGAAATGTTGGCCAACTGAAAAGTATGAGCATGAAAAGAATGAGCATGTACAGCACTCAATATTTAGTTGAGGCTCCTTTGGCCTGGATTACTGCAGCAGTGCATCGTGGCATGATCAGGTGTTATGAGGGCCCAGGTTGCTCTGATAGTGGCCTTCAGCTCTTCTGAATTGTTGGGTTTGGCGTATCGCATCTTCCTCTTCACAATACCCCATAGATTTTCTGTGGGGTGAAGGTCAGACACGTTTGCTGGCCAATTAAGAACAGGGATACCATGGTCCTTAAACCAGGTACTGGTAGCTTTGGCACTGTGTGCAGGTGAAAATGAAATCTGCATCTCCATAAAGTTGGTCAACAGCAAGAGGCATGAAGTGCTCTGAAACTTCCTGGTAGACGGCTGCGTTGACCTTGGACTTCAGAAAACACAATGGACCAACACCAGCAGATGACATGGCAGCCCAAACCATCACTGACTGTGAAAGTATTACACTGGACCTCAATCAACGTGAATTCTGTGCCTCTCCTCTCATCCTCCTGACTCTGGGATCTTGATTTCAAAGGAAATGCAAAATTTACTTTACAGCAGAGAACATAACTTCAGCAGCCGTCCAGTCCTTTTTGTCTTTAGCCCAGGTGAGACACTTCTGATGCTGTCTCTTGTTCAAGAATGGCTTGACACAAGGAATGTTACAGCTGAAACCCATGTCTGTGCGTGGTGGTTCTTTAAGCACTGACTCCAGCTGCAGTCCACTCTGTGAATCTCCACCACATTTTTGAATGGTTTTGTTTCACAATCCTCTCCAGGGTGTAGTTATCCCTATTGCTTGTATACTTTTTTCTACCACATCTTTTCCTTCCCTTTGCCTCTCTATTAATGTGCTTAGACACAGAGCTCTGTGAACAGCCAGCCTCTTTAGCAATGACCTTTTGTGTCTTGCCCTCCTTATGCAAGGTGTCAATGGTCGTCTTTGACAACTTTCACGTTTGCAGTCTTCCCCATGATTGTGTACCAAACAGAACTGAGACTGAGAGACCATTTAAAGGCCTTTGCAGGCGTTTTGAGTTAATTAGCTGATTAGAGTGTGGCACCAGGTGTCTTCAATATTGAACCCTTTCACAATATTCTAATTTTCTGAGATACTGAATACTTTGGGATTTTCATTAGTTGTCAGTTATAATCATCAACATTAAAAGAAATAAACATTTGAAATATATCAGTATGTGTGTAATGAATGAAAATAATATACAAGTTTGACTTTTTAAATGGAATCAATCAACTTTCATGATATTCTATCTATTTTGTGTGTGTGTGTGTGTGTGTAATATGCACGTGTGCACAGACACAAGGCTGTGATTTTCACAGCTCTGAAATATGAATATATAAATAAATCAGTTAAATTTGCTTTGATAGAGACACCTGGAGCAGGTAGGGGGCATATACATTGCTAATGTTCATAGGTAGTAATGTATGTATGTGTGTGTGTGTGTTCGTGTTCCTTTCAGCTTCCCGCGGCGAAGGGATTTGTAGCAGACAGTTTCTATTCTGGTTTGACTCCTACTGAGTTTTTCTTCCACACTATGGCTGGCAGAGAGGGGTTGGTGGACACAGCCGTCAAAACAGCAGAGACTGGATACATGCAGGTACAATACTCTTTCAATCTTTGTCCACACCTTGCATCTAGGACAGAGGTTGTTAACCTTTTTCACTGTGCGACCCCCTTTTAGGCTCCAGTAAATTTCACGACCCCCTCTACCCCAGGGGAAAAAACGGTATCAATAACTCGTAAAATATTCCAAGTACTTTTCATCATATTTTCTCACTTTATTTGTTCTGATGTTCCTCTAGTGCAGGCGTCGGCAACCTTTAACACCAAAAAAGCCATTTGGACCCGGTTTCCACGGAAAATAAAACACTGGGAGTCACAAATAATTTTAAATTATATTATAATAATCTAAAATGTAGGTAACACAGTATATATTGCTTTTTCTTTCCTTTACACTTTGTATAAACAACTATAGTGTGTTTCCAATAAAATTAGATATTATTTATTTAATGAACGCTTTTTGAATTCTTAAAAAAAGAAACCTGCTGAGTTGAAGGTCTCTTTGAAATGAGTTAAAAAGCTGAACTTAAATTATTCATCTAGCAAACAAAAGCAAAAACATGTGAGCCGTCATCCTTATTTCCCTATCTTTGGGCTTTCAGAGTGTGTAGCGAAGAGTGGACCTGAATTTAAAAAAATACACTGGGGAAAAAAAGCACTATATCACTAAACAATGAAGAATAAATATTTGCAAAATATGCGAATAAATATTTCTTTGAGCTGGTTAATGAGACTTCTGCTCCTGAAGCTCTGTGCAGAGCGTCTGCAGATCCGGGCTGTATGAAGTCACTTTCACGTTTACAGGACTGTAAGCCGTCTCTGTGAGTTGTGAGCAGTGTTTGTTTTTAATGTAGTTCATGGTGGAGAATAGCTGCTCACTTATATACTGTATGTGGATCTGAAGATCGACAGGACTTCAAATGCATATGTCTTCATGTTTATATAGGTGTCAGGGATGACATTCCATGTTTCAAACACAAGTTTGTCCTGGAAGGTTCTCAATATCACTCCATTTTTGATTCTGAACAAGAGTGGCCTTCTAACGGGCAAGATCTTCAAGATCCTCTGTCAAGCGTTTGAATTCGGACACCCACGTCTTTGTCAGCTATGTCAGTCAGATCCAGCTCCGGCTTCAGATTCGGATCCGGATCCAGATCAGGTTGATTTACACCTGCCGGGTTTTGGCGGTAAACCGGCTTCCACAAGTGCGACGCTTATTTTGAGCGACAGAAAATATAGTATAATTTTAGATCACAATAATGTTCCAATTTAGAATGAAAATTAAAAAAAGAATTAACACAACAAAATACATTTCTATTAAATACTTACAATGTATTTTCCTGAGCCACACGGAGCCACGGTATAAGGATGGAAGAGCCGCGGTTTGCAACCCCTGATCTGGGGGGATTTGCGTCCCCACTTCCAATTCAAGCTTCTAAAAAACGCTCCATTTTAATCCAGCCTGGATGACGTGCCGAGCCACAATGTGCATGAACCTGAATCAAGATTCAGATCGAAGAATTGAGCAGAACGGCAAGTGAGTCAGTTTGATTCAGTGAAAAAAAAAAAAAAAAAACGTTTTTAAGAAACAGTGGTTTGCCAAGTCATGTCCTTCAAGCGAGACACTCCATCAAGACTTTACAAGTTTACCGCTTAAATCTGATTCATCACACATTTAGCTGACAAAACGTCTTAATTAGTGTCACATACGCGACCCCCTAGTAGTACATCACGACCCCCAGGTTAAGATGTCCTGATCTAGGGAATTGTGGGAACAATAATGTGGCATTTTAAGTTAATAGGCCGTGACTGGGGGGCCTGATTGAGTTGGAAGACGTTGAGGTTTGTGTGTTTAATGTGTGTATGTGTTGTCCCTGTACAGCGCCGTCTGGTGAAGTCCCTGGAGGACCTGTGCTCTCAGTATGACCTCACCGTTCGCAGCTCCACTGGAGACATCATTCAGTTCATCTATGGAGGGGATGGCCTGGACCCCGCAGCTATGGAGGGCAAAGATGAACCACTGGAGTTTAAGAGAGTGCTGGACAACATCAGAGTACGTACACACACACACACACACACACACACACACACACACACACACACACACACACACACACACACACACACACACACAGCAGGGTTCAGAGAATCCAGTTCATTACAGCCCAATGCTTGGGGAATTTATACCTCTCTAGTCCATACCTGACATTAGGCATGAGGCCAAAAGGTTCATGTCTGCTCCAGAGAGCTCTATTCTACTGGCAGTACTTTTCTAGATATGCTGTTTGCTGACACAAATGTGCAAATGCACAATGACTGCAACTTTAGCAACACCAGCTGACTTCTAATCCTACCACGTTTTTCAGTGCTCTTTTGGGGTTCTGTAGGTACAGCTGCTGATCCTTTTGACATAATCACGAGCAGGTCATTTTACGGAAAGTTTCTACCCAAACAGCATCACATTAACTAATTTAGCCATGTTGCTCTGGCCTCATTTAACAATGATACTTCAGTGTTAATGTGCCGCATAGGGGTCTTGTCCAAAATTGCTAGAGCAGTGTTTGCATTCTTACTACAGGCCTCATCTTAAATAACCCGAATGCCTTTACTTTGCTGGATATGGGTCTTGTCCTGAATCACTAGTGTGGCATAAGCATGCTAGTTACTATTGCTATTGCGGTATTGGTGGGTCCTCTACGGGCACCATCTGAAATTAATAACATGGCGTTAATACGCTGATTATGGGTATTGTCCAAAATTGTTAGCATGTCGTTTGGGTTCTGGCTACGGGTCTCATCCAGTGTGAACAGTTTTCCTTGATAAGGTTGAAAACAGATCACGCATCCCTACATTAATGCAATATGATCTGTCAGACCCTCCTCCATGCACTGCCACATCGTCTCCCTGTCGGGCTTAGTTTAAAGTATGAGCCTGACTACCTGCTCACTGGATGTGATTCCCTCACTTCTTAAGGGTATGCATTTACATTTCTACATCCAACCTGGATCTGACTATTCTCAGCGATTTTAGACCAATTTCTAAATTATCATTTTTTTGGAGAAAGTTGTTCTTTTACAGCTTTGTTTTTAACTGAGAATAATGTTAAGTATAAATTCCAGTTTGGTTTCAGAGCTCATCATAGTACAGAGTCTGCCCTGCCTGGTAAAAATGACTTACTGTTAACTTTAAACTCTGGAAAAGACTTCGCCGGAGTGCTGTTTTAATACTTTTAGTTCATCATGACATCCTTTTTCCGCTTTAAACCAGAAGTTGGTGTTTGAGGAATTTCCCTAACATGCTTTGCTCTATTTTGGGTCCTGTATGGTTCTCCCTGTATATGCTTTCTTTAGGATCCATCTTCCGTAAGCATAAGATTTGTTATCATTGCTATGCAGATGATGGACAGTTATATGTACCATTGAACAAATTGACAGCTGTTCAATGCAAGCTTTGTGTGACTGTTTTAAAGAGGTTAACTGTTGGATGTCCAAAAATGTAATGTCCTTTATCCAAAAGTATTTTTTGTTCTACTCAGTACTGGATTGTCTCCGCCTACTTTCTGTAAACATACAAAGCCACACCAGGAATCTCGGCATTATCTTTGACTCTGCACTGAAGTTTGAAAAACAGATTGATGCAGTAGTCCAAGCCAGCTTTGAACAATTTCCTGGAACAATTGCGAATATAAATTTTTATCATTTAAGGACGTGTAATAAAAGCATGGGTGACTGTTTCCTTCACACCTGTACTATTGCAATTCTCTGTACCTGGTAATTACACAGCTGGCTCTGTCACATCAGTCTCAATTCATAATCATGCAACAGCTGCTGCAGGAGAATATGGAAGCAGTGTTAAACAAAGTAAACACTAACAATTAGTCCAGAATGCAGCAGGTAGGCTTTTAACTGGAGCTAGGAAAAGAGAAAGCATCACACCTGTATTGGTTTCCCTTCATTGGCTAAAATAAGAATTGAGTTTAAAATGTTGGTTTTTAATGCTTTAAATGATGTTTGTCCATCTTGCGTCTCTGAATTCACTCATTAGGAGGGGTGTCCGCAAACTTTTGGACATATAGGGTATATGAACTATATTTATCTTGGCCTAGTGAATAAGGAGAATTCAGTGCATGGAAACTAAAACAGAGCTGAAAAACATGCAGATTCAAAAACCCCTCAACTGTTACATCACAGTCTCAATTCCTAATTCTGCAACAGCTGCTGCAGGAGAATCTGGAAGCCGTGTTAAAAGAGTAAAAGCATATGTATCCTTGCTTGGAGAAGGGCTGAGGGAGTGGAGCTGCTGGTGTCTGTCTGCAGTTATAGGAGTGTGTGTTAGAGTGCTGAAGGTGACTCCGTTCACAGAAGCTGACAGAACTGGAGTGCTGCTTACGTTTGCAGTTCTGTGGGCGAATGCGTTTGGCCTTTTTTGGCTGCTTTTTGTGAACTCAGATTAAGTCTAATCTTCAGTGAGAGAGTTTTAATAGAGTTGTTATTGAGTACTCACTCAAACTGCTAATACAGACTCGAGCTTTACGAGTTTTATGGTCATTCTCAGAAGCAATTGCACTGTGCAGTGACTTTCTTACTTTGCTAATCTTCTACACACTCAAACTATTAAGTCATAACTGTTTAATATATGGACAAAAGTACTGGGACACATACAAGAGCTTTTATGACAACCCATTCTAAATCCATAGCCATTAATATGGAGTTGGTCCCTCTCTGCAGCTCTCACAGCTTCCACTCGTCTGAGAAGGCTTTAAACAGGAGTGTGTCTGCGAGATGTTTTGCCCACTCAAACAGAAGAGAATTTGTGAGGTCAGACACTGATGTTGAGAAGTCCTGGCTTGCTATCTCCATTCTAGATTATCCTAAAGGGGTCGATGGGGTGGAGGTCAGGCCTTTGTGCCCCAGTGCGAAAAGCAAGCTCCATAATCATGCTACATCACTCCAGATAATCCCAAAGGTCTTTAGTGGAGCTTCATCATTCCAGATAAAGGTCTTCAGTAGAGTTACTGTTGGATGCGAGTGGTGTGCAATACTTTTAATGCTTGAATTGCTACAGTGCACCCCACTTATTCACATTAGGCTTGTCACTCCAACTCTTCATAAAGGTGGTCTCGGAAGGTGGTAAGAAAGGGAAGTTCAGTGAAACTGCATCCCTTAATAGAATGTGATTCTGAATACACTAGTTAGTCAAAGTTTTGATTTTAAATTTTAATTTGTAATTTTGGAAAGTCTGCTGTACAATGTTTAATGCTCATTCTGCCGTTTGTTGCGCTGAGCTATTGGGGCCGAGACAGTCTGTGTTGAGAGCGGAATGGAACTGGGCCTCAATCCAGCTGGAAACCTTCCAGTCCTATTAAGCCTGTATTTGCATAAGTGTTGGCTCTTCGGTCTTGAGTGACAACCTACGTAACAACTGCTATGGGCTGTGAAATGAATCTCCTCCTGCTGTCACTGATTATTATTCTCTGCTTGCCTTTATGCTGAGCACCTCTGGCAGGCAGGACCTGGAGGAGGGTCTGGTGGTGTGGTGCTGTAACTGAAGAGTGAAACTCTGCTGTGCCACTGCTGCTTATCGTGACTCACTGGCCGAACTTTGCTTTAAAGTCAAAACATGCTTAGACAGATTGTGTGTTTGAGTTTTAGAGACTTCCACTCAGAATCGATAGAGAGGTTCAGGTCGATTGTTAGGCCACATCATTTCTAGTTTGATCAACTACCAGAGAAATGTTCCCTCTTTACCTAAAAGTAATCAAACTGTCATAATGTTTGGAGTGTAGTGTTTTCTTCAGGAGAAGGAGGGAAAAAAATGTAATCTTTATACACTGACCTCCATTAAGAGTTACTTTAACTTTGGAGCATTTCTATTGGTCCATTCATCATTAAATTGACAGATTCACATTCATGGGCACATTGTTATATATAATTTCTGTGATCAATCCGAATGTTAGAACAGATGCAGGTAAACGTTGTGTTGTTCAGTCCTTTGTGTTATTACTTGACGTCATCTTCACCTGTCTGCACTCCAGTATTCCTTTTGCTCCATCTCAAAAATGGAGAATGCATTGATTGATGACTTGCAAGGAAAAACAAATGGATGTACACAGCATTCAGTGCCGAAGATGTTCAGAAGTCACAAAACATAAATCCAAGTCATATGTGTGTGTGTGTGCGTGCATATATATATATATATATATATATATATATAATAGAGAGAGAGAATGATTTTTTTTCTCGTTTAACTTATTAACAGTAAAACAAAACAGAAATATTCCATGTATGTAAGTATTCACAGCCTTCACCATAACCCTCAAAATTGAGCTCAGGTGCATCTTGTTTCCGCTGATCATCTTTCGGATGTTTCTACAGATTGGTTGGACTCCAGTTGGAAAGGCACACCTGTTGAGATAAGGTCACATTTACATGTACATTTGTGGCATTTAGCAGATGCCCTTATCCAGAGTGCTTTGCTGTTTACTTAGAATATCCTTAGCTAGTAGACAAGGCTGGAATCTAGAGATTCCACACGTTTAGACCATGTTGAAACAAATGTCTTTATGGAGTTAAATCCTCCTGAAACAGATGAGTCTTCAGTCTGCGTTTGAAGACAGTGAGGGACTCAGCTGTTCTGTTCATTTTGGTGTCAGAACAGAAAAGAGTCTGGATGCATGTTTTCCTTGCGTTTTGAGGGATGGTGGGTCAAGCCGAGCTGTACTTGAAGCTCGAAGGGCTCTTGGTCGAGTTTTGACCATTGCCATCATGTATGGAGGGGCTGGTCCGTTTTTGGCTTTGTAGGTCAGCATCCAGGTTTTGAATCTGATGTTCAGCTACAGGGAGCCAATGAAGGGAACGCAGCAGAGGAGTTACGTTTTTAGGAACATTGAAGACGAGCCGCGCTGCTGAATTCTGGATAAGTTGCAATGGTCTGATGGTCTGCATAGGAAGGCCAGCCAATAGGGAGTTGTCTTGAGATGACAAGAGACTGAACAAGCACCTGAGTGGCCTCTCTAGACAGAAAAGGTCAAATTCTCCTGATGTTATAAAGGAGAAATCTGCAGGACCGAGTCAGGTTTGCAACATGACCTGTGAACGATAACTGGTCATCCACTACTACACCAAGGCTCCGTGCTTCAGTAGATGGAGTGAACTGTGAGTTCACAAGGAAAATGGTAAGGTCAGGGTGAGGACCAGTGCTACCAGGAATGAATAGCAGTTCGGTCTTCCTGGGGTTGAGTTTGAGGTGATGGGCTGCCATCCATGATGAGACATCAGAGAGGCAAGCTGAGATCCGGTATGATACCTGGGTGTCGGAGGGTGGGAAAGAGAGCATGAGTTGAGTGTTGTCAGCATAGCAGTGGTAAGTAAAACCATGAGAAGATATTACTTTACCAAGAGAAGTAGTGTAGAGAGAAAAGAGAAGAGGACCAAGGACTGACCGGTGGATAGTCTGCATGTAGCTGATGTGGCTCCCTGCCATGTGACCTGGTAAGAATGCTCTTCCAGGTATGATGCAAACCATTGTAATGCAGAACCAGTGATTCCAAGGCTACCAAGGATTGACAGGAGGATCTTGTGATCTACTGTATCAAAGGCTGCAGAGAGGTCAAGGAGAATTACAACAGAGGATAGTTTGGCTGATCTGGCAGCATGGAGTTTCTCAGGGACCACAATGAGAGCAGTCTCTGTTGACTGCCGGTTTGAAGCCAGATTGGTTTGGATCCTGTAAATTGTTTTGATTGAGAGAGAGCGATAGCTGATTGTAGACAGATCGTTCGAGGATTTTTGAGAGGAAGGAGAGAAGTGATACTGGTCTATAATTGCTAATGTTTGAACCATCAAGAGTTGGCTTTTTCAAGATTGGGACCACTCTGGCAGCTTTGAAAGTAGATGGAACATGACCGGATGACAGTGAGCTGTTTATGATGAAGGTAATGAAAGGAAGAAGGTCAGGAGCAATAGTCTGGAATAGAGAGGAAGGGATAGGGTCAAGAGGACAGGTGGTTGGGTTGTTGGATGTGAGAAGATGAAGGATGTCAGCTGTGGAAAGTGGAGAGAAAGAGGAAAGAGATGCAGGAGAAGGGTGTCTGGTGGGAGGAGTAGAGGTTGGTGGAAGGGAGGGTGGGAAGGATTGGCAGATCTTGTCAACCTTTTCTTCAAAGAAGGTGACAATCTTCTGGGGTGAGGGTGGTTGGAGCAGGGGGGTGGGAGGGTTTAGGAGAGAAGACAGAGAAGAGCTTGCGTGGATCAGATGCCGATGCTTCCAGTCTCTCCTTGTAAAAGGACGATTTTGCAGTGGTTACTTCCACTGAAAATTGTGAAAGGAGAGCCCGGTAAGCAGCGAGATCGGATTCCTGTTGCGTTTTTCTCCATTTTCTTTCAGCTAATCTCAACTCTCTTCGGCTGTTGCGCAGAACCTCTGTCAACCATGGGGAAGGTCTGGAGGTTCTTGCAGGTCTTTGAGAGAGAGGGCATAGAAGAGGACTGAAGAGGAGATGGATGAAAGGAAAGTGCTTGTAGCAGTTTCCAGTGGAAGGGAGGAGAAGGAATCAGGATGTGGAAGGGTTGTTAGAATAGTGGAGGTAAGAGAAGATGGGGAGAGAGTGTGGAGGTTACGATGACAGGTGGAGGAAGGTGGAGAGACAGCTTGTGGAAAAGAGGGAGGGAGAGCATGAAGGACATGAGATGAGGGGAGTAACTGTCAGATCCAAGGCAGGGACAGGTCTGCTAAAGATTAGATCCAATGCGTTGCCTGCCCTGTGCGTTGGACCAGACAGACCAGACCAGACAGATTAAAGGTGAGGTCAAAAGAAGATAGAAGTTGGAGGAGACATGATGACTGCAGTTTCTCTGATGGAAGATTGAAATCACCAATTAGAGAGACTGCTCAGGAGAGTGTCCAATTCATCAATGAAATTGCCCAATGGACCAGGAGGTCGATAGAGAACAATGATGTGGAATTTAGTCGGAAAAGATACTGCAACAGCATGGAATTCCAAAGGAGGAAATGTCAAGATGTGAGAGTGTGAGGGGAACCGATCGCCACACCCGAGAGACAAGCAAGCCTGTGCCTCCGCCTCTACCAACCCTTCATGGAGAGTGAGAGAAAGTAAAGGCGGAGCACAGGGCAGCTGGAGTTGCAGTGTTCTCAGGGGTGATCCATGTTTCTTTCACATAGCAGACTGTGCATGTTGGAGCTCAAACCAAGCCATGAAGTCTAAGGAATTGTTTGTAGATCTCAGAAACAGTGTTGTATAGAGACCCACGTCTGAGGAAAGATACAGAAACCTTTCTGCTGCATCAACGGTCCCAGTGAACAGAGAGGCTTCCCATCGTTTCTAAATGGAAGAGGCCTGTATGATAGAGTGGCCAGTCAGAAGCCACTCATCAGTGAAAGGAACATGAAATCCTGTCTGGAGTTCTCCAAAAGGTACATAAAGGATTCTCAGACCATGAGGGGGAAAACGATTGAACTTTTCTAACTGAATGCCAAACATCATGTCTGGATGAAACCGGGCACTTCTCATCACGTAGCCAACACCGTTCCTACAGTGAAGTGTGGTGATGGCTGCATCACGCTGTGGGCATATTTTTCTGCAGCAGGAACTGGGTGACTAGTCAGGGTTGAGGGAAAGACAACTGCAGCAATGTACGGAGACATCCTTGATGATAACCTGCTCCAAAGTGTTTTGGACCTTGTCCTGTTGGAAGATCTTTGTCCCAGTCTAACGACCCTAAGCACACAGCCAAGATAACAAAGGTGTAACTTTGGGACAACTCTGTGAATGTCCTTGAGTGGCCCAGAACATCTCTGCAGATATCTAAAAAATAGCTGGGCCATTTAGTCTTTATTTTGATGGAGCTTGAGAAATTCTGCAAAGAAGAACGGGAGACACTTCCCAAAAACAGGTTCGCCAAGGTAGCATCATACTTAAAGACTTGAGGTTGTAATTTCTGCCAAAGGTGCTTTAACAAAGTTTTGCGCAAAGGCTGTGAATATGTATGTACATATTATATATTTGTGTTTTATTTTGAGTGATTTTGCAAATATTTCAAACAATCCTTGAGCAATTAGAAAAATTATTGAATCCATTTTGGAATAAGGCTCTAACATAATGAAATGTACAAAAAGTGAAGCACTGAATACTTTCCAGGTCCAGAGAGTCCTATTGTTAGACAGACAAGCTGTGTCTGCATTCAGCTACTTAAATTCATGCCCATTGCTTTCATTAGAAGAAGTGTCAAATCAAATCAACATTTATTTGTATAGCGCTCTTCACAAGTGAAGTTGTCACAGAGCATCTTCACAGAAATCAAGAAATGAAAAGGTGAAAAACACAGGAACAAATGATAAGAGATAGATCCTCTAGTGAGCGAACCAAAGGGTGACAGTGGCAAGAAAAACTCCCTCAGAGCTGGAGGAAGAAACCTTGGGAGGTACCAGGCTCACAAGGGGAGGAGCCCATCCTCCTCTGGTCAAACTACTTATACACAGTTAGGGGACACTGGACCCCCACACCTCTGTTCTATTACTCGGGTACTGAAGTAATGTTAGTTTGCTGGTGGACAGAATATTACCTAGATGAACCTAGGTAAATTCTTTTAAGAAAAGAAGAATTTCTCATTGTGAATGAAGTAATTGAGCACTTGAGAGCTTGTTTGAAGAACAAAGCTTGGTTCAAGATTTCTCCTGTTAGCACATGTGTTCTATTCCATCACCAGCCCACCTAATTTAACATCCTTCACATTTGAATTTACCAAACCAGCCGTTGGAGGAGAACTATAAATAATACGAGACTCCCTATGAGGACAGTGTGGAGATGTCTCACCAACTACATTACCAGCCTCATCCAAGATTGCTGACACGGAATAAGCACTCACGCAATGGACCACCTCCAGCATGTCTACCGTGATAGCATATTGTTAACACCAAATACAGGCCTTCTTCAACATCTCTACCACAGTGTTATTGCACCAGCAACGGGCCACCCCCAACATTTTGGTCTGTGGCGTTTGCGTTCCAGCTGCATGCCTCCTCCAACATCACTACCACAGTGTTAGCAGTGGTGATGTGTTAGTTTGTGATACTCTGGTACAAGTGGATCAGACCCAGCACTGCTGCTGGAGTGTTTAAACCCCTTAGAGTTGCTGCTGCACTAAACGGACCAACCAGTAATATCTGCAGAAACGGATGAGCTTCTGTCTCTGAATTTATATGCACATGGTTGAGAAACTAGAGTGGAACAGTGTTTAAACCCTCCAGCACACTGCTAATTTGCGTTGTGTCTGTGTGGGTTTCCTCTGGGGACTCTGGTTTCCTCCTAGGTGTAAAAAATATTCCACATTGTCCTGGTGTGTGAATGACTGGAGTGATGTGTGGATTTAATGGTCGTTTCTGGTAGAGTGTACTCTGTGTGCAATCGTTATCTCGCCAGTGTGTTGGCTGAGTGATTGTGAAGAGTGCTGATTGTAGGTATCTAGAAAGGCGCTATACAAGTGTAATTTAATTCAGGTGGAATGATGAAAGTCTCTTGACCATGACCTTTTGTCATTTTTTTAAATAACAAGTGTATGTTTTGGTCCGAACCTTTCAATTGTTTGAAAGCCACTGACAATTTCATGCAGCCAATAGCAGTCAGGCAATACTGGGCTTGTGTTTTTGTTTATTTATTTATTTATTCATTCATTCATCTTGTTTCTCTTCTGGCTCTCAATCTCTCTGTCCATCATTCTCAGGCTGTCTACACGTGTCCTGATGAACGTGCCCTGAGTAAGAATGAGTTGGTGCTGAAAACGGACTCGATCATGAAGAGGACTGATTTCGCCTGCTGCAGGGACACGTTTCTCCAGGTCGGTCCATTTCATCAGACATGCCATTCTTAACATGAGAGTCCATTTAGATCAGACACACCTTAATTCTGATAAAAGCATTTTGATTTCTTCTGGTGAGTCTGTTTCACTTTTTGACTCCTTTCTTCCACACCCTCCTCCCATTAGATCAGATTCACCTTTCTCAACGTAAACCAATTTAGATCAGACTTTTCTTAATCTAGCTGAGACCCGTTTGTGGGTCTGTTGAATCTATTTAGATCAGTTTAAATAGATCAGATACATTTACAGTATATGTCCAAATGTTTTTGGACACCTCTTCTAATGACTGCATTCATTAGTGTACTCAAATGCGCACGTGCAGCTCGTTTAGTCCCAGTAGAGAAGTGGAATCCAGTGGAATAGGACTCAGCAGCAGATAAACAAACAAGAACCTGATGGCACCCTGCATAATGGCTGGCATGGGCTAGAGGTGTAGGTTGGACTCCTAGATCAGACATGCTCTTCGGCTGGTGAGGACACACAAATAGAGAGCACTCACTTCTGTCCAGACGAGCCAGTGTAGTTCAGTTTCTGCAAGTGAGTCAATTTAGCCATCGAAACACATTACTGTGAGACTGTCCTATCATCCTGAACGAGTTAAGAGTTTGCACCTGTGCTGTTCCTGCAGATTGTGCTGTAGGCATGGAGTATTGATGGAGCATCCAAAAGCATTCCAACTGTGTATAGGTCTGGTGATGCAGATTTGTTGGTCATTTCCACCAAGACAAATTAGGACTCGTCACCGAAGATGACCAGCTTCCATTCTAAGTGACTCCATGACAGTCTGGAACGACACCATTGCAGTCTCTGGTGACGTTGATGTGGTGTTAAAGGCAGTCATTGTAATGGTCTCAGCTCCCAGTGGTGCTGGCAGGATAACTTGTGGAAGGCATCACTCAGTGAACATCCACAATTGTAGTTGTTCTCTGTGGTTCGTGTAGGTTTCCCAGATCCTTCATGTCACTGATGTGTGCCACCTTTTATCCTCTGCCACCAACAGCATGCTGTGATAATATCTGCAGGTTTGTATTGCGCGCAGTATGTCAATAAGACCATCCTGCTTCCCGGAGCCTACAATGTGACACCTCTCAAACATCTTCACTAATGGAATTGCTTTCGAACTATTCACTTCACATATTTCACTTACGAAGGATGCTCCAGCACAACAACACGAGTCGGAATGGAACACACGCTCAGCAAGGTGACCTTATATAGTCAGTTAGGCACGGCGATAAGGCCTGTCCTTGATTATGTCACATGACCAGCTGAGCATGAAACTTTGAAAGTTTCATTCCTGAAAGACTGATTCCTTCTGGATGCAACTATTTTTTGATGAGTGTTTTCTTTCATTTTAAGGGCAGGGATGGCCTTAAGTGTTTTAAAAAGAATCCCTCTCAATTCCACTCTTTCCAATTGATGATTAAATTGAATGAAATAAAAACTAACAAATTTAAAATAATATAAAGAAATAAAACCCTGTTCAAGTAAATCCTCTTACGAAGATGAATGAAAATGTCATTCTTACTCGCACACCGCTGAGACTGTGTATTATGGATCAAAGGTTAATGTAATGTTGGATAGCTGACGTTTTGAATGTCAAACAGTCTTTGTTCAAGACGTCAGAATATCTGAATGAGTCATACACAGAAAGACATTGATCTACAGAAAAAAGGAACAAAAGTCAATTTGAACAGGTTTTGAAGGAACATGAAGGTGACTGTGCAGCTGTTCTTTCTGTAACAGTAATATTCACTTAAAGCATTTGCCCTCTTTTTTCATGCCATTTAGTCTTTGTTCCTGCTGTCAGTATTCAAACACAAAGGAAAATAAACCCCAGACAGATTTTCTAATGTTTAACCCATACAGGTCTGTAATTTGGTCTTTGCTATAGACTTATTTTATTTATCAGCTCCTCTGACCATACAGGAGCACTTCTATAATTACAATCTGTACTCCTTCTGTGGGGAGTACTGAGGGGTTTAAACACTGTAGCACTGCTGTGTCTGATCAAGTGACAAACACTAAAATACCACCAGCATGTCAGGGTTACTGCAGTGACCTCCAACAAAAGCAAGACAAATTATTTTAATGCCCTTGATTTCATATGAAAGCAGTGCACAATGAGCAGGTGTCCTAATACTTTTGTCCCTTTAGTGTATCTGCCTAAAGTTCTGTGTAATTCTCTATAATATTCTCACTTTTTAGCACCTGAATTTACTTGATAACTGTGAGTTTCAGTTCAAAAGAGAGTTAATAGAGTAGAAGTCTAGAAGGATATGGACCCTTAGTCCTGAAGGACCTTCTGCTTATCTTTGCTCAATTTCCTCATTGTCAGGCTTTGACTGACACCGGCTCTCAGAAGTATCTGAAGGTAGAGGGTAGCATGAGTGTGTGACTGTGTGTGTTCAGGTGCATGAGTGTGCATATGTGGGCACTCAGGTTAGCTCAAGCATGGACTTAATGCTACTGTGTGTGTGTGTGTGTGTGTGTGTGGTGTGTGTGTGTGTGTGTGTGTGTGTGTGTGTGTGTGTGTGTGTGTGTGTGTGTGTGGCACACTTTAAGAAGTCACATGGCAGTGTTTTTTATTTTATTTAAAAGGACTAAATGACACTGTCTCAGGAAGCCTGTTGTAAATAAGTGTGCATGCAGGTTGAGCATGTACTTGTGGACTCCTTTGGCTGTTTACCAGGGTGGATTACTTCACTTCATCACCCAATTATGTTTATGATATGTATCATGTCTGTATGTTACTCCTGATCCTGAGATATGATAAGCCTAGAAAATGGCATTTAACTGTCTGCAAAGTGCAGATCTCTGGTTCTAAGTGTACCTTAGTATAATTTGAGTTATATTTTAGCAGTGGTTTATTTAGTGGTTCCAAAATAAGAGCTTCAGTACCAAACAGCACAATTTAAGTATAGAAATACAAGGACACACCTTTAAAAACATATAAATAAAGTGTCTCCGGTTCCTGATTGTCTCCAGCTTTTTCCAGGGAAACTTTTCTGTCTGATGGTGTTGCAGGAGCTTTTTCCAACTTTCTGTCTCCCTGCCTTTCTGATACCACTTTGTAATTGGTTATCACCTAAAGTCATCTGCCTGGCTCTTGACTGGACTCGAGCCTGTGCGGAGCTGTGATGGTCAGTTTAATGAGAAGTTTCAGCTCTGATAAGAGAGTCTGTTCAGCCTAGGAGAGCGTGACTGCAGGAGGAAACAAGGTGATATGGTCAAAGTGTGTGTTCATGTTTAGCATGGGGTTCCTGTCAGATCTGATTACTGGTATCTCTCTCTCTCTCTCTCTCTCTCTCTGCCTTTGTTAAACCTCAGGAGATTAAGAAGTTCATCAGTGGAGTCTCGGAGAAAATCAAGAAGACCAGAGATAAATATGGAATAAACGATAACGGAACAACAGAGGTGACAACATGCCCATGACACAAGCCTAATTCCATACAACAGTAATTTCCTGGCAAATGACATGGTTCTGAACACCACACACTTTAAGCTGCTGCTTGATGTGACCTTCATAGAAAAGCCTCGTTCAATACAAAGGGATCTGGAGCAGCACACATGAGCCTAAGGTCTCTCTGCCTAATGCTGGGTATAAGCTAGAGGGGTAGCCTCGGCAGCGAGAGGTGCAGCACTGCGGAACTCTGTTCTCTGGAGTGATGGAGCTCCATCCAGTACCTCTGATATCTCAGTCATTTCTGATATCAGCCCCATAATCACCAATTCGAATCTATACCCATTCATACCCAGTGCCATGTGATCTGTATTGTATTCACTCATTCCCATCCATTCTTCTACAGTGCATCTGTAAAGTATTCCCAATGCTTCCCTCTTCGCACATTTTGGTATGGAACAGCCTTATTTCAAAGTGAATCAAATTCATTTTTTCAGAAAGTGAGAAAAGGTTGTTTGAGATTTTTGCAAATTTATTAAAAGTAAAACACAGAACTATAACTTGTACATAAGTATTCACTGCATTTGCCAAGACACTCAGTTTAGTTCAGGTGCTTTTTTTCAGGTGTCTCTACTGCTTGATTGGGCACCTGTGGTAAATTTAGAATGCAGGTCCTTCACTGTTTATATAAGGTCCCAAAGATGCAAGGATACTTGTAGAATTTTGAGAGGAAAAATCATCCATTTTGAAATAAGGCTGTAACATAAAATGTAAAACGCTGTTAATACTTTCTGGATGCACTGTATATATCCGTACCCATTCACACCAATACGTGCCTGTCCCAACACCCACTCAGACCCATCCCCATATCCGACAACACCCATTCAGACCCTTATATTTTAATTTACCAGTTGTTGTATAATTTTTACCCATATATATATATATATATATATATATATATGTGAATATGTATGTCCTTACCAGTAATTAACCATATGCATTTCCATACCAGTCGAACCAAACTTTGAGCCATTACCTAACCAAAATTATCTATATTCATAACTTCTATAACCATACATGTCCATTTAATACATATCCATACGTATCCTGTCTGTACCCATCCATACTGTGTGCATGTGTGCGTGTGTGCGTGTGTGCGTGTGTGCGTGTGTGCGTGTGTGCGTGTGTGCGTGTGTGCGTGTGTGCGTGTGTGCGTGTGTCTGTGTGTGAGATTATAAACACACATGCATACAAACCACACATCTACATCCTCATAACTGTCCATACCCATTTCTACCCATTCCAACAGCCTGTCTATCTTTTAAAACAACATTCTGTTGCCTGATGTGTGCATGAAACTAATGAACACACTGTTGTTGTGTTTCAGCCTAAAGTTCTGTACCAGCTTGACAGGATCACTCCAACCCAGCTGGAGAGGTTTCTGGAAACATGCAGAGACAAATACATGAGGTGTGTGTTTGCTTGTCAATTATGCTCCAATTATCCTGTAACAACACTGGCACCTCTACACTGCAGAAACGTGGTCTTCACCATGGAAATCATCCTAAATTTAGTCAGGTTTTCTGATGCTTCTCATTATAAAATAGCGGTGGGTTATAAAACACAAACACACATATTCTAAACAGCAGTAGACTTCATGGTTGTTTGGTTGTTTTTTCCGCTCTGGAATATGAAGTGTGAGTTATGTAACTAAAGTATGGTTATAAAAGCACAGCTCAGGTGTGCAGAGTGATATGTAGGCTGAGGTATTACAGCTCAGCGTGGGGGCTCTGGTTGAGATAAATCCTTAATGCTAACACTCCAAACCATGTCTGGCTTCGGTGTGACGGAATCCCCTTAGAATTTTAAATAAGACTCAGCTTGAAGCCTTAAAGTCTCAGCGGGGAGTCAAGAAAAATGCAAAGCGACAGGAAGTGGTGAATTACAATGATGTGTCAATGTTGGAGTTGGCGGCAGCTGTGAAGGTAGGTTTTGTTGTAAATGTTGCTGGAAGTGCTGTTTATTAGTGTTTGTGGTGTAGATGTATGTGCTGATAGTATTAATGTAGGTGTCCACGTAAGCGGCCGTGGCTGGAAGGTAGATCTCCAGTAGCAGGGTTGGTGACCCCTGGTCTAGATGACAATGATGGCTGTATAGGTGTAAAGGGTGGTAGCATAGGTAAAAATGTTGGTTTATCTGTTAATGGCCGTTGGTGTAGGTTTTATTGGTGGTGTTGGTGTCTGTAAAGGGTGATATTGGTGTTGGTGTAAGTGGTGGTTACATGTTATAGATGTTGGTATAGTTGTCAATTGGGGAAATGTAGGTGTATGGTTGTAAATTGTGGTGTTGTAGGTATAGGTGTAATTGGTGGTGGTGGTGTAAGTATAAATTACATTATTAGTGTAGGTATATGTGTAAATGTTGGTGTGGATATATGTGTAATTGGTTTAGATATAGGTGTAAATGGTGGTTTTGCAGGTGTATGTAAGTGGTTGTGGTGTTGGTGTTTGTATAGGTGGTGGTCTTGACGTAGGTATGAAGGATGCTGGTAAAGGTGTAATTGGTGGAATAGGTGCTGGTACAGGTGTAAATGGTGGTTGTTTATGTATTTGTGTAAATGGTGTTGGTGTAGGCGCTGGTATAGTTATAAATGCAGTGTGCTGGTGGTGTAGGTGTAAATGGTTTATGTATAACTGTTGTTGTCACTCTTATGTAGGTGGTGTAGCTGTTGGTATAAATGATGTTGCTATTGTCTCTGTTGATGTTTAATGTGTGGTACTGTTGTTTTGAACAGAGCCCAGATGGAGCCGGGTTCAGCTGTCGGTGCTCTGTGTGCTCAGAGTATTGGAGAACCAGGCACACAGATGACCCTGAAGACGTTCCACTTTGCTGGTGTTGCTTCTATGAACATCACCCTAGGAGTCCCTCGCATTAAGGAGATCATCAACGCATCCAAAAACATCAGGTAAGAGTCTGACCAGATGTTCTGAGACGGGACTGTCTGACACCTTGGTCAACACCTTGGTCTTCCAGTGGTTTCTCACTTTGAGAACCACTTTTGTCTCCTCTGCTCGTTACACCCTCGGGCTTTGAGTTAATGGATGGCACAATGCTAATTAACCTGCATTCCCTGTAATTTACTCTCAGCCACATTTACACTTCTGGTTTCATTGTTAGGTTTTAATTTTGAGGAAAGTTAGATGTGGGTCGCACATCAGCTAAACATTAAGCAGCGCTCAGGAGGGCACGCAACAAACACAAACATAGAGGGACCCAAAGAGGCTCTGGGCAATGTTCGTTAATTCATTTTCTGGCAAAGTTTGGATTGCTTTAGTCAGGATCCTTATCACAGACCTGTCTTCTCAGGGTAGCTTACAGCTCCTGATGGCCGGTCAAGCCCTTCTTCCAAACCTAAGCCAAGATCCAGAAAGGGAGGTGTATTCTCTCATCTCCAGTGTTCAGCAGTTACATTCTGAATACAGCTGCTTAATTTAAAGTAAGTTCCACTGACTGTAACCGGGAGAACGGCATCCTTGTCATTCTCAGTCCAGGCTGGAAGGCTGCTACTGTACTATAGAACTTTGCAGCTACACAAGAACTCTGCAGAAGAGCGCAAAGCTGCATAACCTGAGTTATATTGGTGTAAATCCTGAATTGTTATTGCCTCAGTCCACATGCTTGTCCTATAAATGATTGAGTGGCACAACAATGATGTGAAGGAAGGAGCTGAATTTGCAGGTTTATGCAAATATACACTCATACGGGTCTACAAGCAATGGCAGAAATCCCAGTCTACATGAAAATCTCCTCAGACTTGTGGTCCAAAGATGCAGCTAATGGACAGGGAGCACCAGTGTGTTTCAGGACTTGTGAATGAAATTCAGTTCCAGGCAAGAATTGCTTCTAGAAGTCAATGTAGGTCCTTCACTGTTAACACTCCTCAGGGAACTGAAGACCATCAACATATGGAGCAGAATGGCAGTCAAGAGGCCTTCACTCATTTCATCTTTGGGCCACGATTCTTTTAACATGACCTTATAAATAATGTTTGAAAAATGTATTGAAAAAATATTAAAAATATCTGTCCATCTCTCTCAGCACCCCTATTATTACTGCTCATCTTGATACGGAGGACGATGCCGATTTTGCTCGACTGGTGAAAGGCAGGATTGAGAAAACACTGCTGGGAGAGGTACGTACGTACATACACTCCCAACCCACCCGTAACCTCTCTGCTGCAGCAGGCCGGTTAAAAGCATCCTGAAGCTCCACACTTTCCACTTTATTTTCCTGCCTTCAGTATAGGAGTCTGTAGCTGGTCAGTGTGACTCGATGCAGCCGAGCGACTCGGGTGAAGATGATTCTTGCTTTATTAATTATCCCATATCTGTGTACACAACACCCAAAAACAGTGTTGATGCTGAGGAGTTGCTGCCTTCTAGACCATTCTGACCAGTCCACCATCACTTTTGTTTGCAGTGATTGCTGTGAATTGTCTCCTCCGTATTGCAACACTTCCTTGTCCTGTCTGGTCACCAGATTTATTGCTAAATGGAAGCAGCTGGCACGCCAACTTACAGTCCTAAAACATCCTGGAAGCCAGTGACTAAAACGAAGTGACAGCTGTATTTTCACACTAGCAAATCAGATTTATTTGTGTAGTGCTTTTTACAGCTGATGTCAAAAAAGCAGCTTTACTGAAAAAAAACAAACAAACAAAAATAAGATGATTGACACACAAAAAAGACAAATCCCCCCGTGACCCAAAGGGTGACAGTCAGGAGCTGAAGGAAGAAACCTTGGAAGGAACCAGGCTTATGGGAGGGGACCTGTCCTCCTCTGGTCAATCTACTTATTATGGATGA
This sequence comes from Acestrorhynchus altus, assembly GCA_034509495.1. Classification (NCBI taxonomy): domain Eukaryota; kingdom Metazoa; phylum Chordata; class Actinopteri; order Characiformes; family Acestrorhynchidae; genus Acestrorhynchus; species Acestrorhynchus altus. The sequence continues at coordinate 29,044,736 of CM067510.1, read as the reverse complement.
GGGGACACTTATAGGTGTTCTGGAGTAATGACATCTGGGAAAATGGCTTTTTGCTAGGGAGCATAAAGATAGGACTCTGGCGCAATGGAAAAAGGTCATGTGGTCATGAGTCCAGATTTACTACTTCAGAATGATGGATGCATCCGGGAGGCAGCTGAAGTGATGCTCCCATTATACCTAGTGCCTACTGTACAAGCCTGTAGGGACAGTGCTATGATCTGGGGTTGCTGCAGTTGGTCAGATCTAGGTTGAGCAACATTACGTGCCTAAAGAATAAGGTCAGTTGACTACCTGAATGTCCTGACTGACCAGGTTATTCCCTCAGTGGATTTTTCTTTCTTCCCTTCATATGCCAAAATGACAGTGCCAGGAGTCATCAGGCTCAGATTGTGAAAGAGTGCTTCAGGGAGCTTAGACATTTTCATACATGGATTAGCCATCACAGAGTCCAGACCTGAATTTGGGATGTTGCTGGAGAAGACAGTGCACAGTAGTCTCCCATCTCCAGTTTGTCTCCTACAAATCTCCATCATCAAAAACAAGATGTTGAATTCAAATCTAGGCAGAAATAAATGTTGACAGAAATAAATGGGACATATAGCCAATAAATCATGTGGACATTATCTTCTAATGTAATAGTCTGTGTGTGTGTGTGTGTGTGTGTGTGTGTGTGTGTGGTGTGTGTGTGTGTGTGTGTGTGTGTGTGTGTGTGTGTGTGTGTGTGTGTGTGTGTGTTAGATTTCAGAGTATATAGATGAGGTGTTTCTGCCTGATGATTGCTTTATACTGGTGAAGCTTTCACTCGAGAGGATCCGCCTTCTCCGACTTGAGGTACTTGCCATCCCTATCTCTCTCTCACCCCACCCCCTCTCTCTCATCTGTGTTATCTGTGCTCTGAGATGAAGATGTCTGAGCAGGTTTCCTGTGTTCAGTGGTCCTGTCAGAGAAGTTTGAGTGGGTTTGTGTCTCTGATTCATTTTCTTACAGTTCATCAGAAAGCTGATCTTTATTCTGATTGTGTTTACCCTGACCCCCCTTTTACCTTATTAACTCTCTCTCTCTCTCTCTCTCTGTCTCTCTCTCTCTCAGGTGAATGCAGAGACGGTGAGGTATTCTATCTGCATGTCAAAGCTGAGGGTGAAGCCAGGTGATATAGCGGTTCATGGTGAAGCTGTGGTCTGTGTTTCTCCCAGAGAGAACAGCAAAAGCTCAATGTACTACGTCCTTCAGTGGCTTAAACAGGAACTGCCCAAGGTTAACACACACACGCATGCACGCGCACGCACTCGCACATGCACACAGTTCTGAGTGTGTAATTATGTAGACCCCTGAGGACACTGTCCTCATACAGGTCAAGCTGAGGTTTTACTCTCTGGTGGAAAATACTTTCAGCTTTGTGTACTGAGTTTATGGTTTATGCTTTCACAGCTTTCGAACTAATTATGCAATTTTGGAAATACAAGGACAGTTAAATTATTATTTTGGGGTGTTATTATTATTATTATTATTGATGATGATGATGATAATAGTATTCTGCAAAATACCTTGTACTTTAAGCCTCTTTTGAGCAGCCAAAAAAGAATAACCAAGACTCAAAACGAGACCCATCCTCCTCTACTCAAATAAGTAAAAGATAGCAGAACAGAAACAGTCAAGAATAGTGAGCGATAGTAAAGAAGAGCAATGGTTAATGTAAAGGCTGTGGCTAATAAATGGCTGTGGTTAATGAAGGCCACAGTGGAGAAGCTGAGAGACACAGAATCAGCATCTTTAGTGGAAAAAGCCTGTGGACTGAGGCTGTAGAGTAATATTACAGTGTAAAGTAAATTCACACTAATACTGTGCTATAGTGTCTGGAAACAGGGATTGAGAGTTCGTTAATGCAATACCAGCGTTCCGGCCCATAGTGGGAATGATGGTCCTCATTCTCCTTATTACATTCAGAGTGCTTTGAGTTGACATGTTAAATTGAACCACTGCATTTACTAAAGAATCCCAATATTTAATAAGAGTGCACCCTGTAGACCTAATGGCTCAATATAGGAATTGCAGTTATTAATATGACAGGGTTTTATACTTATTGATTGCATAGCTTTCATAGCATGTTGGATAAGTGCACTGGGGCTTGAACTGCTAATGGTTAAATGAATCAGGAATGGGTCTTTTATGGAAATGGTCTGTGTAGGCAGGATGGGATTTTTCATTTTATTAATAGAGCAGTTCATGGATTTAATGTGTGTGTGTGTGTTTTCCCGTGTGTAGGTGGTTGTTCAGGGAATTCCGGAGGTTGCTCGTGCTGTGATCCATATTGATGAACAGAGTGGTCGTCAGAAGTTCAAACTGCTGGTGGAGGGGGATAACCTGCGCGCTGTCATGGCAACGCACGGTGTCAATGGCAACCGAACAACATCCAACAACACATATGAGGTCAGTGTTCCTATAGTGGATAAATGACAGTGTTCTGCAACTATGTTCATGTTCCAAATACGAGTGTAAGGAAATATTCATATAGCAGGATATTGATACATTAAAATACTGTAAAATACTGTTTTTGAGAATCAATAATGAGTGGTTGCAGAAATTGGTGCAAGGCAGTGGTTTATTTTGTGTGGTATTTGAACCCTGACAGCTAGATGGCAGTGTTGTACTCCATTTCAGATCATACTGTTGTGATTGGATAGAAAGAAACATCACATTTTTTAGTATCACAATGTATCACAATATATTCAGGTATTGTGATATTAGGGATGCATCAATCTGATATAAAGATTGGGTATCAGCTAATTCCCTGGAATTAGCCTGAACAAAGCTACATTCCACTAATTTCCAACTTAATTTATTTTCACATGGCTGAACACAGTATGAGACACTTTAGCTCCAAAAATGTTTAAAGTTAACAGATAACGTGTTATTTAGATTAGATTGGATTCAACTTTGTCATTGTGCAGAGTACAGGTACAGAGCCAACTACTATTTACATATAGTGCAGTAAGTAGTATCCATGCAGGTGGTGCAGTGAGTGAATGAAGCACATTATTATGAATATGTACAATAAAAGTGCAAATTTGAATGAAGTAGATTGAGAAGATTGTAAGTTCAGAGGATGTAGATAAGTTGCGATGCAGAGTTCAGCAGGGTCGCCACCAGATGCTCGTAGTTGTCTCTGATCAGGCCAACACCATGATGTCATCTGTTAACTTGATTGTGGTGTTTGAAGCATAAACAGGAACACAGTCATGAGTCGTCAGTCAAAATCCTTTTGCAGAGTGATGTGCTGATACCCAGGTGTCTAAGCTTGGAGATCAGCATGGAAGGGATCACTGCGTTGAATGCTGAAATAAAGTCAATGAACAGCATTGTAACAGGAGTTCTGACAGTCCAGATGTGTGAGTGCAGTGTGGAGTGCTGTGGAAATGGCATCCTCAGTTGACCTGTGGCTGTTGTAGGCGAACTGATGTGGGTCCAGTGTGGCAGGCAGGTAGGATTTCAAATGAGAAAGGACTAGTCCTTCAAAGCACTTGAAGATGATTGGGGTGAATGTGACAGAGCTGAAGTCACTCAGGGCTGAAGCAGTTGAACGCTTTGGCACTGGCACAGTGGTGGCAGTCTTGAAGATGTTTGGGACAGTTTCCTGGCCCAGTGATAGGTGCTCAGGAGCTCTCAGGTGTTTTTGCACATATTTTGCACAAGTCCTCAGTACCCTGCCAAGAACTCCATCAGAGCCATTTGCATTCTGTGCAGTCACCATGCTCAACAACAACAAACAACAAATGTCTGTTAAGGAGAGTGTAAATGGTTGATCATAAAAGACCACCTTGTTTCCCTGGTCAAAATGAGTATAAAAGTGGTTTAGCTAGTCAGCGAGAGAAGTTGGTAGATGGTACAGTGCAAGGTGGTTTAAAGTCAGTCAGAACTTGCTAGATACCAGTGTTTGGTTCTTCTTCAGAGGTAACCGTTGAAGTCAAACAGAGGGTTGAATGGTCGGTCCAGTTGGCAGTGTGTGGAAATCGGTAAAGGACTGGTGCCCTGTCCAAGGGGTTTTCCTGCCTGGCATTCAGTGGTTGAGTAGTCTCTAGACTGATTATGTCTCATTCTCCTTTCATACAGTACTCCGGTATTGTTTGGATGTATTCAGGTCGGAACCGTAGATAGCTTTATTCGCCACACATTGACTGGTACATTTGTTCACCACTGCTGGAGCTCTGCAACATTGCTGCTGTTCTCTTCGTCATATTTGTCATATCTCTCTATCTATCTATCTATCTATCTATCTATCTATCTATCTATCTATCTATCTATCTATCTATCTATCTATCTATCTATCTATCTAATCATATATCTGTCTATTGTTGTTCATTTTTAGGTGGAGAAAACATTAGGCATTGAGGCTGCGCGGACCACCATCATCAATGAGATTCAGTACACTATGGTCAATCACGGAATGAGCATTGATCGCAGACACGTCATGCTGCTGGCTGACCTCATGTCCTACAAAGTGAGTGATCACTATGAGACAGCACTATATTTTTGAAGGTGCTTTGCTGAAGCTCCATTGCAGTGTGTTCTGTGCTGGCTGGGTGGCAGATCTGTATGTCTTTTATGCTCTCTATAATTCATGTTCTAGACCACTTTCTCTGTTTTTTACAATGTGCACTCCACACCTCCACCATGTTTAGCAGGCAAAATGATTTGTATTATTAAATAGTAAGATCTGTAATATCTATGTTTTTAATTTAATTTTAATTTTGTTTATTGTTTTTTTTATGGTAACACATCTTATACAATATATGGTCAAACTTATTGGGACACTTGCTGATTCATCAAAGGGGACTGCTTTAGCCTGATGGTTAGGGAACCAGCCTTGTGACTAGAATGTTGCTTGTTCCGTTCTCTGAACGGGCACAACCAGGGCTTTATACCCTCTAACTGGCATTAGGTATGGTGCCAAAAAGATTAATACTTGTTTATCTGCTCCAGAGGTTCCTGTTCCATTGGCAGTATTTCTCTAAGGACTAGACAAGCTGCGAGTGTGACTAGACAAGTTGCTGAATGTGTTCATTAGAAGTGACCACAAACATGTGGATGTCTTCCTTTGGCATAACACTATGAAAATATAAACAAATGTGTCCAGATTTTTCAAAAAAAGTTGTTTGTCATAGATATTAGTACTATAGGCTAGATCTGGTTGATTTTTCTCCTGTAGTTGTTCAATGGTCTTTTTTTTCTGGCTACTAGGGGGAGATCCTGGGTATCACACGCTTTGGCCTGGCTAAGATGAAGGAGAGTGTCCTGATGTTGGCGTCTTTTGAGAAGACAGCAGATCACCTGTTCGACGCAGCATATTTCGGACAGAAGGACTCAGTGTGTGGTGAGTTTAATGACATTCACCGGACAGTTTCAGTGTGTGAATAATAGTTTCCTGCTGTCAGAACATCAGATTTGATCTTTAAAAATTGAGCTCATTTTTCACGTTACAGAAACCTGTGACAGAGATTTATCTGAGGTCTGTCTGTAAACATAAGGTCACAGTAAAAAAAACCCCAAAAAAAACCTTACTTCCGTCTTACACCAAAATAATCATTCAAGCATTCAAGCACTGCTACCATAATAAGTTGTGGTGTGTGTGGGTGGGTGTATGTCAGGCCCCACAGGACCACAGAGCAGGTATTATGTGGGTAGTGGTTCATTCTCAGCACTGCAGTAATACTGTTGTGGTGGTGTGTTAGTGTGTCCCTCAGTGTCACTGCAGGACTGAGAACAGTTCACCAACCAGGAAAAAAAAAGCCAGCAGCATCCTCTGAGCACTGATGAAGGACTTGAGATGACCAATACCATCTGCACAAACAGGAGCCTCTGTTTCTTACTGTACATCTGTAAGGTGGACAAATGTTTAATAGAATGGACAGTGGTACTACTGGTGTTTAAGCACTCCAGCAGCACTGGAGTAGTTTCCCCCAGAAGGACGATAAAGGTTAGCAGGAAAAATAGATGATTTAAAAATGTAGACTGATGAGGGTAATATTCATTGAGCTACACATACAGAAGTAATGTCTCAGTGTGGTGTCCAGTATAACGCAACATTCCAGAAGTTGTGGCATGGAGTTGTAGAGGTTCTTAATGATGTCCTGCGATCATCCATCCCATGCAGCTTGAATATCCCCACTCAATTCCTGCAGATCTTGCAGTAGGGGTAGAGTGTTGATAGGACATCCAATAGCATCCCAGACCAGAATAGTTGTGGTGATGTGACTGGCCATGGCCTAGTATCTGTCTTCAAGGCAAGCTCTTTAGAAGGCAGAATTGTGCATGTTCCCTTGCCTTGTTGGAATAGCACACGAGTGGTTTCACAATGTCTGTAATGAAGACCAGTGGTGACCGGAAATCCGAAATAGCTCCCCACACCATGACACCTGGCCTTTTGGACGTATTGAAGTGCAACAGTAAAGCATTGATCTTGGTGCTGACCACGGTGCCTCCACACAGGTTGCCTCTGTGAAGACCAAAGTGGGACCCAGAACTGAAGACGAACTGGTGCCAGTTTGAGTGATTCCATGAGAGTCTTAGTCGAAATCACTGCAGCCAGCTCATTCATATATATATAAAAAAAATCACTTGTTAAAATAAAACTCTCTGTCTGTCTGTCTCTCTCTCTCTCTCCCTCTCTCCCCAGGTGTGTCCGAGTGTATTATAATGGGCATTCCTATGAACATTGGCACTGGGCTGTTCAAGCTCTTACACAGAGCCGATAAAGACCCTACGCCCCCTCGGAGACCACTGCTGTTTGACAATGCAGACTTCCACATCCCACTGGCCTTGTAGCGCACACTCACTCTCTGAAGCTTCATAGAAGCCTCTGCTGGATTGTTGTTGGTCCAGTTGAGTGTGGTAAAGTATGAGCACTGGTGTGGTTTACAGCTGAGCTCAGAGTCACTTTTCAAAACCCCACTGTTCTAGGTTTACAGAACACTGAAAATAAGCGTACGTATTGAATACGTATATCCTGAGTATTGGTTGGCATAGTTCTCTGGGTTAAATCTTGATTTGTTGATTCTGTCTGCAAGACTTTGTATGAGAATGTTTAAATTGTCTCATACTGGTGGCTGGAAAGATTTTCCACCCAGTGCATCGGGTTCAGTGAACTGGTCCTGTTTTTTTTCACGGCTGGTTGATGGAACTCGGTGAAATCAAACCTCAAGTTAATTATTTAATAACACTTTATAAATGGTTTTGTTCCCATTGCCTTAAAATAATGATGCCTAAAGGGTTGTTTAGAGTGAAGCCACAGAATCTGTATTTCATAGAAAGAGGTGGGAGAACCTTTTTAAAGAACCTCTACATACCGTAATGATTTGATACAAAAACCTTTTTTCCAGAACATCCTGAAGCTCCATAGTTCTTGGAGTAATGTCCCAGAACACTTGTCTGAAGAACGATGAAGAAATGGTGCTTACAGGTCTAACTCTTACATGTCTGTCCAAGAACCTGTCTGTCATCTGGGTATTTGAGAAGGTCTTTGCACTCATCTAATTTGCAGAACTGGTTCTGGGAGCGATACCACTGTAGCACTACGTTTTGCTCCATTAACTCTTCATTGGATGAGATGTTCAGGTCTTCAAATCCTCTTTGAAGAACCTTCACTTACTGAAATGGTTCTGTATCAGTTGGAGGTTCTTTAACTTGAGGTGGAATTTCTTTAATTTTCTTTTATTTAAGAAATGATTGTTTAAAGAACAATTTGTTAAAAGGTTCTTTATGAGTCTGAAGTGGTTCTTCTCCAGAAAACCTTTTTGGCTGCGTTGTGCCTGAGTGTAAAGCAGAGAGTGCGTTGCTGTGAATCAAGCTTAAGTTTTATGTATATATGTACTGAAAGTAAATAAATGTGTATTAAAATGTAGATTTGTGTGTTTCTGGGTTACGGTTCTCAAATCCTGTTCAAATCAGTGGGGTTGCTCTGTCAGTCTCAACCTTGCTGTTTTAATTTCATTCAATTTCCCCCTCAATTATAGTCATATCCATTTCCCACTCATAGGCCTTTTCCACTAAAAGAACTTTTGAACCAGTTATTAAACTGGTTCTGTTTCATGATTTTTTAGCAAATCGTCCTACACATACACCAGTTTTAGTGGAACTGAGAATGTCATAGTATACGTCAACAGAGGGCGTTGCCCAGGTGAGAAGATGGATGGTATTGTCTAGCTGAGAGTGTTGATTACAGCAAAGTAGACCAACTTTTGGTGAGAGGACGTAAAAGACTGCAGTGTGAGAAACGAATGGTATGTCGCTGCTCCGTGCTCCACCCACAACAATTTGCGCTGACCTACTAATCTGTGGTTCCTGCTGTGAGTGAAATGATCAGGAACCTATTGTTGGTGAAAATGCACCGAATGGTTTAAAATTAGGTCCGTGAACCGGAACTGAACCTGTTCCACCTTGGTGGAAAAGGCTTATCCAAATTTATTTGTATAGTGCTCTTCAAAACTGTAGTGGTCACAGAGCAGCTACACAAAAATCAAGAAATAAAAAGGTGAACAACAGATGAACTTATCAGTAACTCGCAATCACACAATGTTGTAGGCACTGGAAGGGTGAAGGCTAACATGGTCCACATCTGCACCATCTGAAACACCACCACTGGAGCTCAACAGATCGATGACCTTAATGCCAGAGATTTTATAAATGAGGAGACCGAAATGCTCATACAATCTTTGTGTGTGAATGTAATGATGTATGTAAGTGATTAAGAGTGAAAGGATAAGTTTTTATTGGGGAAAACTGAACAGACTTTAAGTACCCTGTTGGCCTCTAGCCTGGATACAAGATGAGATGTTTAGGCATGAAGGCATACAGGTTCCTTAAGGCATCCTGCAGCACATTTACCCACAGTGTTGCAGATGGGACTGTAGATCCTGCACACAAGGTTTCCGAAGCTGTCTCTATACAAAAATAAACTGATGTCGCAATAAGAGTTACAAATACAAACTGTCAAAATTGAAGTTAGTAATAGAAATGAACTGTAAGAGACTGTGCCAAAATACAGGGGTTGGACAATGAAACGGAAACACCTGGTTTTAGACCACAATAATTGATTAGTATGGTGTACTAGGGCCTCCTTTTGCGGCCAATACAGCGTCAATTCTTCTTGGGAAGGAGATTTTTTGGATATAATCCGGGTTCGCACCCGAAAATCCCTTTCAGACAGCTTCCTCTTGCATCCACAGTTAATCCTGTTGGATGTGGTTGGTCCTTCTTGGTGGTGCTGACATTACCCTGGATACTGTTGCTCTTGATACATCAAAAAGACTTGCTGTCTTGGTCACAGATGCGCCAGCAAGATGTGCACCAACAATTTGTCCTCTTTTGAACTCTGGTATGTCCCCCATAATGTTGTGTGCATTGCAATTTTCTTTGAGCAAAACTGTGCTCTTACCTGCTAATTGAACCTTCACACTCTGCTCTTACTGGTGCAATGAGCAATTAATGAAGATTGGCCACCAGGCTGCTCCAATTTAGCCATGAAACCTCCCACAATACAATGACAGTTGTTTCAGTTTCATTGTCCAACCCCTGTAAGTGACTAATACAAAAGAACAGATCATGTCAGAATGAAATCACAAATAAATGATGCACTGCATCAAATAAGTCACTACTACAAATTAACTGCAAATACCAAAACAAATATACAGTCAAAAAATGATTGGATGACTTTCAAACCATGAGCCGATTCAAACCGTGAGTTTTTGATCCATTACTCTATGACTGTAGAAGCATCCCAGAGATTTTGTGCAATCTAGATCCTTGTCACACCTATTTTAAAAAGCCCTATAACAGGACATATCTGGGTCAAAAAGAACATATCAACCTTTATTTTCACTCAGGTACACATTGAGGGCAAACTTAATCACAGGCCCCTACTTACCCCGTTTGTAATTGATGCCTCTGCTCGTCAGTACGGATAATAAAAGTTAATGGATGTGTATTTAAAATTTCCATTAAATTAACACCTGAATGACCCTTTTATTCCTCCCACATCTCTGAACCTGAACTTTCAGAATTGTTTAATCTCTTGTCTAGTTGAGCTGAGCTGTGGCCAGTCAGCTTCTTCTCCACTGCTGGAGTTTAATGAGCTGCAGATTTTCTATGACTTGTTATGGCCGAAGCCACTGAGAAATATAACGAGTCTAAAACAGCTGAAGTCCATGAAGAGTGTTCAATTACTCTGAGGGACCATCTTGGGAATGCAGCACCATTATTGGCAGACAGAGAAGGTTACGGAAATGAGTGGCTGTTAAAAGTGGTAGAAACAACAGGTCTTCTCCAGAGACCTGATGGTAGAGTAACAAATTAAATTAATGGTATTAAAATGCCCTATTTAATAAATGCAACCAAGATGGCAGTGAGCAGCTGCTTCTCTAGCTCTTGGTGTTAGTCCTGTTGTTATCTCTACTACTGCCACTAGACTGTGGTCTTCATTCTCTTCTGCCTTTGGAGCTAAAAGCAATGCTTTGTAGGCTGCAGATTTTATGAACAGTGGCAAGCCGTGACAGACAGAGCTCCGCCAAATGGAGGCGGTGTACCCAGAAACAAAAAAAAGAGGCAAGTTGCCCGGGTGTGCTGTTCCATCAATCTTCTTATTGAACACCTGGCACTGGATAGGAAAATGGACCTGCTTCGATTCAGACTACGCCAACACGATGCAGTGGCCTGCAGACAATGCTCTGAGGTTGTAGAACATCTAACTGTGAAATGCCATCATCACTACTTGTCATATGAGGTCACAGCAGTGTATGTAAAGCTTAAAGCTAATGAAGTTCACAGGGAACTGCAGGAAAGCAATGGCTCGCTTCACAATAAACACCCTGAAGCGCTGTATGGGGTTGAGGGCACCCTCCCAATGTTCCACCAGCACATTAACATCGCCAAACAGGGGAGAAAAAAAAGTGTTTACAAACACGTGAGGAGTGTACAGAGCAGTGCTCCACACAGACATCCTCACTGATCATGTCTCACTCCTAGCACCTGTACACTGACCATCGAGTGCAGCTTATCACCCATCAGTGACATTTATACCACCAGATACAAGTAGAGTGCCACCTGCATCATCCACCCACCCCTGCACACAGACTTTTCACCTTTCCCCTTTCATCTGGAAGGAGATTTGCGCTGCATCCAGGCAAAAACATCTAGACTGAAAGTTTCTACCCAGATGCAGTCAGACTACTAAACTGCTCCACCCCACATATCCTGACACTACACTGAACACAACCTGACCCATACTGATTTTGCTCCACCCCCACATACTGTCACTAAACTGAACACAACCCCATCCATATTGTCGCTGGTAGGTTCTGCTGCTACCTCAGCACTACTGCACCTTACAAGTTGTCTTACAACTCAAGCTGCTTGCAGTACATTATTCAATACTTAAATATTTATTTAACTTTGCTACATTAGTCTATTTCTGTTTTTTATCTAATTTAATTTACTAATTAATTCACGCTGTACACTGAGCCTGAGTAACTGTATTACATTCTATCATGTCACATGGTGAGAAAGACAGTAAAGAGTCTGATATTTTAGAAGTAAAATATTTAAAGCCTGTTTTGTTTTACTTTTTGAGTTTGAGTAATATATGATTCAAACAGTTTAAATATGTACGTAGTTCAGTAGACACAACCACAATCATATGGAGAACTGCTGATCTGACAGTTGTTGAGAAGACAGCTTCTTGTGCCTAGAGATGGTTGTAAGGGCTTTCCAAACTCTGCTGACATTTTTCAGCTATAGCTGTTCTTCCAGCTTCCTCCTATAGCTGGTCTTCCTTTCCAGTCCCCTCAATATCTGGATTTGTCCATGGCTTGTTTTGGAGAAACTGTGTTAGTGGGTACAGTGTTCTCCACACAGAAGTTGACAGTCTGTAATGCAGTGAGTGAGACTGTCAATGTCCTCCCATTAAGGTCTAGTATTTTAGTATTTTACTGTCTCTGGTTTGGCAGGTAACATACTGGGAGAAGGTGGGCAGAGTGGAAGAGGGAGAAACATGATTGAAGTCTCCAGAGATAAGGAGGAGGGTCTGTGGGTGCTGTGTCTGCAGCCTGCACATAGCTGAATGCAGGACATCATCAGTAGCAGAGTGGGGAACAGACATATCTTGATAAGGCACAAGAATTCCCACTCATCCCTTGTTATGGTTTCATGTTAAAAGTTCAATCTCCTTACAGCAGATTTGTTAGTAATGTGCCCAGAGTTACATCATCTATCATTTACAAATACTGCCAGTTCACCTCCTTACCTCTTGCTGCTCTCTGTTGTCCTGTCTGCCCAAATGAGGTGAAAGCTCCCATTATTCCCTCTGATTGTTAGGGCAGTGAGTTCATCCATTTTTTAGAAGTAATCTCACATTCCTCATAACAGAAGGAAGAACAAGCTTTAAGCATCTCCTTCATGCATGATGCAGAGCTCCAGCCCAGCTTGCATGCCAGCACACCTTGCCTGTGGCAGTACAACTGTTTTGCTTTGTGATTGCAACTGAACTCTTGTGCGAACAATAGGTATGTGGCTCTCCAGGGGATCTCCTGACCCTCATAAACACAGAGAAAAGTTGTGCAAAAATTTTATCTGCTCCTGAGATCTTTAGCTGTGGATGCAGTGCATGAAATGTGTGCCGATCAGTTTGAGATTTTGTATTTATGAAATTCTTTTAAATGTTGTTGGTTTCCTAGAAGACTGCCAGGTAGCCTCTAATGTAACAATTCACAGCATGTCAGCATGGAGAATACCATGATTATTTCATGTGACAGTGTCATGTGCACCTTAGTGGTGCATGACAGTTACTGTTGTGGCATGCATTAAAGAAATGATTGCATAGAAGCTGTGGATTTTCATAGAAAATCATTTTATTTTTAACAAAATCTTTCACAACTTTTACATATAAAACTCAGATGATCAGATACGCACAGCTCGGCCGAATGACTATTTTAATTGTTTATCTGAACCATTTGTGTTTTCCCTCAGAGGCAGATCTGCCTTCAGAACTGTTTTGAATAGTGTATATAGCTGAAATGATCAGTAGGAATGAATAATTAAGAAAGGATATGAATGAGATTTATTATATTGCAGATATTAATGATAAAGCCTGAGGCAATCCATAGTGAATGGGAGTGTGTAGTGTGGGCTTTTCCTAAAGGCCTCTGTGTCTGATGAAAACCAGTGAAGCAAATCCATACACATAAATATAAAACAGGAAAATACTGTCAGATGGTCCAGCACCTCAGGCTGAAGACTAATGGAGAAGTAGCTACAGCAGGACTAATGTGGCCTTAAAGGAAGAGCAAGTGCAGATTATCGGAAGTGAGAGAAAACATACTTGGCACTTCCCTTCCATTCCTATCACTTCATTTCATTATATTGATGTATTTACAAAAGTAGACATGGTCTGTTGAACAACATGACTGGCCAGAATCATTTGATTACTTGTTTGTTTCAACAGCTTTCTGAATCGACTGTCAAGAATCAACCGAACTGGACCTGTTTGAACTGGCCAATAATGGGTGTCCTTCCATTAGCAGGCTGCAGCTCAAGTTTACCTCTGGACAGATAAACATACACAAATTCTGTCACCCTGTCTAATGCCAGGCTAGAGGGGTATAAAGCCCCCCCCCCCCCCCAGTAGTGGGCTGTGGAGCTGATGAACTCTGGAATGGAATGATGGTGCTCCATCCAGTACAGAGTTGGGACTCATGCAAATGTTTTCTTTACAACATCTGGAGAATTGGAGAACAAACTCCTCTTTGGGGTCCAAACAAAGTTACTTGTTATCTTCAAATGTCTGCTGCTTTTTACATCATCCCTGCTTCCAGCCCCTCACTGGGGACCAATGGGGAGTGGGAACCACTCACTCTATCACAATTATATAACAGTTGTATTTGTATAAACATGTGAAAGTATAGGTTTGTTTATTTATTTAATTATATTTTCTTTATTTTCTAGGTTTAATCTTTGATCATTCATGTCTCCTTGGAATGAGGACATTGACCAGTGTTCAACCTCACAACCCCTGAGTAAGGTTTTACACCAGCTGAGTGCACATTAAATATATATAAATAAATAACCAGCAGACCATTGAACGGCAACCCCAACTAAAGGGAAAACTGAGGATTTATGATCATACGAAAGAACAGTTGCAAAAATCCTGCACATCTGAACCGATAGCTTCAGATTGCCACTGTGAACTTTCATTTAAAATGATGCCTGCTGAGTTCGTCTGATCGAGCAATTTTTGGATCTGTGTGAGTGTAACGAGGCTTAGACTGATGCTAGCAGCTGCATTTCAACATATTAAGCACATTTCAGACTGACTGTCACCAGCCCAGCCCGGCAGGAAACAAGTGATGGAAATAAATGGTAAGTGAAAATGAGAGCAGAACATGCAGAAAATATCCGCAATATATATGTATACAAATGGAGGGTATATATACACACACATATATATTCACACATTACAACTGAGATTTATTAGTGAAAGAAAAACAGAAAATCAGCATCCAAGACAAAATGTCCTCATTATAATGTACTTTTCATAACAATATTTCAAACTGTCCTTGCAGGTATATCAATATTTCTACAGTTATAGCAGTGTTTCTGCAGGTGTACCAAGGTGGTGCTAGCAGTGTTCTAACAGGTGTATTAATGTTTCTACAGGTGAAGCTGTTTTCGCCAGGTGTACCAATGTTCTAGCAGGTGTATCTGTATTCTAGCAGGTGTACCAGAATTTCTGTAAGTGTACCAGTGTTCTAGTAGGAATACCAAAGTTTCTGGAGGGGTACCAGTGTTCCTTAAGGTGTACAACTGTTCACATAGGTATACCAGCATATGTGCAATTCTGCCAATGATCCCATTGGATTATAAATGTTTTGGTATACCAGTGTTCCTCCAGGTGTATCACAATTCTTGTAGGTGTACCAGTTTCCCCAGAGGTGTACCAGTATTCACACTTGTGTGCCAATGTTCCTGTAGTTGTGCAAGTGTTCAGACAGGTCTTTCAGTGTTACCACATTCCAGTAGGTGTCTGTAAAGTTCCTGTAGTTGTAGTTCTTCTGAGTTTTCAAATCATTTTTACTGAGATGCAATTTTAAAGTTTGATTAGAACCCCTGAATTGTTGTTGTTGTGTTTACACATCACATTCCAGCAAAATGTGTGCATGCAAGTCCTGTCACACATACATTTAATAATAACAACAACAGTAATAATAAACTTTCCTCAATCAAATGAAACAAATAAAAAAACATAAGACAGAAAGATTGGGGCACCTGCTCTTTCACTGTATCTTCCGGAAATCAAGGGTATTTTAAAGGTCTGAAGTCTGTATATGTACAGAGACTCAGACTGGGACGAAGGTTTATCTTCCAACAGAACAACGACCCTAAGCACACAGCCAAGATGTCCTTGAGAGGCCTGGCCGCCAGAGACTAACCTGATTGAACATCTCTGGAGATATCTAACAATGGCTGTGCACCAATGCGCCCCTGCAAAGAAGAATGGGAGAAACTTCCTCAAAACAGGTGTGGAAAGCTTGTAGCATCGTACTCAAAAAGTAACTCCTACTCAACAAAATATTGAGCAAAAGCTATGAATACTTATGTACATTTATGATTTTATATATATATATATATATATATATATATATATATANATGACTGTAGCGATGTATCAAGATAATCTGCTCCAGAGCATTCTGGACCTCAGACTGAGATAAAGATTTATCTTCCAACAGGACAATGACCTTAAGCACACAGCCAAAATAACAAAGGAGTGGCTTCAGGAAAACTCTCTGAATGTCCTTGAGTGGCCCAGCCAGAGCCCACAGTTGAATCCAATTGAACATCTCTGGAGATATTTAAAACTGAATGCGCACCAATGCTCCCCATTCAATTGATGTAGCTTGAGAGGTTCTGTGAAGAAGAATGTGAGAAGGCTGTAATTGCTGCCAAAGGTACTTCAACAAAGTATTGAGTTAAGGCTGTGAACACTTATGGGCATGTTATATTTCGTGTTTATATATATATACTGTATATATATATATATATATATATATATATATATATATATATATATATATATATATATATAAATTTGCAAAGATTTCAAACAAACTTTTCTCACTTTGCCATTGTTGGGTAGAGTGTTGAGGGGAGAAAATCAATCCATTCTGAAATAAGGCTGTAACATAAAATGTGCACTGTAGATACAGACCCACTGCACTAGCACAAATTTGTATTTAAGAGAGAGCATAGCTAATATTGCTCTCATGGACGGCAAGCAGCATGAACCAGCAATCAAACCTGTGAGTCTCAATTCATACTGCTTGTGCATTAGGCCACTGAGCCACTCAAGGCTTCTAGATAAAGAATTCCCCTCATGCCATATTTATTTTAATATGCATCCATAGCCTCAGTCTAGATGGGTCTTTTGAAAGACTTGTTTTTGAATTTGCTACACTTCATGCACAGACTTCAGAAGCTCAAAGAACTTTCTGAAAGTTTACAGCACAAACATCCACCCAGCTCTCACAGACAAATAACAGCACAAGATTTTCTCTTCAGTTGGATTCGAGCACCAAAACACCAAGGACATCTGATTCAACAAGACAGACAAAATAAACCATGAAAAAAAGACAATACAAATATGAAGATATTTCGGATCAAGCAGACAAAAAGACTTACATCATCTGTGTCATCACCACAGCGCTCAGCATCAAAGAAACATCTACAGAAGCCTGGAGTTTCCATACTTAAATGTAGGGGTGTTTTTTCAAAATTGATTTTCCGGTTCAATCTGGTTAATCTTCCTTCCATCATAACAATCCATCAATCCACCAACAAGGGAGGAGGATTCTAACAGGGAGGCAGAATTTGGAACAACACCTGGAAAGATGCAGGCTGCAAATCAAACTACAGCTGTGAAATTGCAGACACTAACCTTAGTTTAAACGCTTGTCTGGACTTTCAGGTGTGAAAGTGCCCCAAATATTTTGGCTCCTAGTGCCTTTAATTTTCAAATTTATTTTAAAGTATATTTTTCTTTTTCATTAAAAAACAAAACAAAAACAAATTCATAACATTTGAAGAAAACAAAAAACAATGATTTTATTTTCTGATTTTGAATTCTTGAATTACAGAAAGCTGAATGGTTCATTGCTTAATTAAACAATAGCTGAAATTTAATGTGATTATAGCAGAAACAGCAAACATCAAAGATTTCCTTTAAAATTTATAAAAAAATAGCACAAGTTGGAAACTTCTGGTAGTAGTCTGTGTATATTGCCGCTGTCACACAAAAACAGCACAAAAAAACAAAACAAAAGGAGAACATTGTGAGAAAAAGTGAGAAACGAAAGTGACAGGTTTGTAATTGTGTAAGATCAGCACAGCGATGAAAACTGAGCTTGTGTCTTGA
The DNA here is from genome assembly GCA_034509495.1 of Acestrorhynchus altus. Classification (NCBI taxonomy): domain Eukaryota; kingdom Metazoa; phylum Chordata; class Actinopteri; order Characiformes; family Acestrorhynchidae; genus Acestrorhynchus; species Acestrorhynchus altus. The sequence goes on along the minus strand of CM067510.1, from coordinate 29,027,284 downwards.
TGACATTGCCAAGAGGTGACATACAAATTGAAAAGAAACAACCCTAAAGCATTGTGGGACTCCAGAGGACTTTGTTAAATGCTTTCCCAGCGAAACCTAAAATCACACTTGATTGATTAAAAATACTCTCTTTTCCCTCCAGCACTCGTTATTGGTTTTTAAAATAAAGATTTAAAAAAGTAAACATAGCAAAAATAGCTTGACTTTATTGACTTACAGGTTACAGGTGGTATTTACAACTGAATATTACAAGCATAACCTCATTTAACGAGCACTGGTAATTCACCTTCATTTTTATAGGTATAGTTCAGTTGTGCTTCATACAGTATAGAAACTCAGGAGCATAGCACTGATTCAAAGCCCCTGAACCCAAGTCCAGAGATGAATTAAGCTTCAGAAGTCAGATGTTTCATACGTTTTTTTGTGGTAAAATGAATCAAGCATGTTTGATGTAAACAGTTTTTTGACACATGGATCTTCAGTATCAAGGGAAAATCAGTGGGTGATAGAAATTAGCCTTAGCTGCCGGCCTAGACTGCAGGCCATATCGCCCTGAAACATCTCTGGCTGGCTCTCCCTCACCAGCTGATGTTTTTAAGTGGTTGGAAGTTCGGAGGTCTTCATGCTGTCATTCTGCTCCGTGTTAGCCAATTCATTTCCCATGAACGCCTGTCGTTTAAGGGATCTGGTGAACTGGACGCTGAGATTTGCCCGCTCTGGAGCACCACCTAGCCGACGGGGCCGCCGCAGACAGGCCGAGACCGTGGAGACACAGCTCTTCTTAAAGTTCTCGTTCATGAAGGCATAGACGATGGGGTTGTTAAAGGAGTTGGAGAAGCCTATGGCCTGCACCACAGCGATGATCATGTTCAGAGTCACATCATCATACTTGGACTCCAGGTCGTCTATTTATGAGAGAGAGAAAACAAATATAGATACAGGTTCTCAGAAGTTACCTGGAGAATTCTGACAGATTTCTGACTCAGAATTCATGCTTTGGAACAAATACAAAAAATTAAGTTCAGCAGTGCTTCTGGAATGTTTAAACCCCTAATTGTCACTGCTGGACTGAGAACAGTCCACCAACCAGAAATATTCAACCAACAGCCTGTGGACAGCATCACTGGTAAAGAACTAGAGGATGACCGACACACACTGTTCAGAAACATCTACAAAGTGGAACAAATAGGTAGGAACTTTTAACAGAGGGGACAGGGAGTGGACACAGTGTTTAAACACTCCAACAGCGTTGCTCTGTTTGATCTCATATGAGTGCAACACACACTAACAAAGAACCATGGGAATGACCAACCAGCCACATAATACCTGCTCAGGTCCTGTGGGGTCCTGACCATTGAAGAACATGGTGAGACTAATAAGTATGCAGATAATCATAAACTACAGTCTGTTATTATAGAACAACACAAGAGGAGCTGATATAATGGACAGAGAGTGTAGAAACAAGGAGGTGGTCATACCTCCGAGGCAATGATGGACAATGATGTCCCCTAACTCACTATGCATAAGTAGTCGAGCAGAGGAGGATGGGTCCCCCTTGTGAGCCTGGTTCCTCCCAAGGTTTCTTCCTCCAGCTCTGAGCGAGTTTCTTCTTGTCACTGTCACCCTTTGACTTGCTCACAGGGGGTTTCTGTGTTTATCCTTTGTTCATGTGTTGTTCACCTTTTAATTTTTTATTTCTGTAAAGCTGTTCTGTGACATCAGTTATAGAAAGTTAATGTCATGGCTGCTCAGTGTAACACCGATGAACTTGTATACGGCAGGGGTGTCTGATCTTTTCCACAAAGCGCCGGTGTGGCTGCAGGATTTCATTCCCGCCAAATGGATCGGTTGTTTGAAAACTGGCCCGTTGATTAAATAAGTGAGATCAGGTGTCACAAGTTGTGTCACAACTTTGCACTTTATATACCTCACAGGGTTCCTACACAAACTGGAATCTATTCACACACCTACCTCCACTAAATGAGAGTTATTTAGTTGGTTATTTATTTATTTTTTCTGCTCAGAATTGCACATATTCATTCTGTTTACCTTCTCCCCACCTTCTCCCCTATTGATCTGTGGGTGCAGACAGTTGTAAAGAAGCATTTCACTGCATGTTGTACTGTGTATCACTATGTACGTGACAAATACATCGAACCTTGATCCTTGGTTGTTTCGAATGAAAACCTGCAGCCACACCTGCCCTTTGCGGATAAGATTGGACAACCCTGGCATAATGTCTTCCAGTTTGTTCTGACACTCCTCCTGTCCTTTTTCTTCTTTCGGCTGCTCCCTTTAGGGGTCACCACAGCAGATCTTTCTTCCAGTTGATGTCAGAGACTGGTAGACGGTTCTAGGAAACATGTAACTGACATTATTTCAGTCAAAGGAGGGAAAACCAGCTATAAGGAGAGGGGGTCTTAACTTTATACTCATAAGAAAATTGCATTTCTGATAAATATGCTGCTTCTCGTCGGTGTGTGTTGGCTGAGCGTGATTGTGTAGAGTGCTGATTGTACAGTGTCTTTGGGTGTCTTGAGAGACCCTATGTAAGTGTAACTCTTACCACTGCCCTCTAAAGGTCACTACCCTCCGAGTTACTTTCGTTGCTTATGGAAAATACAGGTTCCAGTGAAAGTTTAGTGGGAAAAAGTACTTGATTTCACTACTATGGAACGCGACCCTCTTTACCAGCCTACGACAACGAACAAGAGAGACGACACAGCACAACGATATCTGAGAAATTGCTTTCTGTCACTTCTTGTAGACTCTAACTGCATCACAGAGGAGCTGCACAGAATTCAGAGAGGAACATCCTGCTGATATTTCTCAGAGAAAGTTCAAAGAACACCTTCCTTGTGCTTCCACTCACTGGCCACTTTATTAGAAACACCTACCTTGTGCTTCCACTCACTGGCCACTTTATTAGAAACATCTACCCTGAAACAGCCCCATCCCATTCAGGAAGGTGTTTCTGATAAAATGGCCAGAAGACTGGTGCACTGGGTGTAGTGTATGTTGACTAATGTTCATTAGTGTCAGATTAATACTCACTGTACTCGAACAGCATGTGGACCGTGTGGAAAGGGGCCCAGCAGATGGTGAACATCAGAACGATGGTGATCATCATCTTCACAGCACGTTTTTTCTTCCTGTTTTAAAAAACAGAACATGCATGTCGAAAAGTATGTGGACACCTGCTTCTCCATCACATCTTCTACAGTCATCTATTAGCTTAACTAGGAGTTTGTCCTTCTTTGCTTCAGTATCAGCCCCTATGATGATAGGCTGGCTTTATACTAGATCCTGGCACATTGCAATGAGGAGGATTTGATTGCTCTCAGGCTCACAAGCTGAGAGCATCAGTAAGATCAGGTTGGAAGACGACAGTGTGTTTCATTCTGAAGGCAGCTGCTTATGTGGGCAGCAATTCTGGACAGCATATATGCGGCCCCCTGTTAAGGACTGTCCGGTTCGAAAGCAGCATATGCCGTTCAGCTTGGCAGCGGCCTTATTCTGACTGAACTCTGAAGGTATCGGGGAGTTTTCCTTAACGCTGAAGACAATCCGTCATGCACTGTATCATATTAGAGCTTGTGGGGATTGTCAAATGAATTTCACACATTTGTAAACAGACAGATTTATGAAGCACTTTAAATATTTTTATTTAAAGCAGCTGAAGTGTGAAAGGTTCTTTAAAGGGATTTGCTGAGTGTAAGTAAATGCACTGTTTTAGGGGTTAATTGTATCAAAATCCAGTACTAGTTAATAATATATTATTTGTGAGAAATTTGTGTGAAAAGGGTTCATTGTGTGAAACATTTTGTCATGTAAAATATTTGTAATCTGCTTTATATAGGGGTTTATTTTTTTTAATAAGCCATTGATATTTATGAGGTGATGAAATATTTTCGCTGTGATATCTTTATAAGAATCCCCTACAGAAGCTAACTGAAAATGATCTTAAATGTTCTCAAAACATATATTAAATATGTCCACATTATTCATATATTTCTATAGATTATTGAGTTAATCAGTGATGATAGAGGTCCAGCTAAATTAGAAGAATACGTAAACTGTGTCAGTAATTTTGGTGAAAAGAGAAACACCTCCTTAATGATAATAAAACGGGCCTCTCTTCTTCACCCACGAACTCCCACAGAAATCACAGCAGACACTTCAGGATCCATCCTGTCTGAGTGGGATTCACTGGGACACACAGAGGTCAACTAAGTGGTCACCTGAGTGAAAGTGCGCTGTGAGTAGACAGAGGTCACATGCAGACTCCTGTCTGGATATTTCTGGTTGATGGACTATTCTCATTCCAGCAGTGACACTGAGGGGTTTAAACACTCCAGCAGCACTACTGTGGATTCGTTCTATCCTAATCCACTCATACCAGCACAACACACACTAACACAACACCATGTCATTGACTCTGCAGTCTCTGCAGTGCTTAGAACGACGCACCATCCACATAATACCCGCTCTGTGGTGGTCCTGTGGGGTCCTGATCATTGAAGAACAGGTTGAAAGGAGGCTGACAAAGTATACAGAGAAACAGAGGAACTATAGTCTGTAATTATGGAACTACAAAGTGCTCCTGTATGGTAGTAAAGGTGATAGAGAGTGAATGGACAAACCAGGAGGTGGTCATACTGTTATGGTTGATCAGTGTATATCCTCAACTTCCAAAGAAGAGCAGCTGTGACTGTGGTTGAAGGAGCTCATTTTAAAACATCCACCCAAACGTCAGTCCACATTGGGTGCTTTGTGAAGACTCCAGTAAGATGTAAGCCTTAAATCTAGCTTGTTAGCCGAGCTCTAAATTGCTCTAAATCTATCTGATGTGTCTGCTTCACTGGAGCTTCAGAACCGAGCCTTTTCTCAGGGTAAGGATGTTCTGGAGTTGGTGTTCCCTCCACAGAATGGTAAGAGCATGTGGATGTTTGGGTGGACGTTATAGTCTGACAAGTCTTTAGACTTGTCATCAGGGCCAATACGTTCAGTTGCATTACTGACACAGATGCACACATACAGCTTGTCTAGTCCCTATAGAAAAGTACTGCCAAAAGAATAGGAATCTCTGGAGCAGATGAACCTATCGGCACCATGTCTCATTCATATGGACCAAAGGGGTTTAAAGTATCCCCCCAATATCCCCAAGGACTAATGATCCCACTTCACAACTTAAAGGAATTTAAAGAATTGCTATCAGATACCTCAGGACACTTTCAGCTCTTATGGAACCCATGCATCAACAGATCTAAGCTGTTGTGGAGCACACAGAGACCTACTCAATGTTAGACAGGTGGACATAATGTTAAGGCTGTTTGGCATGAATTAATGAATGTTATGTTCTAAAACTGTGTCATGGAAGCTGGATATACCTGGATATCTTGCTGATCTCTCGGTGGTTCATGGTGCTGAGGACGGAGACGTCTCCAACCCGTTTGCGGATCCACAGCTCAATGCTGATGCGTGTGTAGAGGAAGAGCATGGCGGCCAGCGGCAGCAGGAACAGAGCCACCATGATGAAGGTGGTGTAGATTTTGCGGTGGAGCACTGAACCCCACAGCTCCTGACAGCACACGTGATGGTGTTCATACAGGAAATCATACTTCACCTGCACACACACACACACACACACACACACACACACACACACACACACACACACACACACAGTGCCATCAGAAAAGTAAAATAAAATGTCACTCATTGGCCAGTTGGAAACACTTACTTTGTGCTTCCACACACCTTGTCCTTTCACTTATGATTCTTTACACTCTTAGAAATCGGTTCTTTAGGGGTTCTTTAGACGTACAGTTGAACTGCCACCCTCAGACTAAAGTTTACACACCCCCACCTTTAATGCCAGGCTTTGCTCTCACTGGTTGTGGTATGTGTTCTCTTTCAGCACAGACAGTGATCATGTGTTTTCTGTTTATTGATGTTCCGTTCTGTGACGTGTGTTTTCAGCTCTAAATGAGCTCTTTAAACAGGTTCAGTCCAGGAGTCCGTGTAGAAAAGCACACTGCCAGGGTTGGTCGATGCATACTACTACGACGGATGACTGAAGGTGTTGATTGACAATGACAGGTTGTAAGAGCAGGACTCAAAACATTGATTTTTTTGCTTCTGTACCAAACCCTTCTACATCTCTGCTCTCTGCTGGAAATACCAAGGCATACAATGTTTATCCTGCTGATACTGTTACAAACAATTCAGCCAAAAACCAGTAAGTGTAAACACTACAACTTGCCAGTAGATAAGAGGAACATATCCGGATACTTTGCTTATTTTGCCTTTGCACCCTTTTACACTTTAATTTGTCTGGCGGCAAATAAAATTTCCAAGCTTATCACTCATTCAGAGCTATTAAGAGTCCAATATCTATGGTCAGCCAGGCCAAAAATTACATCATATCACTGCCGGTCAATAATCAGTGCTGTTTTATGAGTGTCCTTTCAGCATACCTCCGTCAAAGGGGATGAACAACCCCACTCAGTGTCTGAAAGTGTCATATCATATCAGATCCAATTTAGATTTGGATTATTACAATGATAATCATGACATTTGCATGCCTTTATGCCTCAAGGCTTGCAAGACGTAATACATCTATAAAACGTCCTCCTTGATGTGTTTTCAGTCTGATTAATGCAGGCAGATTATATGATGCTTGAATTCTGGTTCTTCAGAACTCATTTGAATTAAGGTTCCTAGACAGACTTTAATCTAACTATAAGGATCTTCTTGAGTTTATCTGACTGAAATAACGTCAGCTCTTTGCAAAAGTTGTCGTTCATTAGAATGGGATCCCCTGAGAATCTCACTGTAGGTTCCATAAAGCACTTTACATAGTTCCTTAAGTTTCCAACTGAAGAACCCCAAAAAGATCTTGTCGCTGAGTACAGCCTCTACCTGAAGTCAGCATACTACACACATTCAAATATCTATCATATAGTTTTACAAAAAATCCTTGAAGTTGTATAAAATCTTTATTTACAGAGCAACACTAGCAGGCTCTAGCCTCCTTTCTTCGTACTTCTTCAGGATTCTGGAGGAGGTGGGACATTGCTTTCATGGTGTTGACATGCTGGCTAAGGGCCTCATCTAACATTGATAGTGATGTTTGCACCCTGCCAGTGCACTGGCCACAGGCCTTGTCCACTTCCACAGCATCAGCATGCCAGTAATTTGCCTTGTCCAACATCGCAACCATCACATTAGTGTGCTAGTTAGCACAATGACTATGGGCCTCATCCAGCAACACTACTGCAGTGCTACTTTGAAGCTGGTCCCCTGGTCCATTGCGACATTTGGCCAATGCTGGTATGCCCCTAACTGGAATTTCACGGGATCCTCACCAACCCCAAGTTAAAATTCTAGATGGCTGCACCAATCAACAATAGTAAAGCAGTAGTATTATAATGTTTATTAGCACATTATTCAATACTGTCCATTTTCTAAATGTGAACATGTTTTCGTGATGTTTGGATGCAGAATATACAGCATAATACATGATCTATTAGCTAACCTGGGATAAAGCTAACAGTGGAAACCTGGGAAATTAAGAGTTTGGTTAGATTTGCAATCAAACCCCAGAAATGTTTTGAAATATTGTACAATTAAATGCATATGAAATCGACATCATTCCTTAGCTCTTAGCTTTTTGTTTGTTTTAAAAATGGTATAAACTTATATGAAACACAAAGGTTCTTGGAAGAATTTGTAACATGCTGTAAAACCTTTAGAACAGTATTATGTTACAGTATTAAATTTATATTAAGAAAATGTATATTATTATGGTTGTTTAGGGAAGCAAAGCTGGATTTTCTATGGCAGAATGTGGTGTGGAGTGACTTCAGGGAGAATCTGGAGGAATATTAGTGATGTTGCTATGGGAGCCTCAGAAAGTGTCTGTTGGACTGGAACCTGTTTGACCAGAAGACAGGTGTTGTGTTTATCCTGTGCTGGTTTGTGTCCAGCTCTGTCCTGCAGGATCTTACATGTGTAACATGCATGTTCAAGTTCTGATGCTCTTTCTTTCCCTGTTCTGCCCCCGCGGGTCATGTTCTGTTCCGCTTTTAGATGCAGGGCTTTGAAGTTCGGATTGATTCTGAGCAGAGGGGCTGGGTGACTCAAACGGTTGAAACACAGAGTATTAAATAAACATCACAGACTCCAGTTGTAAAACACACACACACACACACACACACACACACACACACACACACACACACACACACACACACACACACACACAGGAACAAATTTAATAAAATACCTGAATACATTTCACCAAATCAAATGTCTATTCACTTTGTGCTGCACACACCAATCATATGCCTCACCTAATATTTTGTTGTTTGTTTGTTTATTTATTTATTTCCTTTAGAAGGGCAATTTTGGGGATGTTTGTCATCTGACATTTGGCAAACATGCCAGAAATTATTTTCAGGGGATCTCAGGCTACTGAAATGTGTCTTTATCTGATGTAAATATTAACAGAATTTAAATATTTGTATGAATTTGACAATGTTTTGATCAGACTTTAACTTTTCTGTAAATGTTTTGTGTTTTTTCTTATAAGAACTAAAAACAAATTATGTCTCAGAAATCCTGGAAATTGACCATCCATAGTATTTTAGAGCTGAAAACACAATACATATTGTGAATTGTTTCTAATGATAAGATTGACAAGGATATTTATAATAATATATTTCAACATACCTGACAGTGGTCCAAATAAAAAAAAAAACTACTGGAATGTCCTTCATTATTTTTGTTATGTATAAATGTATTGGTATTATCACTTCTCATGACTTTTCAAACATTCTATGAGCCATAAATAGAGAGATAACAGCTCCCCCCACATTTCCCTCTAAAAGCCAATATTTGAGTCAGTGGTATCATTATCCATGCCCACTCTCTCTGAGCAGTCACACTCTGCATGCAGCTGAGCATGTAAAAGTGGACAGAGCAGTAATCATGCAATTGAAACTGAGATTTATTTCAGTCTGAAATGAATTCATTTTAGTTGTTTTATGAGCTGAATTACTTGCTGATTATTCATCTCAAGATGATGAGACCAAGGTTAGATAGGGTACGTCTAGTGTTTTTGATATGTGTATCATGTCTGTAAGTTACTCTGATCCTGAGTTCTGGAATTATTCAGTCGTCTTTGACAACACTGAGATTTCCAGACTTCTCAAGAGTTGAACTACAAAAGAATTTTCCACTGAACTATTAATGCTGTACTAAAGCTCTTCACAGAACTTCCTAAGCACATCAAAATACGGCTCAGCCTGAGGGAGGAGGCACTGAGTATCGACTTAATTTTGGACTTGATACTTTTCAAGTTTCCAGTCTTTTCTGCAGGAGACGATTCTCTTTCATCCCCAGCAGTAATATTGACCATGTAATCAACAATTTTAGCTTCAAAAGTTCAGCTGTTTACAGGACATAACTGGAGGAACAGGTTTCCACTGACCTCTAATTGCTGGACAAACAGCATTGGAGATCCCACCATGATTGAGACCCCCCAGACCAGCCCTAAAGACGAAAAACAATTATTAATTTATGCTCAATTCTTTCACATAATTTCCTGTTGTTTTCAGGTGTACTTCAGGACCACAGAACTGAGATGGGTAAGGGGACTACAAAGGCAATGGCCTAACCTTATTTTTTAATTTACTTACTCAAAAAAGTAGAAACTCTACTGTAGTGAACGTATATGCAACTAATCTTACTCAATTAAAAGAGCAGAATTCATGTAAACTGACCGATTTCTGAATTAAGACAATTTGTCAATAACTGGAGCCTAAACTCTGGAACTAACCTTTAATAAGAAGTTTTGATTGGTTGCTGGTATTAGTTAGCTTAAGTATATAGTGTAGCTAATAGGATCACGAAATAGCTGCTTTAAACAACTGCCTCTGCCAGAGTCTATTAGTCTACTTTAATTCAACACAACAAACAAAGCCTCAGCGGTTCTTTGCTTTCTCTGAAATGATATCACACTGTTCACCGATACCAGGGGAACATCATCTCCACATAAACTATACTGAGGCCTTTGCCATTTCTGAGTCTGAAGGTTAAAGTCATATTTTATACAACAACACTGAAAGAGAGACTCAGATTACCATTACCTACTGTATTCCACACAAATCGATCTCGCCCATAACTTACCCAGCATTTTATAAGCACGTTTGGGTGTGTACTGCCTCTTCATTTTGAGAGGATGGACAATGGCCTGGTATCTCTCCACAGCGATGCAGGTCATGGTAAGAATTCCTGTCACAATGGCCGTGGTCTGGACGAACGGTACAGTTTTACACACCAGGACACCTACAAAGGAATATAGGAAAACAGACTTTATTTGAGTTGTAGCAAAAGTAAACATGCATATATATTTACTGTGTTTAGGGAAACTTGTGAGCACACAAACCAGAAGCAGTGGGCAGCCCTATGCACAGCACCTGGGGAGTTAAGTGCCTTGCTCAAGGGCACTTCAGTCATGTTCTATCAGTTCAGGGAATCAAATCAGCAACCTTCCAGTCACCAAAGGTTCAGAGGTGCCACGCTATGTACAAGGACTTTCCCTACAGAGCCCCTAAGGTGACATCCTGCCAAAATAACAATTTTGTAAGACATAGGAACAACAAAGTAAAGCCAATGCCATGACTTAGTGAGGGTTATCACCTTTCCCAAATCCCCCAGCATTACAAAACCTGGACAGATTACACACAAACCCAGACACTGCTTTGTTCTTTGACCAGAGAGGGGGTGGGTTGAGGGGGTCTGCCTTTTCATTAGAACAAAGTATTACGAAGTCATTCCAATGCCTTGACCACATCTTATTTCTTATTTATGTGTGAGGTCACGTTAAGGGTTATGTATTTGTCTTTCTTTTATTTATGTTCCAGGGATAATGCACGGTTAGTCAGTTTACACATCAGTGTAAATATCTAATGAGCTCACTTTCATCCGTAGTTCCCATGCAGGTAACTACAGGCTTAAGGCCAATGTCGTCAGCTCATTTAAAGCAGAAAAAAAGACAAGATATGCAATATATATGTGACTGCAAGTTTGGTTTGCTTTAAGCCCTGTTTTAATTTTAGATTTAAAAAATTGCTTGTTTGTATTTTCTCTTAGTTCAAGTGGTAAACCAGCGAAGGGTGGCTCTGATTGAGGAGTGTGTCTGTATTGTTGCTCTACCACGGCTACCCTTCAATAGCAAACTCATAAAAAACAAAACAAGCATCTACAAAATGTTTAAGAGTAAAGGCATCAAATCTGGTGCTGATGCGAATAAAACCCAAAAATAGTAAATGCTTGGTTTTAAACTCTTCGGTATGACAGTACTAGTCTTACTCCATTATTAGACTTCGATTTAGAATTTCAACAGTAGGGTTACATTTATGAAGCACTAAAACAGAAATTTATCCAATCAGGATCATTTTCGAAGTGGTTAGAAATAGTTAAGCAGGGTCTTCAATTGGTGAGGATTTCACTTTAATAAAGTATTAAATAAACTACGAACACAACTAGGAATCAAAATTGTGCTCTGATTTCTAGAGTGGGATAAGTGCTATCTTAAAAGTTCTGGATACAAACACTGGATTATAGGTTGTAAGTGTGAAAGAGAGTGTGAGTAGGCTACCGTTGGTCCAGAAATGGAGAATAGCGGCAATTCTGTGCAGAGTTCACTACTGAAAGAGGTTCTCTTTATTTTGCCAAGTATGTTACACATACAAACATTTTTTTTTGGGGGGAGAGCACATATATATGATATGTAACAAGCACACAGGCTATTTACAAATATTAGATAATAAGAAGGAAAAGAAGAAATATAAATAGAATAATAGGTCAAGATCAAGATCCAAAGGTTCCTATTTAAGTTCCCATTGTGTGTGAGTTAAAGTTTATTGGAGAAAACTGAGCAACTGAAAGGAGGCTCTCGTACCCTATTGGTCCTCTTGGATAGGAGATGAGATACAGTTGTGCATGGAGGAATACAAGCATCCTGCAGCACATTTACCCACAGATGTTGCAGCTGGGCCTGTATATCCGGTACACTCCTAGGTTGCTGAAACTGTATATGCTTAATTAGTATTAAATCTGGCAAGCAGGCAGGACAAGGGAGTGCTAAAACCCTTGTTGTATGGGGAAGCATTATCCTGCTGAAAAATGCCAGCTGGAAGTCCTGCAATGTTAGGCAACACATGTGGCTGCAGGATGTCCTGCACATATCGCTGAGCTGTTAGTGTCCCTTGTATCACTACTAGGGTTGACTGACTGTTATATGCAGTGGCTTCTCAGATCCTCCACAGCAAAGGCAAGATTAAAGCACTCACCACGGCGCCCATACTCAAACTCAGCAATCATCTGATCCCAAACAGAACCTGGATTAATCTCTAACGATGATATGGTTTCAGTCCACGACACCACTACAAGGTTAACGCGGCTGGCTGGTTTTGGATCTTTCTGCCCAGTTTTCATATTTATCTTCCTCGTTAACACCCTAGCCTGCCTTTATATACATAGCTTACATAAAGCCCACCCAATGTCATGTAGATGTTTTTATTGTGGGCCAATAATAAGAAAGCATTCAGCTTCTCATGAGCCAATGCTGGCTACAGTAGCAAAAGCAGACATTAATGTATCTGGAAATGAACTGATAATAGTCTCAGCATATGTGTATATCAATGCACATAAATATAAGCACATCTATTTAAGTTCCAAGGTGTGCAAAATTAAAATTAATGTAATATTTTCACTACTGAGATTATTGTTTGTACTGATTTAGAGATAAACTGGAAAGGAAACTGTAAATTATTATTACTATTATTATTATTATTATTATTATTATTATTATTATTATTATGAGTCAAAGTGTCCACAGTGGTCAGTGTAGAAGGCAGAAATAAGTGAAATTGTAGTAACTATAATATTCAACCATAACAGTAATAATTATATTGCCTGAACATGCAGCCATGTTGTGTTAATTATTATTAACATTAGTGTTATTATTGATTATTAATTATTTTTTAAAAATGAGCCCAATTTCCCCCCCAATTTGGAAGTGCTAATTACCCAACCGTAGGACTCTTCCCTATCACATACGATGCTTCAGACAGTAAGAGGGTAAAGACAAGCACATACTTCACCATCACACACCTCCTTTAGAACTGCAGCCATTGAATCACTGCTGGGCAGACAACGATTTAAGAAGAAAGTGCCAGGTCCCCAGATCTGACGCCAGCTAACTGACACCTTTGTGGACCAGCATCCCACTGGGAGTGATGTGGAAATGGAGCGCCATCTACTCATCTAGAGAAGCATGGCCAATTTTGATCTCTCAGACTCCAGCTGCTGAAGGCAAGCAGCATGACGAGAGTCTCTGATCCTCTGATCATACTGCTAATGCATTACACAGCTGAGCCCCATTGCTTACTTTTTAGGTATATAAATATATACACTTAAATGTAACCCCACTTTAAGCAGACATGAGCTGAATTTTGCAAATTGGCAGAAAACAAAGTGCTAAATAAGAAAAATGTCAGGAAAACGGTGCCTGAGTGGTTCCTGTGCCTGAGTGGTTTCTTCTCTGCTGCTATATTAAATCTGCTATCAAGTAAAATAATGATTGATTTGCAATTATTGCCACATAAATCCCACCGTGGGTGACAGAAGCTCTGTCCTAATTGTTCTCAGAGCTGTTTACAATCCATAATCCTCAATTATGGACCATAAACAGCTCCCCAGAGCACATTTGGCATGCAATAAGAGTTACCATGGTAATGTATCCCAGGAAAAACGAATCCACCATTGTGTGACAGGAAATCCAGGTTTAAAGAACGCTGGCTAATCCTGTTAGGGGAGAGAGGCCCGAGGTAGCCGATAAACACTAAAGCAGCAGAACGGCTCAGTTCTGTAAAAATTAATTGAAAATATCTTGTGGAAGTTATTTATTTTAGTGTTTGTTCTTAAACAGCATTGGGTAAATGTGTTTGGGAATGCTTGGTCTTACTGAAATTAGACTTTTCATTATTCCTCTGTATCAAAATGTACAGCAGACAGTAGATCTCCAAATATCAAAAGATGGAAAGTAAATAGGAAGAGTGATAAATTGTCACTGTCGGATCAAAGCCTGTATCTTCATATTTGCTGGTTTTGACTTTTTTATAACATGTATCTGGTAGTTTTACTGTACATTGTATTTGATGATGAAAGGTTCCACAATTAATCGGAGAGAGAATTTTTAGGTTTTGGAAAAGCATTCAATAGGGTCCCACAAAGTTCTATTTTAGAATCTTTGCTTATAACATCCTGTTTCCTCTTTCACACTAATTCTGATTAGTAACATACATAAACATACTGAAAGCACTGACTTTTTGGACATTTTGAACATAGAACATTAAAATTTCTGGAATGTTTTTTATTGAACTTTATTAATTTATTCTTGTGATTGAATATGGGCTTTTAACATTTCTTTAGCCTATTTTAAAAAGAAGTGCTAGTTTTGAATTTTATTTATTTCAGTGGGTCAAAAAGTCAGTATTTAGTCAGCCACTGATTGTGCCACTGATTATCCTACTTATAAAGATGAGAGGGGTCTGTAATGTTCATCATAGGTACACTTCATCTATGAGAGAAATTGAGAGAAAAAAATCCAGGACATTGTAGGATTTTTAGAGAAAGTATTTGAAAATAATGGTGGAAAATAAGTATTTGGTCTCACAGACCTGTAACTTCTTCTTTAAGAAGCTCTTCTGTCCTCCACTCATTACCTGTATTAATATCACCTGTATAAAAGACACCTGTTGACAGTCAGACTCAACCATGGCCAAGTGGCAAACATTTGACTTCTTTCATTGCCAACAAAGCTTATGTTACAAATTATTGAGTTGAACTTTGAGCGTGCTGATTTTCATTTGGGTCTCTAAAAAAGCACTATGTAAGTGTAACTGTTTAATACCGACAGCTCATGACCACAGATGAGGGTAGGAACGTAGATTGACCGGTAAATCGAGAGCTTCGCCTTACGGGTCTTACGACTCTTCCAGCACGATGGTCCGCTACATTGGCCGCATGACTGTGGCGAAAGCACCGATCCGCCTTTCAATCTCACGCTCCCTCTCACCCCCACTCGTGTACCCCAAGATACTTAAACTCCTCTACTTGAAGCAGGACAGCTCCACCAATCTGGAGAGGGCAAGCCACCTTTTTCCGGTCAAGAACCATGGTCTCAAATTTGGAGGTGCTGATTCTCATCCCAGCCGCTTCACACTCGGCCACGAACCACTCCAGTGCCTGCTGAAGGTACTCGCTCGAAGAAGCCAACAGGACAACATTATCTTCAAAAAGCAGACAATATCCTGTGGTTCCCAAACTGGATTCCCTCTGGCCCCTGGCTGCGCCTAGAAATTCTGTCCATGAAGTTCATGAACAGAGCCGGTGACAAAAGGCAGCCCTGCCGGAGTCCAACATGCACTGGGAACAGGCCTGTACAAAGACCTGATAGCCCTTAGCAAAGGGTCCCGGACCCCGTACTCCCAAAGCATCCCCTCACAGAATACCCTGAGGGACATGGTCAAATTGTACTCTCCAGTACCCTGGCATAGAGAAGTGTGATTCCCCTGTAGTTGGAACACACTCTCAACAAAGCTGCCAAAGTCATCAGCCAATGAGAACCTAGTAACTTGTGTTGATCAATAAAATGTATGCTGTTGCAACTCCACATTCTCATTGGTTGGGAAAAAGTGCAATTAACAGAATTATTGGTTTTGAAAACATTTAAAAATTGTGGCTCAGCACAGTGCTGTGCCAATAAGTAGCACATATAGATAGCTAGCACATCCTGACAGAACACCGATGCATAAGTGTGAAAATTACAAATGCAAATGATTACACCATAATTAGAGAGGAATTTGGAGTCTTATTTAAACCTCATTAGTTTGATTTGCCCTTGGCAGTTGAAGTGAGATCCAGATCTTCAGAAAGAAGGATGTAGATGCAGATGAGTCTGGGAAGGGATTTATAAGGATCTCAGAACAATTAGAAATGAGCCATTCCACTGTCCAGAAAAGAATTGACAAGTGGACAATTTTAAAACTACTTCCAGCATGGCCAGATCATCCTAGCAAGTTCAGCCCAAGAGCAGAAGTCTCCAAAACACTAAAATGTCATCACAGGACCTACAGGTAGCTCTCCATCTATCTGCACCACAGTTGATGTCAAAGTCATTTGTCATTTTATGGGTTTGAAGGCCTGATATGTGAGCAGTGAAATGATTTAAAAAATTCAGTCACTACAATTTCATATCTTTATACCCTATTAAAGACCGTAATTGAAAATTATAGCCTTTATTCTGTGAGCTGTTCTGAATCCTCGGTGTCTGTAATACACTTTTCGTTATAAGTGTAAGGTTTCTTATACAAAAAGAGTCTGATTTGATGTTAAGAAGGTAATTGGAGTTCAGTGTTGAAGGCACTTTATTTGAGAAGACATGTTGAGAGAGAGAGGAGTGGAAAAGTGGTCTCCATTTACCCTGCACTCCAGAGATAAAGGACAAAGGAATTCACTTTTTTTGAAGTGATGTGTCCATTCAGAACCAATTCCAGTATTGATGGAAGTGGGAGGCCAATTAGCACCACCACTAAACCTGAAGTCCATTCCCTCATTAAGTCCAATTTTGGAGCAGGATAATTTCTCTTCTGAGATGTTCGAAGATTATGAGAAATTACATTGATGACCAAATTACACGTCTTATGCAAATGTTTGGGGAACTTCCAAACAGTTACTTGCCTGTGACTGAAATATACCTAATGCCATGCAATACCTCCATGAGCTGAAGTTATAGCTGCAATACAAGTGGCATGGACTAGACAAGTTTCTGGATGTAGGTGACATCAACAGTGCACAATTACTCATTGTTCCAGGAAGTCCTACAGAAAAGGATTGAAATCTGAGGACTTAGTGGGCCAGTCCAGATGTGTGCATGCTCCTGAATGTTCATCAGGCCAATCAGTCAAATCTTGAAATACAGGGATAGGAAAGTTATGTTCCTCAGTAAGATTATGAGGTTGTCCAGCATCATAATGTCAGTACTGTGGTTCAAATCTGTCATTCAAATTCACCTCAACCAAAGGACCCATTTCCACACAACTAAAACACCCCCAGAACATCACTCAACACCCCAGCTCCTCCAGCCTGAACCATACCTTCACCCAGTCCTCACTGAAGCTTCTATGATAAACATAATGCCCAACATAATTCACATAAAGGCAGAAACCAGATTCATCTGACCAGAGAACATGTTACCAGTTACCAACAGTCCAGTCTCTGTGACTCTTGGCCAGTAACAAAGCAGTTGTTGCAGAACGTCTTTCAGAACCTGGTTGTGAAGGATTTGCGTTGACCTGTAGAAGCAATTCTTGCCTGGAAGTGAATTTTCATTCACAAGCAGTGAAACACACTCACAATCCCTGTCCATCAGGTTGGTGTTTCAGCCACAATTCTGATGAGAATTTAATGTAGACTGTGATTTCTGGCACTGCTGGTAGACCTATATCAATATGCTTCCATAAACCTGAAAATCCAGCTCCTTCTTTCACACTATGTGTTTAAACCCCTCAGTGTCATTGTTGGTCTGAGAACAGTCCACCAACCAGAAAGATCCAGCCAAAAGTGTCCTGTGGGCAGCGTCCTGTGAGGACTAATGAAGGACTAAAGGGAGACCAACACAAACTGTGCACAAACAGATGAGCAACTGGGCAGTAATGTCTAATAGAGTGGACAGTGTGTGGACACTGGTACCAGCACAACTAGGCATTGCTACAGCACACAACACCCTAACACACCACCACAAAGTCAGTGCCACTGCAGTGCTGAGAATGACCCACCACCAACATAATAGCTGCTCTGTGGTGGCCCTGTGGGGTCCTGGCCATTGAAGATCAGGGTGAAAGTAGGAGAATAAAGTATGCAGAGAAACAGATGGACCACAGTCTGTAATTATAGAACTACAAAGTGCTCCTATATGGTAAGAAGAGCTGATAAAATGGACAGTAAGCATATTATTTCTATGCTTACTGTCCATTTTATCAGCTCTTCTTACCATAGAGGAGGTGGTCATAATGTTAGGGTTGATTGGTGTGTGTGTGTGTGTGTGTGTGTGTGTTTATGCTGCGTGCCACAGGCCTGACCAGGATATAGCTCTTGGTCATTTACCGGGACTTTTGGCTCTGTGTGATTCTGCTTTCAGTTCAAATTTAATTTCACAGGGAGGTTACAACAGCTGGAAAACCTCAAATATGGATTTTAACCCGGAGGAGTCGGAGATCAGTGCTGAAAGTCTTTTAAATATATATACATAATTAACATCAGCATCCCTCAGAGCTGCTTTTCCTGGAGGAAAGGCTGCACTGCTGTACAGCAAAACCAGTATTCCCACAGACTAATAATCCTGGGCAGGTGAGCTTTACCAAAACTCATTGGAAATAATCTTCATATCTTAACAGCTGGGATGAAGAAGGAAGAATGTAAAGCTCTGAGAGACGCTACAAGGTCATATTATGCACCAGGCTACTGAAGCTAGAACCCAAACTGTATAAGACCAAAGACAGGATTAAGACAATAAACAGGATTTAAATGTCCCTCAAAACCACCCATAAACACAGTCCTTTATTGAGTGAAGGATTAATAATGATCATTTGATCATTTCATAATGATCAACCTTTCTGGATGTTTGAAGGTTTGGATGTTGAAAAGATTAAATGCTGTAAAACAGTTTTAACTATAAAGTTTAAATATTTAAAAACACTGATGTTAAGCTTTTAATGAGACACTGTTAAACATTGAAAGGTTTTTCCCTGATCAAAGCAGTTATCAGTTTAAAGAGCTAATGATTATCTGAATCATTAAAAAGTTAACAATCACAAAATATTCGAAGACAGTGGAGGGTGCGCAATCATTAGGAGGGGTGTCCACAAACATTCGGACCCATAGTGTATGAACACTCTATGTACAAAAGTATTGGGACACACTGTAGGAGGAAGCTTTCCATTCAATGCTATTCAATTTGCAATAACTCCACTCATTGACAAATGATTGGCACATCATTCAAATAGTCATCAGGCTTGTCTACAGGATCTTTAGCAAACTGCAGACTGGTAGCAATGTTCTTTTTGGAGAGCAGGGCTTTCTCCTTGCAACCCTGACATTCATACCATTGTTGTTCTGATGATGGACTCATGAAAATTAACATTAGATGTGAGAAAGGCCTTTAGAAGTTCCGTTGGGTTCCTTTGTTACGTGCCTTGCTCTTGGCCTTGTCTTTGTTGGTCAAGCACTCCAAGGGAGGGTAATAACGGTTCTGAAGTCCCTTCCTTTGTTCACAATCTGTCTGCTGGTGGAGTCCAAACTCTTTCGAGATGGTTTTGTAACCTTTTCCAGCCTGATGACCATCAACAACTCTTCTTATGAACTCTGCAGAAATCTCCTTTGTGCCACGATACACTTTCACAAACATGTGAAGATCAGACTTTGATAGATCCCCTGTTTAAATAAAACAGGACCCCTACTCACATCTGATTGTCTCCCACTGATTGAAAACACCTGACTCTAATTTCACCTTCAAATGATCTGCAAAACCTTAATGTTCACATACCTTTGCCCTCGCAGATATGTAACATTGGATCATTTTCCTCAATAAATTCATGAGGAAGTGTAATATTTTTGATTCATTTGTTTGAGTTGGCTCTACTTTTAGGACTTGTATGAAAATCTGATGACGTTTTAGCTCAAATTCATTTACGGATTAGCAAACTTTCAAGCATTACTGTATACACCAATCACATTTCTACACTCACTGTCCATTTTATGAGCTGCTCTTAACATACAGGAGCACTTTGTAGTTCCATAATTACAGACTGTAGTTCATCTGCTTTTCTACATACTTTATTATCCTCCTTTAATCCTGATCTTCAATCATCAGCACCCCACAGACTAGGTATGTGGGAGGTGAGTCATTCTCAGCACTGCAGTGACACTGACATGATGGTGGTGTAAGTGTGTGTGTGCTCCACTGGATCAGACACAGCAATGCTGCTGGAGTGTTTAAACTCTGTGTCCACCCACCGTCCACTCTTTTAGACACCCCTACTTAGTTGCTCCACCTTGTAGACCTTGTCAGAGACAGAAGCTCAGCTGTTTCTGCACGATTTGTGTTGGTCATCCTCTAGTCCGACATCAGTGCACACAGGACACTGTTGGCTGGATATTTCTCCTTGGTGGACTGTTCTGAGTCCAGTAGTGACACTGAGAGGTTTAAACACTCCAGCAGCACTGCTGTATGTGACACAATAAAACACCACCACCATGTCAGTTTCACTTCAGTGCTGAGAATGAACCACCACCCACATAATACCTGCTCTGTGGAAGTCCTGTGGCATCCATGCAGAGAAACAGACTACAGTCTCTTAATGGTGGTCATAATATTATGGCTGATCGGTGTATGTCTGTACATTTAAAATACTGGACAACCCAAAAAGGCAGAGACAGAGAGACTTCCAAAGTAAGCTTCCAAAATAAATTCTTGTCTAAACAAAAATTCATACAAACAAACAAAAGAAAAACACACTTCTGCCATTTTGTCTCAAATGCTGGTCCCTAAACACGCAGCACAGCTGTCTGCTCAACCTCCATGACCAGATGTTCTGCAGGATGAAAGGGATCACAACTCTCAGCCTCCAAACAAACAAACAAACAAATACCTACCTAACATACAGCATGCTGTTCCCATCAAAACAGCCCAACAAACAACTAAACAAAAATCATTGTTTCTCTGAAACAATCCTACTAACAGTCGTGTTCCAAACAACAAACACACAGCAAAGCTGCCCACTGAGACCTGAGCGAGGAGCACAAACAAACACAAACAAAAACAAACAAAACAAACAACTAAACAGAAGCACACTAAACAAAACAAACAGAAACAAAACAAACAACTAAACAAAATAAACAACTAAACAAAAAACTAAACAAAAACAAATGACTAGACAAATAAAAACTAAACTAAACTAAACAAACAAAACAACTAAACAGAAACGAAACAAACAAACAAAAACAAACAACTAAACAGAAACACACTAAACAAAACAAACAGAAACTAAACAAAAACAAACGACTATATAAATAAAAACTAAAATAAACAAAACAAACAAAAACAAAACAACTAAACAGAAACAAAACAAACAAACACCTAAACAGAAACAAAACAAACAAACAAAAACAAACAACTAAACAAAAACAGAAAAACAAAACTAAACAGAAACAAAACAAACAAGTAAAGAAAAAACAACAACAACAAAAACAAAATAACTAGAAAGAAACAAAACAAACAATTTAACAAAAAGTAAACAAACCAAACAAACAACAAAAACAACTAAATAAAAAGTAAGCCACTGAACAGGCGGTCAGTCAGGCGGTACCTCCGCTCCACTGTGAGGAGATGTTCTGTAGGAGGGTGAAGGGGACGCAGAAGAAGGTGATGAGAAGGTCGCTGAGCGCGAGCGAGCTCATGAACAGACTGGAGGCGCGTCGCGCGGCTCCCTCGCGCGCCAGCACGCACAGCACCACGCCGTTCCCGAGCAGCGCGAGCGCGAAGATCGCGGCGTAAGTGAGCACAAAGGCGGTGCGCGCGCGCGCGGGCAGCTCGGGCGTGTAGACGAGCGGCGGGACTCCGTACGCGCGGATGAACTCGTGGCGCGAGAGGTTGTAGCGGCGCAACAGCTCGCGCAGCAGCTCGGGCGTGATGCGCGCCACGCTCGCGCTCGCCACCGTGGACACATCAGCGGTCATCATACACACACACTAAACGACCTGATGGAGAACAGGCAGAGGGCAGATGTTTTTCTTTCTGCACCTTTGGATAAGTGGCGAGAAGCGCGCACACAAGGTTGGAGTGACCCCAGCTCTTGCGCACTGATCTGATCTGAGCACCCCTCTCTCTCTCTCTCTCTCTCTCTCTCTCTCTCAGTTCTTCCTCTCTTTCAGTACTTCCTCTGTCTTTTCTCTCTCTTTTCAGTCCTAACAGTTCTCTCCTCTCTTTCAGTCCTCTCTCTCTCTCTCTCTCTCAGTTCTCTCCTCTCTTCAGTCCTCTCTCTCTCTCTCTCTCTCTCTCTCTCTCTCTCTCTGTCTCTCTCTCTCTCCAGGTGTGTCAGTGTCAGAGTGTAATATAATGGGCATTCCTATTAACAGTGGCACTGATGTTCAAGTCTCGATAAAATGATAAAGACCTCGGAGACCACTGCTGTTTGACAATGCAGACTTCCACATCCCACTGGCCTTGTAGCACACACTCACTCTCTGGAGCTTCATAGAAGCCTCTGCTGGATTGTTGTTGATCCAGTTGAGTGTGGTAAAATATGAGCACTGGTGTGAAGCCAGAACTGAGCTCTCTCCGAGCCCTCACACACACACAATACCATCACACTCCACCACTCACCACTCACCACCACCACCACTCACCACCAGTCCTCTCTGTCTCACTTCTATTCTCACACTCACTCTCCACTTTCTCTCTCTCACTCTTTCTCTCTCTCTCTCTCTCTCTCTCTCTCTCTCTCTCTCTTCTCTCACTCACTTTAACCTCCCTGACTGCAGGGCAGACCCTTTTCCCAGAACATCTCCCTCTACAGGACCTCTGAAGGTGTCCAGTGGTAAATGGTCCACATGAACCTGACTGTTCACCTGATGGATTGGATACAGAGACTGGATGGATTGTAGCAGTGATCCCAGTATCCCAAACTTCTGGATACCACAAGGGACACAAATGCCTTGGATAACAATTTGTCTGGCCTGTCACTAAGGAACAAATATGACCAAACAACATAGCTCCTAAAGTCATGCAAACCCTTCCCCAACCATAAAGTGGTGATTAATAAAGTTATTTTCCTCTATAACCCAATATTTAGGTCAGTCATGTTATTAGCTCCTCCCCCTCTCATTGATAAATCAGAGTCTGCATGCAGGTTGAGCTTTTACACGTGGCTCTTAAATTGGCATTTAAACTGGGATTTATTTCAGTTGGAAATGAATGAATTTTAGCTTTTTTTCTGAACTGAATTACTAATTCATGGTTAGAAGTGTAGTTTGTTAAGTGTATCATGTCTGTAGGCTACTCTGATCCTGAGTAATGAAACTTGGAAAGCATTTTCAGGATTACAGGTTCTAAGAGTTAAAGCATAATGCTGCCTTGTATTGTAAGAAGTCAGTGTTACACTTTGGAATCAAGTGATTGACAGCCTTGGCTGGAAGAGAACATCTGCAGGACCTGCATCACAGAACCTTTCTGTAAATTACATGGAGGAGCTGAGCTGTGGTGCAACTTGCAGGAGCTGAACTGAGCTGAGCTGAAACATCACACTTACTGGGCAAACTGGGAATCCAGGAGAGAAATCAGCTTTGCTTCTGCACTGTAAACTTCTTCAATTAAAAAAAAGGCTTGATCTGGAAGAAGGGGCAGGTCTTTCAAACAAGTGGGCATGTTGGACAGAAGGGAATGTCATCTCTGAAGGCTCTGTCTGCCCCTGAATGCCATGTAAATGTGCTCCAGTCTTCTACTAAATAGCTCACCTGTGAACCTAACTACATGGAAACACACAGGGGTCACCTGACTAAGGTGGGCACCTTTGTTATTAATATTTTAATGATCTGGATCATTGCCTCACTTGCCCCACCGAAGCCCCTCCCAGTCTTTAGTGTTTCCACCCTTGCCTCCTTTGTAGCCCTGCCCTCTTGCTATCTTAATATGTTTAGGATTAGAATATTATTGGATCAATCAAAGCACATTTGGAGGCTTCACTCTCTGTCTCTGCTGACTGCATCTCCCTCCCTCTGTGTGTGTGTGTGTGTGTGTGTGTGTGTGTGTGTGCTAATTTAATGGTAGATGATGCCATTATTACAGACTAGGTTCCCCAGTGGTTTAAGTCATCCTTCGCATTTTCTAATAGAGCCGTTACAGGAAAATATGAACCATCTGTCGTTTCACTGCAGGTCGATACTGTTCACCACTGCAGCCCCACAGCACCACAGGAAGTTAAATGGAAATAAAATATGTGTCAAATTGTTTTTCACACATGAAACAAGAAAATAGATGGGAAATAATGTGGGGAAAATCATAATTTCACTTCAAACAGAACAGTGAGAACTGTAGAATGATGAGGATGATTATTATTATTACTAATTATATTATTATTATTATTAATATTAATAATGTTATACTACAATTATTTTTTTATTGTCATAATTACAACATTATTAAAAACTATTATGTAATTTGTATTATAATAGCCTTATTATTAGTAGTATTAATATTATTATATGAGTTATATATCCACAGCCAGTGGCTGTACATTCCATGTACAGTGCAATGTCTCTCAAAGTGAAGCCACCACAGGTAAAGGACTGTTGATGCACCTCTGCTGGCTGGTTGCATTACGATTTGTAGCTCCGCCCACCCACATATTTTTCAAAATGTTTCCAAAAGATTTTCTCTGATTCATTTCAATTAAAGATTGAAAGATTGATTAAAGAGGTGTTTATAGGTTCACTCTTTTCAACAGTCTACTCAGATATGTTTACATAATGATGATCTGTTTCTACAACTACTATTATTTTAACTGTATATTAATCACTGTATTATTATTGGGGTTTTTTTGTTATTGTAAGTCATTGTTGGTGCTGAATATCTGGACCATTTTCATATCTACAGAAACTGATTTTATTACATTGCTCTCATAGAAAATATTATGTTAATGATTTATTATGGAGTAACATTAATATGATGGTGTTAATATGATATTTGTGGTTGTTTTTCTATTCCACAGTGATTTCCAGTGTACAGCAGTGGTCAGTTTTAGTCCATTGCAGAGCTTTACTGATTTGCTCCCCCCAACCCCAACTGCTGTCAGACAGCTGTCCATTATAAAGTGCAGTTGCTGGAGTTGCATTTACAGCCTGAACGTAAAGGGCTGCTGTTTGTTCATCCCACGCTCTTCACTCACAGTGCTGAACTTCAGTGTGACGCATGTAGCTTAAGGCCAGGCTTAACTTTATTCATGTGCAAATGTACCCAACATTCATTTACTGACAGTTTCCCACTTCATCCACCAAACTAGTGCACAGTGATTAGCTGGAGTTTATGGAATATGCATATTTATATATGTTTATTTTAACACTTCTCAAAGACAAAACAAATGTTCTTTCTGGGTCAGAACATCTCCACAATATCGGACAGATCTTGTGGGGAGATCTCATTATGCAGTGGTCAGTACCTACCAACCAGAGAACTGCTGAAAGGATCATGGACACCTAAGGCTCACTGATGACCTGACTGACCATATAATAGTGAGCTGTGGAGTGTTTACCACAGGGTGTGACAACACTTCCTAATAAACCTGTAATAAATCCAGCTGATCCAATTTCCAATTTGATCCATAACCCATCTGATCCATAATCCAATTTCTTTATTTTCTTTATGTTCACGTTATTTAATTATTACAAATTCAAATGTACTTATTGAATACATTTATTCATATGTCATTAACTGTGCATTAAATGATTATTTCTTCAGTAAAACACTGATATTAGAACAAAAACAAACAACATTCCTACAGAAACTGGGGGTTTTTCATCAATGTGATCATTAAACCATCCCCGAAGCTCCCTTCATAGTAGTCTAGTATAATAATAATTCTTATCCAACACCTGGTTTGATAAATCAGTGCTTAACTGAGATCAGGCAGTTACATGCTGTTTTCTAGGCTTCATATCTCAAAATTAGAGTAACCTACAGACATGATACACACATCATAACAAACTACACTTAAAGTTGTATAATGAACAATCAGTGAATAATCCAACTTGAAAAACATCTAAAATTCACTCATTTCCAACTGGATTAAATCCCAGTTTAAATGGCAAAAGAGCTTCCAGTGCATCTTTACTGCTCTGTCCATGTGTACATGCTCAACCTGCATCCAGACTCTGACTGATCAGCAGAGGGGGCAGGGCTAATCATATCACTGACCCAAATATTTATTATTTTTGTTCATACTGTGTTCAAATATCAGAATAAAAGTCCTCAAAAGGATGTTACTGATACAATAATATAATAAAGCACAATCATGTTGTTTTTTTCATGTTTTTTTTTCTGACCTCAATCAATTAATCAATCAAAGTTTATTCATATAGTGCTTTTTACAACGAGTTGTCACAAAGCAGCTTTTCAAAAGTCTTGGGTCCAAGCCTCAAATGAGCAGCCAGTGGGAAAAGAGTGGCAATGAAAATCTCCCTCAGACAAGGAGGAAGAAACCTTGAGAGGAACTGAGTTGGAATTAGTGGCCCCTAGAGCTGTAGAAAGCCTGCGTGAAGAGAAAGGTTTTCAGTCGTGATTTGAAGACAGAGAGTGTGTCTGAGTCCCGAACAGTAGGAGGAAGGCTATTCCAAAGCTGGGGGGCTTTATAAGAGAAGGCTCGTAACCCAACAGTGTTCTTTTTAATCCTGTGTCCTGAGAACGCAGTCTATGTGACGGGTTGTAGGGTATTAAAACGTCTAATGTAGGGCTAAACCATTTAGCAACTTGTATGTTAGGAGCAATATTTTATAGTCGATTCAGAATTTAATGGGGAGCCATTGGAGGGATGACTAATACTAATACTCTTGTTTCTGAATGCAATCAAATCCTTACAGCAATGTTCCAGAATCTTGTAGAAAGTCTTCTCTGGACAGTAGAGATAATTAGTAAAAAATGGTATAACCTCTTTTTAATATCCTCGACTTCATCTTGACCCTTGTGCTCCATGGCCCCCAAGGACACTGGTGGTTGGAAGCTCATGGACCCTGACCCCACTGGTCTCACAAGGTGCACTGGCCTGATCAGTAATCCATCCTTGTTTGTAGAAAATTAGCATCAGATCTTGCAGTAATTGCACAGGTCACAAATAATCTATAATGAGTGTGTGTGTGTGTGTGTGTGTGTGTGTGTGTGTGTGTGGGGCCACTCAGTGGAGCTATTTTTTTCTTGTGTGTTAAGTGTGTGTATCCTAGTAACACACCAAACACTCAGCAGTGCGAGGATTCCAGAGGCTTGACTGAAAAGACGTGACTGAAAAGAGGAGAAACAAAAGAGAAGGTGAGCTTCATATTAAACATTTCTGATCAAGACTGACAGAACAATCAGTGAAGGTTGTGATTGTGGACGTTCCTCACATATCAGAGCTCAGGGCTGAATTCCCTCCATTAAGAGGTTACATTCAGGAGCAGCAGAACCACCAGGACAACAGTGGTGCAGTTGTTTGTCATAAAAATGTTGAAACATCTCAAACTTTCTGAAAGTTCCACTTAAGTCTTTAGTGGGATCAATCCTTTATATCCTAAAGGTGTTACAAAAAACAATCCCCCTTTGAACAGTGCCTTACAGAACCCTCAAAAGACATTTTCCATAATAGAAAAGAACAAACTTTGCTTCCCTAAAGGTTCTTTAGAGGTCCAAATGTGGTTCTATGGCATGTAAGGAATCCTTTGTAGCGCCTTTTATTTTGTGCTTGGTGGCTAAATATGAACAACCTGTTCATTACATGACAACACCTTTTATTTTGTTCTAGGTATGAAGTGATCTCTTTTACAATGCATTCTTCTTTAGGGAACCAAAAAGTGATGTTCACCTTCAGTTTTAGGTTTCAGTGGGTAAGAACAGAGGTAGAACCATTTTTTATTCTACATAGACCTGAATTGTTCTCAAAGTCTTTTTTAATGAAT
Source organism: Acestrorhynchus altus (assembly GCA_034509495.1). Classification (NCBI taxonomy): domain Eukaryota; kingdom Metazoa; phylum Chordata; class Actinopteri; order Characiformes; family Acestrorhynchidae; genus Acestrorhynchus; species Acestrorhynchus altus. Next base: position 28,999,453 of record CM067510.1, on the reverse strand, counting down.
CATTTATAGAGAATGTTGAATATAGAGAAGAACCCAATAAACACTCAAATGGATATAAGAATACTATAATATCCACAGGTCCCCTTTATATAACATTCTTCTCAAAGTTCTTTATGGAGTCAAAAGTCATTCTTCTATGGCAATCCTTCCTAGAACCCTTTGTAGAAGCTTTATGTATATCGCTGAAAAAGGCCCCCTGGCTCATAACAGCAGCAGAACCCATTAAAACTCTTTTATTTGTATATACTTTAGAACTCATTTTAATAAAAAAGAACCAATTTCAAGAGGTTCCCCATCATGAAGAAGAACCCTTTATGCAGCCCTGACTTAAAAGGTTCTTTCCTCATCAAAAGGTTTCTCATTATTGAGAAGAATCATTGGGCTCCTAATGGGTTCATTGACCCTTAAGAACAGTAGAACCCTGCTTGAAAAGGTCGTCATAAAAAGGAGGCTTCATGGAGAAGAACTGTTTAAGCAGTTTAAAAGTTTAAATATGTCAGTGTTAAATGTAAAGGTTCCCTCTCATAATAATGGTTCTTTATAGAAGAAAAAAAATGTTCTTTTATGGCATCGTTCATAGAACCCTTTGTAGCCAGTTTATTCTGGAGAGAGTAGTGTCATATATCCACAGTGTATCACATGCTGTATCAACGTCTTCTGCTCCTCAGGTGATGGAGGGGTCTGAGGAAGTGAGAGAACTGCAGTCCAGCAGCCACAGTATCTCAGAGAAAACCCCCTTCCTGAGCCCGATTCAGTTCATCTCTGACCTCAGCAGAGTGACCACCCGGGGCAGCGCTCGCTTTGGCACGCTAAGCCACCACTCCTTCTTCTCCAGACACAACCCCCACCCTCACAGAGTCACTCACATCTCAGGTGAGCTTCACCAGACCTCACCTACTGTCTGAACAACTGGAGTGCAAAAGAACCTTTTACTGAATCATTTTATAATGAACTTTTTTTCTATATTAAAGTTTTTAGGGTTTTATTTGTTTAGTACTTACACCGTTAATTATTTCAATTTGAATTATCATCGAAAATACGGTATTTTAACCTTTAGCTCATTTTGTGGTGAAATCTATAAATCCGGAATAATTTAAGAATATTCTTTAAGGTCCTGTAAAATGAATTTATTGAGGACAGTCATGTAAAACAGGACACACCAATGAACACCTTCACTAACATATATAAACATGTAACCATTTGATCTTAATTTGAACTATATTGAGAGATGGAGGTGATGTAACTAAACATATAACTGAACATCTATTAGAATCAGGTGCTGCTCATCAGCTGCAAATGATTAGACCATCCTTAGAGCAGACTTTGGAGGAGGCAGTCTGCTTTTAACTGCAGACATTAGTTTGTTCTTGATTGTTGAAGTGAGTGAGATCAATACAGCTTGATTCAAAGAGCTCTCTGAGGCCTTCAGAAAGAAGGCTGTAGATGTAGATGGGATGGGATTTAAGATATTTTCACAAAATTAGAATTTTTTTCCACTGTTTGGCAAAAAATTCACAACTGCAGAAAAGGTTGAAACGACTGCCAGCATGGCCAGATCAGGCCGTCCTAACGAATTCAGCCTAAGAGCAGACCATAAGATGAGTAAAGACCCCACAATCCCAAATTGTCATCACAGGACCTACAGCAGCTCTCGCCATTTTGATGTCAAGGTTGACTCAGCATCTACCATCAGAAAGAGACCAGAGAACATCTGGACAAAGAGCAGGCCATCTGGAAATTGTGTACTTTGGACAGTTGAATCCAGAGTTGAATTATTTGGGCACAGTAACAGAATACTGCACAAACCAAACCCAACAATTGAGCACAAGAACCTTATACCACCTGTGAAGCATGAAGATGGAAGTGTCATGGTTTGCTGTAGCACGGCCTGGAGAGCTCTAAAAAAACAAAAACAAAAAAAAAACACTATGAAATCATATCAGCGGGGGCTTGAGGAAAATGTAAGACCATCTGTACAAAGATACTGAAACATCATATAGCTGAAAGAATTTTGCATGGAGGACTGGGGGGAGTTCTTGCTTCCAGTTAATGTCAGAGATGGTAGACGGTTGTAGGAAACATCTAATCAAATCAAATCAAAATTTATTTTTATAGCGCTCTTCACAACCGAAGTTGTCACAGAGCAGCTTCACAGAAATAAAATAAATAAATAAATAAATAAATAAGAAAGGTTAAAACAGAAACAAAGTATAAATGACAGATCCCCTAGTGAGCAAGCCACATGGCGACAGTGGCAAGAAAAACTCCCTCAGCTGGAGGAAGAAACCTTGGGAGGAACCAGGCTCACAAGGGGAGGACCCATCCTCCTCTGGTCAAACTACTTATACATAGTTAGGGGACACTGGACCCCTACATCTCTGTTCTATTACTCGGGTATTGAAGTAATGTTAATTCTCTGGTGGACATAATATTAACAATAGATTTCTACAGTTGGTGATGGTGGGTGAGCAGCTAGTCCATGGCAGGGTGGGAAACTAGTCCAGGTCCAGTTGTTGGAAGGTGGAATTAACTTTATTTCAGCTAAAGGAAAAAATACAAGCTATTAGGGCAATGAGGGCACTAACTTTTTAAGCACAAGAAACTGCATTTCTTTTAATTATGTTACAGCATAATGATATAATATTTATACCAATATCTAGAAATATTTCACACCCACCCAGGCAGCACTGTCAGCAGCAGACCTGATGGTTAAACAATGAAAATGAGTTAATGCTCATGTAGTTCACTGTCACATACATACACACACACTCTCAGTACACAATACAACTTGTTGGTAACAACTGGATAGACAGTACTTCCACCCTCTTATTCTTCAAGGTCCTGAACATAACTGCAAAGTACGGAATTATAGGCAAAGAGATTTGTGTGCCTTGAGTGTCAGTTGTACATGCTGGGATTTCCATACGGTATACAAGGGTCTCTGGCCACTGTAGCTTTGGCCTTTCAATTTAGTCCTTAAACCACTGACTCAGCAGTAAGTAAGGAGCTTTTTACCACCTGTCTTTTGATGGTGAGCTGTTAAAAAAGACTGGAGAAGGCATCCAGATGATGCATATTCCCATTTTCCTACACTTGGTGATTTTCTGCCACTAGTTCAGCTCCGCTCACAAACCCACCATCTCTGATTAGAAGCTCAAAATATGCTCTCCTCATCTTTAGCAGGCATTCTCTAGTGGGTGTGAGTTGTGTACTTTAGTTTTGGGGATATTGGCTCTGTGTTTAGTAGTGTTTGGTTTCTGCAAATGCGCTGTAACCAAGGTTGGGTAGTAACAGAAAACATGTAACATGCAAGTTATGTCATCACAGCCAGCTACACTACATTGACAAAAGTATTGGGACACCTGTTCATTCATTGTTTCTTCTAAAATCAAGGGCACTGAAAGGGTTTATCCTGCTTTCACTGGAGGTACTACTTGATTCTGGAACATTGCTGTGAGGATTTGATTGCATGTATTATATGAACATGTAGAGCTCTGAACACGTTTATTTAACACAGTGAACATGAAAGTAATGATTAAATTCAGGTTGTAATTAAAGAGCTCCACTGAGAGATAGAGACCACTGATGTGGTGGAGATTAAAAATGATAGAGTCTGTTTCCTGTTACCACCCCAGATCTCAGTTGAAGTCTGCTAAATTACACTGTCTGTGTTGTTTCTATGCTGATGGATTTTAATTTAAAGCTATCTCTGCCTTGACAGAAGATTGACTTTCCTGAACCCTACTGGATTATCCAGTTCTGAACCAGAGCAAAACTACTAACTAATCAGGACACAGTGAGTTATTCTAAAATACCACAGTGCGAGGTGGACTATACATAGGGTAATCATGGAAAAACTAATGAGTGTCATAAAACCATGATAAAAGTATAGTATATCTATGAAATGTGTGTTGTCAAAATCAGTAGACATTCAAGTAACCTTTAAAACAGCAGTAACATGACATTGGACATTGATGGAGCACAACAATGAAAATGGGTGTTGGGTTACTTTAAGAACGATTGGTGTAGTGCATCATATGGCAATATTAAACATCTGAAATTGTAATGTATTACAATGTATTTAATATATTAAAATATATTAATGTATATAATATTTTTTAATAAAATATTAAATACATTAAACATAATATATAATGTATATAATGTATGGAGATGGGTCTAGGGTGACTATGGAAATCAGAGAACCATAAATACAGAATGAGTGTAAGGTAACTGTGAAAATCAGGGTACTGTGACTATGGAGTGGGTGTAAGGAAACTTTTTAAATGGGTGTAGGGTAACTATGGAAAACTAGCCCCAGTAATTATGGAATGAGTGTATGGTAACTATGGAAATGGTTGTAGGGAAACTATTGAAATTAGGGTACAGCAACTATGGGCCTGGGTGAGTGGAAACTATGGAATTCAGCATACAGCAACTATGGAATGGATGTAAGGTGACTATGGAAATCAGGGTACAGTGACTATGGAGTGGGTGCAAAATAACTTTGGAAATGGGTGTAGGGTAACTATGGAAATCAGGGTACAGTGACTATGGAGTGGGTGCAAAGTAACTTTGGAAATGGGTGTAGGGTAACTATAGAAATCAGAGTTCAGTAAGTATAGAATGGGTGTTGTGGTACTTTGCGTCAGGCCAGTCTGAGTTATTTCAGTGTTTTTTGCATGGATACTACTGCACTTGATGTAAACAGTACTATTTTTTCACTTCTGGTTTAGATGTCAATTGCATTTCATTGGCTCTGTACCTGTAATCTGTACAATGACAATAAAGTTGAATGTAATCTAATGTGAGAGGTTGTACTTCAGACAGCTGAGTGAAAGTTCTGTACTGTCTGAAAAGGGCTGTGGGATCATATTTCAAAAACTGTTCCCAGTGGAAACTATGCCATCTATCTCCCCTTAGAGCATCCTCAGAGCATCCTCTGCTTTCTCCCTGAATGAGTGTTCTGACGTCCTGCACAGTTTAGTGTAATTCTGCTCCAACATGCCCAATTCAGCTCTTCAGCTCATTAAGGGTTTACATGAGGTTCAAAAGGAAGCACTGGAGCAGAAAATCAGTGAAACTGTGAACAGGCTGCTCTCTGTATTACAGCATCATCCCTCTCCTGCTGCGTTGACAGCATGGGAAATGATCCAGCATGGCACACTGCACATCAAACACCCTGCTAATGAGTGTGCAGAGCTCCGATCAACTATCTGAATGCAAAACAATTCAGAACACAATTAACAGAACCTTTTGAGCGTGGACACAAGCTTTTTCCACAAAAACAAGGTAATGGTGAAGACAATAAAGTGAACTTTACACCTGAAGTGAAAACATTTGACCATATAATTTACTTTAATGAAGATGCACAGTGAAGTCGCTCCCATATCTCACTCATATGGGTGAAACATGGACTAAGTGGGTTCCAGGAGGGAATGGGCTCTGACTGGGTTTGTTGCAGGTAGCGACAAGCAGGTTAAATCACACCCACTTATTTGGAATGGAATGAAGCTTTCAATGTGTAAATTATTACAATATTAGAGTAAAAGTATAAGTTTATCAGGGAAACTGTACAAAGGAAAGGAGGCTCTAGTTCACTGTTGGGCTCCTTTAGCCTGGATACATGATGAGATACCGTTGGGCATGGAGGCATATAGATTCCTTATGCCATCCTGCACCACATTTACCCACAGATGTTGCAGCTGGGATTGTAGATTGTGCACATTCCTAGGTTGCTCAAGCTGGTGTCCCAGCTGCTCCCATAAATGTTTGATTGAGGATAAATCTGGTGAGAGTGCAGGACAAGTAATTGTTGCAATGTGGCAAAGACATTCCTGGGAAATCTTTGCCATGTGTGGGAGCATCATCCTGCTGAAAAATGCCAGCCAGAAGACCTGCCATGAGAGGTGACACATGGCCGCAGGATGTCCTGCACAAAGTCCTACATTGTAATACTAATGAGCATTTTAATTTCCCAGGAGGGGATAAAACAGGTGTCAGATGCTGAAGATTCACTGACGTACACCTGAATTGACTCAAATCTTTCACACGTGTCCTAGATCAGAGACATATCTGATTTGTGAGCATGTGACATGAATGTCCAGAACTCCTGGTGTCATGATTTGGGTGCAATTTCATACAATGCCAGATCACCTTTGGTCTTTATTACAGGCACATTGACAGCCCAACCTTATGTCAGTGAGGTCTTGCAACCAGTGCTTCAATTCACACACACCTACATTTTCTGTACACACACTCCATTGCGCTTGTCTGCATACTGCTGCTGTCTCAAGACCTCACCTTGAAGACACAGATACTATGTCATGGCCAGTTGCATTGCCAGCGGCATGGGATGGATTAGGACCCTCTACAGCTCCAGACATCTGGCATGTAGTGTTATACCCAATCCGAATCTTCCTACTGGTTGATTTTTTGACAATGAGTGTACTTTTAAGGGTTAAGAAATGAATTTTTGTTGAAATTATGTTTAAGAAAATATCAGTTATATTGACCCAAGTGTGTTTACAGACAGTGCAGAACCATAAATCTAGGGAGCAGTAGAATGACTGAAACTAAAGCCAGGATACAGTAATGCCAAACTGTCCATCCATCATGAAGCACAAGGCATTGAGAAATGATCTGATGCCTGGGGCCTCAGACTACCTGTCAGAAAGACACAAAGACACACAGCCACACATACCTCTGCAGGCCATGCTGACATACTGGACCTAATCAGTCAGTATACACTTCTGAGAGAAGCGCTTTAAATTTGAATCAGAATAATAAAGGACTACAGTGAGAACAGCCGAACAGAGTTAATAATGCAGCTCTGTGTAACTGTGACAATGTTAGACTGTGCTTTTTAATTACTCTGACCCGGGCTGTGCTTGATAATCAGCCTATGGTCTAGTGTCCCTCCCTAGCAGGCAATTAAAGCACACTCGACAAGTGCGTGGATTAATAGCAAGGAAATTAATATGAGGTGTGTTTCTCTTTAGGGAAAACTAAAGTAGATGTTGAAACATTGCTGGGAGGAGGACTTGATTGCATATGCTGCATTCCATAATATTATGCAAATTTTAAACTGATTTTCCTGATGGTCAATGCAAATGACAGTCAGTATAATTTTCAAGTCATCAACAGTATTAAACAAACAGACAAAATGCACTCATGCAATCAGATTCAAAAATATATGTTGTGAAAATGGTAATTTGTTGAACTTGCAACATTTAGAGGTCACATTTACTGAAATCTAAAGCTATTTCAATCAAAAAACATCTTAACAGGCCAAGTTACATGTTAACGTAGGACCCCTTTGTTTTTGAAATCACCTTCACAATTCCTGCATCACTGTTTGAAAATTAGTCTTCTTGTATGTCTAGTCTCACTGCAACTGTTTCTGCTTGTGAGCATTGGCTAAAGGTGGCTGAATAGCAAGCCTCTGGAGGATCCTACACCTTGAGATTCATGGGACTCCAGAGGCACCAGCTTCAACTTCTGTTTGCTTTGTAAATACATTTTAGCAGCTGCTCTCATAATCCCATGAATTTGTCCATCAGAAACCTTCCTTTCTCTGAACGAACCCACTGGTGCTCTGAATCCGTCACAACTCTCTTCACAGTACAATGATCATGCTTAATTTTTCAAGAAATATCTAATGTTTTCATACATTGTTCAAGGTATTGCACTATTTGATGCTTTCAACAGACTTCTGGCATATCCATGTGTTCGCAAACCTCAGGCAGAGAGCTGAGCTCTCAGATGTATTGTATTGTATTGAGATTGTATTGGAATGGTTTGTGCTAAGGAGGCCCTCTTAGAAATGAAGCAATGATGCTGAAATCCCAGATAGATAGATATGAGCTCTTCAGCTCATTAAGGGTTTGCATGAGGTTCAAAGGGAAATCAGTGAAACTGATAGATAGATAGATAGATAGATAGATAGATAGATAGATAGATAGATAGATAGATAGATAGATAGATAGATAGCTTTAGAACTTTATTGATCCCTTTTGGAGGGTTCCCTCTGGGAAATTAAGATTCCAGCAGCATCATCATTACAGTACAAATGAAGAAAAGGACCACGATAAAGTAATAATAAAATAATATAGAAAAATATAGAATATATAATATTTTAACATGTGATATGTGTGTGTGTGTGTGTGTGTGTGTGTGTGTGTGTGTGTGTGTGTGTGTTTTGTGATCACTGCTGCAGGTCTGAATGGCAGTCCTGTGTGTACAGTAAATGATGACTGGTACTCCAGCACTCCTCTTTGCCCACATCCTCTCATCAAGAGCCAACTACCAGCTTCTGGAAGCCAAACTCACCCCATCAGCTGCAGCTCATCTGGTGGAATCAAGCAAGGCACAGGTGAGGACACGTGGATGCTGACGCCACACACAAATATCTACATGTATCACAATACCTTACATTTAAAGCTTTATTAATATTCACCCCAATGAGAGACTAAACCTACATTTAGAGTGTTATTAATATTAATATATTGGTTACTGAGGTGTTTCTGTTATATAGCTGTTAGATGTTTAGGTGTTGCTAAGTGGTTGCTAAGGTGTTGCTCTGGTATAGATGTTGATTTCTAAGGTATTGTTAGGTGGTTGCTAAAGTGCTGCTACGGTATAGATGTTGGTTGCTAAGGTATTATTTGGTGGTTACTAAGGTGTTGCTATGGTACAGAGGTTGGTTGCTAAGGTATTATTAGGTGGTTGCTAAGGTGTTGCTATGGTACAGAGGTTGGTTGCTAAGGTATTATTAGGTGGTTGCTAAGGTGCTGCTATGTTATAGATGATGGTTGCTAAACTACTGTTTCGTGATTGCCAAGGTCTTGCTATGGTATATATGTTGGTTGCTAAGGTGGTGCTAGGTGGTTTCTAAGATGCTGCTAGGTGACTGCTAAGGTGTTGCTATGGTATAGATTTTAGTCATTAAGATATTGTTATAATTTAGCTGTTGATTGCTTAGGTATTGCTAGGTGGTTGCTAAGTTGGTTCTTTGATGTAGATGCTGGTTATTGAGGAGTTGAAAGGTGGTTTCTAAGGTGTTACTATACTTTAGCTGTTAGTTGCTAAGGTGCTGCAATGGTTTAGATGTTGGTATTATTAAGTGGTTTGTAATGTGCTGTATACTTTATACTATGGTTTTGCTAAGTTGTTGCTAGGTGGTGGGTAAGATGTTGCAAGGATATTGCCATGGCAGTTTCTAAAGTGAATCTAAATGTAGTCCAAAAGGTTTTGGCTAAAATGTGGAGTAGAAAACAGAAGTTGCACTGCTCCACAGCTCAATACTGGGGGGCTTTATACCACTGTATCCGACACCTGGCCTTTGACATGGTGCCGATAGGTTCACGTTTGTTTATCTTCTCAAGAGAGTTCTATTGTATTGGCAGTACTTTTCTAAAGTGACTAGAGACGCCAACTTATTGACAAGCTAATGTACCTGAATTCTGAAATTTCATGTGTGTATATATAAACAATCATGTCAGCTGCTCTTTATCACCCACAGCTCTGTTATCAGAAGCATGGCAAGAGGAGCTGAAGGACCTGGCAACCAAAGTCAGCCTCTCTGCTGCTGGTTCAAGCCGAAAAGATGAAGGAGAGGTAGAATAAACAGCAGATGCTCCTGAAACACACTGTGTTCACAGTCAGATACTTCAACTGTTTATGATAAATAATGGTGTTGATGTAACAGTGCTGAGAGGCTGAGTAATAAGACATTCAAGTGGGCTTATAATGGGTTTAAATGAGACTAAAAACCCTGAATTTATTACAGCTGGAATTCACTCTCTGCGTTAATGATTAGGGTAGGTGTTCAAATGTTGCAATCACCACTGCAGCACCACTGTGCTGGTGTTCAATAGTGACTGATGCACATGGTGCTTGTGAAATGATCACTTGAATAAAGTTGGTGACCGTGTTGTGTTCTGAAGGGGTCCAGAGATGAGGAACCCCCCCGTAGGAAGACTCAGTACTCTTCTCAGACTGGCCGAATCATCCCTCCATCCTCTTGGGGAGCAAAACGCCGTGACACCTCAACAGCACGCAGACGTCCAGCCACACACAGGTCCCAGCCAACCAGCTTAGATGGCCAGCAGCTCAGGGTAATGCACCTGAACACACCAGATCACAATCTGATTTAATATATCGAAACACACCTAAATGCACCTGAACGGATGCACCTAAACATATCTTTACCTGCACTCCTGCACTCAGTCTACCCAAACACACATGCACTTGTGGTTACCTGCACTTTTACTAGTCCAGCTAGACCAATTTTTTGCCTCCTGACTGATGCAGGTGAACATTCTTTTATCTGTCCTGTCTGATTGACCGGTTCACTGATTGCTACTCCTGAACACATATTTACCTGTCCCCTTACTGATGTACTGGGAACCTCTCTGGCTCACTCTTCTCCTGGGTCCTCTTGTCCTATGTGCAATTTGACATTGCACTGCTGTAAATAGCTGTTATTAAAGACTTGATATATGCTGTTCACTTGACACTTTGAACTCTCTCTCCACTGTAACTCGTATGATCAGACCTGTTCCTCCACAGTCGACTGCAGAACAGTTGATGGTGCTCGAGGGTGCTGGATGGGAAAAGTCGGAGAGCAGAGTTAATGACCTGCAATCTCGAAGCTCCTTCTCAAACTGCAGCTCAGTTATACTCTGGCCGATGTGTAGTTTTTATTGATTTTCCACATTTCTGGTATAAATCTACTGTCACATACATATTGATTAAGGTCAGACTTTAAATGTATGATTTGTTGTTTTTATGAAGTAGCAAAAGTGAATGAAAAGGAGTCAGTGCTCAGTGTCACTCAAATAAATGTCTATTTCTGTAAATAGAAATAAACAATCTTATCCAGAGTGACTTCCAAAAGTGAACTGCTGTTCACTCATAAATATGCTGATCTAGTTTGTAGCAGCTAGAAGAATGTGTTCTCTTACATCTCCTTCAGGGGAACAGAGATCAACATAAGCAACTGCCAGAACTTCTGGAGACAAATGAGGATATCAGTTTATTTTGAGTGGTCGTGTTGACATTGAGATGGTCTGTATTAGATCTGTTACAGGATCAGTGGTTTATCATCTACAGATACTGTATCTACATCTACAGATGAACCAGTGAAAATCTACAGATATGAACTTAGATCAACAACAGATTAGTTCAGCAGATTAGAAACTCAGTGTATTTATACAGTTCTGTCTGATAATCTGTTGAATGGGTTCAGGTACTTGCTGCATCACTGATACAGTGGCATGCGAAAGTCTGGGGACCCCTGATCAAAATGACAGTTAGTGTAAACAGTTAAGCAAGTTGAAGATGAAATTTTCTCCAAAAGATTAAAGTTAAAGATGACACACACTTTTAAGCAATACCACTGTATTATTTTGGTTTCATATGCTTTGAGCCGGCTTTGGGGTTGATCCACTACAACTTTGAACAAGTCTTGGGCCTTAATTAATCTAGGTTGTTCACAGTCATCATTAGTGAGGGACAGGTGATGAAAATTTCAACGCTTTATAAATACCCAGACTCCTCTAACCTTGTCCCACAAAACAGCAACCATGGGCTCTTCTAAGCATCAGCCTAACACCTTGAAAATGAAAATTGTTGAGGCCCACAAAGCAGGAGAAGGCTTTAAGAAGATAGCAATGAATTTTTCAGGTTGCCATTTCCTCAGTTTGGAATGTAATTAAGAAATGATAGCTAACCGGTACAGAGGTCAAGATAAGGTCTAGGAGAAAGTTTTCAGAGACAGCTGCTTATAGGATCCCTCACCAGTGTCCTCAACACAAAATTCAACAACAGAAGTTTGCATCAAATAAATTCAAAATGTATTTTTATAGAGCTTTTTACAATTGGTGTTGTGACAGGACAAAAGAAAGCAAAAATAAACTGGTGAACAACACAAAAAGGACATCTAAACAAGCCTGATGCATTTTGCATCTAAACATGTCCTGTGAACAGATAATGTCAAAATAGAACCCTTGCCTACAAGGAGCAAATGTATGTTTGGAGAAAAATGGGCACCTCTCCAACCGTTAAGTGTGGGCACCCCCATCATGCTTTGGGGTCATGTTGCAGCCAATGGCACAAGGAACATGTCATGGGCAGAGGGAAGAATGGATTCAATGAAATTCCAGCAAATTCTGGAAGCAAACACCATCTCTAAAAAAGTTGAAGTTGAAAAAAGGATGGTTCTACAAATGGATAATGAACCTAAAACACCTTAAAATCCACAATAAACTACACCTCACATGAAGGTTTATTCATGGCCCTCAAAGACCTGTGATCTTAACATCATTGAAAATCTGTGGCTAGAGCAGGGCATGCAAGATAGTCCAGGAATCTCACAGAACTGGAAGACGTTTGTGAGGAAGAATGAAAAGGATGAATTTATTGTATCTTTGTTTTATGGCTTTTGGAGATCAATTTATCTTCAACGTGCTAAACTGTTTACAGTAAATCATTTTGACAAAGGGTGTCCAAACTTTTGCATGCCAGTATATGATGTTGATATACATTGCTGAGAGTCTGATGAGTCTTTACTTCATCTTAAAAAGACCACTGAAATGAAAGGCTCTTGGTTTTTTTCCATCACCTGCTCTGTCATTTCCTTTTATGTGAGAGGAGAAAACAGACACACACTAAGGGAATAAAAAAGGAAATGCACAATTGGGACTGCACTGGGATTGCAACTGTACAATTAAAAGGGGGCTCTAGTACCCTGTTATGCTCCTCTAGCCTGGATGAGATACAGTTGGGCATGGAGGCATACAGGTTCCGTATGGCATCCTACAGCACATTCACCGATAGATGTTGCAGCTGGGCCTGTAGATCCTAGACACTTATAGATTGCTGAAGTTAGCATCTCAGCAGGTTCCATAAATGCTCGATTAGTGGTAAATCTGGTGAATGGACAGGAAAAGGAAATGCTCCTGGGAAACCCTTTCTGTGAGTGGGAGCATTATCCTGCTGAAAAATGCCAGATGGAAGCTCTGCCATGACAAGCGACACATGGGGCTGCAGGATGTCCTGCACATGTCACTGAGCTTTCAGTGTCTCTTGTATCACTACTGGGGTGACCAACTGTTGTGTGTGATGGCTTCAAAGATCATCACACCAGACATTGTTGCAGTGTATCCCTTTACAGCAAAGGCAGGATTGAAGTACTCATTACACTGCCTCCATACTTGAAGCCCACTGTCATTGAATACCAAACAGAATCAGAATTTGTTGTTAAACCTGCTCACAGCTTGGTCAGAATGGATTAGATAACAAGCAGTTCATCAAAATGACCATCCTGCTTCACTCAGTCCAATGATGAGCATTCTCTCAAAGTGTTAACTGGGCAACATGTCTTTGAGTGTGTTGTAGAGTCATGTCTAGCAGCTAATGATCTCTCATTAAGAGGTACACTACCAAAAGTGGAGTACTTCTACAGGGCAGCAGGGGGAGCACTTTTACACCCTCTTGTGGCAAAACCCAGTGTCCAATCAAACCACACCTGTATTCATTTACATATCTGCCTGAGACTTAAACATATGGACATTTGAGCTTTATTTGAACAATACTGAGATATGTAGGTACAGGATTAGGTTTTGGACTGATTTTAAGGTTAAGATTAGAGTAGGTTTTAGGTTTTGGTCTGAGACTGATGATGAGATTAGAAGTAGGATAATATTTAGGCTTTTGTCTTAAGTTAAAGTTAGGACTTGGCTAACATTTAGATTCTGGACTCAAGATAAATGTAGGATTAGGGTAAGGTTATAATTAAGGCAAGGTTTAGGTTTAAGACTGAAGTTAAATTTAGGATTAGGGTATGGTTTAGGTGTTGGACTGAAATTAAAGTTACGATTAGGGTGAGGTTTTGTTTTTGGACCGGAGTTAATTTTAGGATTAGGGTAAGGTTTAAGTTTTATAGTGAAGTTAAGGTTATGGTTAGAGTAAAATGTAGCTGTAAGACTGAAGGAAAAGGTTAGGATTAGGGTAGGGTTCAGGTCTTAGGCTGAAGTTAAAGTTAGGATTAGGGCAACATGTAGGTGTAGGCTGAATGAAAAGCTTAGGATTAGGGTAGGGTTAGGTCTTGGCTGAATTTTAAATTAGGGTTAGGGCAAGAAGTAGATGTTAGACTGAAGGAAATGCTTATGAGCAAAAAGAAAGAAACAGCAGCATGGATAAAGTCCAGTGAGTGTCCAGTTAAAGAGCCAGGGAATGTTCCTCTTTTTAGAGTTTAAGAGACTTACAGCTTCAAGGAAGAAGCAGTTTCTCAGGTTGGAAATTGTACACTTAATGCTCCACAACCCCCTGCCTGAGGGGAGCAGGGCACAAATTGTGTGTGCTGGGTGGGGTTCTTCACAATGCAGGTGGCCTTTTCCTGCATTTGGAAGTGTGGTGGTGTCTGTGGTGGTAGAAAGGCTGACTCCAATCTACAGGCAACCATCAAAATACATTTATAATTGATCCTTCTTTAAAATAGCCTTTATTTTTAAATTAAGCTAAATAAGCATTAAATAAATTAAACTAATCATTTTTTCATATGAAAATCTCTCTCTCTCTCTCTCTCTCTCTCTCTCTCTCTCTCTCTCTCTCTCTATCACACTCACACACACACACACACACACACACATACAGGTGTTGGAGTTGCTGTGTCAGATCCTGCAGACTGATTCATTATCTCTGGTGCAGCAGTGGCTGCTGCTGGCTGGAGACAGAGGTGAGCACCAGAGAACACAAGGTCACAACATCAGAAACCTCTCTTGTGTATCTCCTCCTGTGCTGAACAGAGCAGAGACCACAGTGTGTTAGATATGTATTTCTAACAAAGTGGCCAGTAAGTCTAAACACAAGGTAGGTGTTTCTAATAAAGTGGCCAGAGAGTGGAAGAACAAGGTGGATTCATAACGGGTTGTTCCACTTCATCAGTACATTAATATAAGGTTAATCCAGCATGCATTGATTATTTTAATGAAGGCTCCCAGTTATTAAATGAATTTGTACAGTTTTTTGTTCTGGCATTCGCACATATATTAAATTCTTGCATAACAGGAGCTGGAGATAAAAGTCAGCTCAGTCATCTCATTTCCAGAACATCTGCACCATACAGGGTATAACTGAGATAATTAGAATGTAGTTAATTATGCTCAGTGGTGGGAAAAGAGAGAGAGAGAGATACAGCAGACAACGATATTACATTATAAGCTATATAGACTCCCTGTAAAAGTGTGTTTGTGGCCTATGCATGTTCCCTTGACCTGATCTTTATACTTTCAATATATGTTCAGTTTCTTTCCTGAAGCTGTTTGGTAATTGACATTAACTTTGTTCTCCTATTCCTTGGTGCTTTCAACCATTCAAAAATACTACAAACACCACGTTGGCCCGATTCTTCGTTTTTGTACCAAAAGTAAAAAAATCAATTTAGCTAACCAGTAATGGAGGTATTTTCCTGTTGGAACACCCATCAAGTGTTGTAGTCAAGACCACTAAAGCTGGGTTTGTGTCTAAATCAATTCTAGAACACATTAAGTCTGATTCAAGACCAAGACTTTTAGGGCATTTTCACACCTGAAAGTCTGGATCAATATCCTAACTCAACTACATCCTGTCACCATCACCTACGTGGGTTTCTTCTGTCTATATTAGACACTGACTGGTTTCCAGAGGAGTGTGATTCTGGTTTATTGTCAGTGTTTTGCCTTTCCAGGTGTTTTGCCATAGTCTGCCTCCCACCCAGAATCCCCTCCCATCGGGTATATACGTGTCACACGGCAGAGTGACCATGAGGGATTGCCCTCTAGGTGCTTTTTTCTTGAACAGCAGCTTCTCAGTCCATGGCAATAAAAGCTGTTTCTCTATAGACCAGGGATGGGTAACAGGGGCACAGCTTGCTGTTTTCCCTACTAATCATGGCAGTTAACAGATGTTTGTGCTGGTTTTAGCAATACTTTCCTGTCTGTTTATGACCATGTCTGGAGATCCTGTGTGGAGCGTTGCTCCTATTGTTTAGTCCAGGGATCAGCTTTCCCCCCATGAGCTGGTGAAGAGCACAGGAGGCAGACAGGCTGTAACACTGCATTGTGCGCAGAGGAGATGCTACAAGGCCGTAATTCCCTCTGTTGTTATGGGAAATGAAACATCACTTCTGGAGAAGATAAGCTAATGCGGTATAAGAGGGAACACTGGGAGTGAAGTATCTTGGTGTTTACGGAGTCATGCCTCGTATCTTTGGACGGCCCTCACCTCATTTGGGGAGACAGGACAGTGAAGAACTGTAAGAGAAAAGGAGGAGGTCTGGCAGAACTTGTGATTAAAAGATGGTGTATTTCTCAACACACACAACACTTCTGCTGTTAGAACTTCGAACGTGAGCATGGGTCTACACTACCTCCGGAGGGAAACATCACATGTTATTGCGATAGCTGCGTATGTTTCCCCGTCTGCCAACACTGATGACAGATGTGATGTCATACACTCAGCTGTGCACAGACTGCAAACACAGCATCCACAAGCTCTCATCCTTAACTTTGGAGACATTATTCATGCGTCTCCATCCTCCACTCTGCCCACCTTCACCCAGTATGTAACCTGCCCCACCAGAGACTATAAAAGCAAATGAAGCAAACAACTCATCACTGCTCCCTCTGCTCGGAAGATCTAACCACAATCTAATTCAGCCTTCTGACTGAGTATGAGAACCAGCAGTGATCCGCATGGTGAAGAAATGGTCTAAGGAGTCTGAAGAGGCTCTGCAGGATTGTTTTGAAACCAGTGTGGGGAAAAGTGGGTGAATTTTGTTTTCAGTAGATTTGATCATTGATCTGCCCCTCACCCCACACATACATCCCTGCTGAACCCTCATTCTGGGACACTATCTGCATGCTGCCTTCCCCCTTCTCAACAGCTCACTACATCCACCCACTGGCCCATCGGCTGGCAGCTCCAATCTGCCATTCATACTCTCCAGCACCCAGCACCCTGCCCCAGTCTGTCCTTCACAACGGCCCAGGTGGGGAATGAGCTATGGAATGTCATCTGTCATCTACACAGAGCTTTCTCTCTGGAGAAGCCTGAGAACACTTTGAGATTCACTTCCTTTGCCTTCTCCAGTGCCTTTAACACTGTACAGCCTGGACTGCTGAAGGACAAGCTGGGATATGTTGGTGTGAACAGTCTCCTGTTAAACTGCATACTGGACTACCTTACCAACCAACCACAGTCTCACAGAAAAGGTGGTCAGCAGCACAGGGGCCCCTCAAGGAACTGAGCTGTCATCAATCTGTCTCTTCCAGAAGTTATGTGATGACCCTCTGATCTGATTCAGGACTTTGTGTACTGGTGTCTGCAGAACCACCTCCAGATAATTGCTAGAAAGTCCGAAGATCTGGTGGTGGATTTCCACAGGTGCTGGCACAACCCTCCACCTGTGAACATACCTCTCCTACCTGGGTGTTCACTTAAACACCAAACTGGACTGGTCAATTTACACCATTGCACTTTACAAAAGAGGCCAGTGCAGACTCCACCTTCTGAGAAAACGGGGGTGATTTGGACATCAGGGAGCACTCTTGAGGACCTTCTTTGACACTGTGGTAGCTTTTTTGGTGTGGTCTGTTGGGGCAGCAGTATTTTTATGGCTGACAGGAAGAGACTGAACTAACTAATTTAGAAGGCCGGTTCTGTCCTGGAAAGCCCCTTAGACCCAGTGCAGATGGTGGGAGACAGAAGGATGTTGGCCAAGCTAAAGTAATGAAAGATTATGTACACCAATTAACATGCTTAAACTGCTTGATTTCCTCGACCCACTCTTCTTAAAATGTGTGGAGGTGTTATGTAATCTCTAATAGACTTGCTTATGTGCTTTGACTTGCTGAAGGCATGACTCACCGTTATTATCTATAAATGCACTTTATTCCATGAGTATGCAGGAATGACTGACGCGTGGGTGGCCGAAGGGCACAGGGCAGAGCTAAAAGCAGTAGCAGCAGCCAATTTCTCAGACATCCATGGGTTATAAGCCTCCATTAGTCTTGTATCTCCAGTATAAAACTAAAGCAGAATTCAGACACCAGACTTGCCTTCCCTGACCGACTCGGGGAAAACCATTTTCATTGAACGATAGATTTACAGCTGCAGTCAGGGGCTTTCAGAACTAAATTAAATAAATATTGCATAAAATAATCAATGTCAACCTGCTCAAACTGTATACAGCAGTAAAACAGGGAGAGAAGGCCAAGCAGTGGCTCATGCATAAATAATGCATGAGTGGAATGTATTTAGACTCAGCGAATCAAAGTCAGTGTGTGTTCCTGTGAGCACAGAGCAATCTGACATTTACCTTCAGCAGATTCACTAACTCTACAATCAATACAGACCTTAACGGACTTAGAGGAGTTGTCAGCAGCTGGGCATCAGCACGGAATAAAATAAACCTCTCTCTCTCTCTCTCTCTCTCTCTCTCTCTCTCTCTCTCTCTCTCTCTCTCTCTCGTGTGTGTGTGTGTGTGTGTAGAGAAGGAACTGGTTCTGGGGCTGCTCCAGCAGGCCATGGTTGATTCACCCACAGTCAACCAGCAGCTTCCTTTCACAGCTCCTCTTGAAGACAGAACTCATGATCCACCTACAGCACAGTCCCACCGCAAACGCTGGCTTAAGAGGTCAGAATTATAGGTTTTTATTATAGACTGATAATTAACTGATTAATAATTATTACTAAGACCGAAGCTCTATTAACATTAATATCCAGAATGAAGCTCTAATAAGGTTAAGATCCAGAATGAAGCTCTAATAACATTAATGTCTATAATGAAGTTCATTGAATTCAATAATTAATGATTGTTCATTACTGTTTTCTGTATTGTTTCAGGTTGTGCTCTCCTGAGGAGGTTCTTGAAGAGAAACCAGGTAATTATGGTTTGTGTGATTTCCACAGGCTGTAGTAGACTGTGGGGGAGACTCTTCAGAGCTTTCTTTATGAACAAAACTGTTGAAACATGATAACACAATGGTATTATAATTTTTTAGGAATTCTCAGACAAGCTTCTGCTGGATTTCAACAGTGAAATGTTCTGTGAACCTTCTCACAGCACACTGAAAAAAACGCTTTCTGTTTACTTTTCATTGGCATAATGTTATATTTTTAAGGAGAAAAATACACACACAGTCCTGCGGGTTCAAGCAGATGAGAGTCAAAACATAAAGTTTTTATGAATCTTGATCAGGCTGGCACAGGTCTCTGGAGTAATCCTGACCCACCCCTCCATGCAGATATTCTCCAAGTTCTCTAGGTTTGGGCATCTCTTGTAGACTCTGATCTTGTGCTCCTTCCACATGTTTTCAGTTGTGTTAAGGTCAGGAGACTGACTAGGCCACTGCCACAACTTGATCTTTTCCTTCTTAAATCAGGCTTGGGGTCGTTGTCCTGTTGATGATGAAATCTGTGATTTTTGGCCAAAATTTCTAGGTAGGATATGTTATCTAGCTTCATGTCGAGGTGGATCAGATGGTCAGGTCACCCACAGCATGATGCTGCTATGTGTGACTGTTGGCATGGTATTCTTGGTGTCATATGCAGTATGACCACATCCACATCTCGCCAAATGCTTGTGGTTGGCACCAAAGAGCTCGATCTTGGCTGTGGTTAACAATAGTTAGATACGCCTTCCTCTTCTACACGATGCTCCCAGTGGTGTAGACAGGTACGCACTTCTGCTTAGAAAGCGTTTTGTATCCCTTGCCAGCCTTGTGACCTTCCACAATTTTGTCTCTTGGAATGCTCTGTGGTCTTTCTCATGGTGGTCAAGTTGGAGTGCTGTTCACTTGTTTGGGGAGGGGCTTTTACAGTCAGAAGGGGCAGGAAAGAACAAATAATTAATCCATGCATGTAAAGCTTATTGTTTTTAATACCTCAATTATTTTTTAATACTTTAGGTAACTAAACATAATTCTGGTGGTTTGAGGGGTTGAATAATAATTGATTAACAATGTAAAAAGTTACATTCTTCTGCTGCAATTTCACATGTCCAGACCCATCTACAGTCCAAATTTCAAAATTCTAAGTAAACTCTAACTGTGTTAACCTTGCAGGCATTCATGTGTATGTATATATATATATATATCCTTGTCTCCTCATTTGCTCTGCCCCTTACAAGCTGTGTCTCATTTGTAACCCTGCCCTCTTGTTATCATGTTCCTGGTGTCATGGATGTTGTTTAGTCTTTAAGACCTGTTGTCCCATCCTTCTTTGTCAGTCCACTGCAAATGTTGTCTTCATTATATTCTGTGATTCTTTGTTAGTTTCCATGTATCTGTGGTCCTCTGTTGTACTTTAATTGTCTCTGTTTTGCTACCTCACAACCTGGAGTTGAAATGGATTATTTTAGGGTTTGCATCATTACTTTTTATTTTTTCTTATTGTGAAGCAAACAACAAATAGGACAAAAAACTTCATAGAACATTTTTTTGCAGCAGTCACAGCTGCAAGTTGCTTTGGATGACTCTCTATGAGCTTGCCACAAGTTAGATGGTTTGCACTGGTGAACAGCTGTCTTCATGTATGACCACAGATTTTCAAATGGATTAAGGTCTGGGCTTTGACGAGGCCATTCCGATCCACATTTTCCCTTAAACCACTCAAGCGTTGCTTTAACAGTATGCTTTGGGTCATTGACCTGTTGGAAGGTGAACCTCTGTCCCAGGCTCAAATCACTGACAGACCTAAAGAGGTTTTGCTGAAGAATATCCCAGTATTTAGCACCATCTGTCTTCCCCTCGACTTTGTAAGTAAAAGCTTATTGTATTTCTGGCCACTTTTCCATAAAGCCCAGTTTGTGGTTGTATGAGAGTTTTGGAAGGTTTATTGTGGTACCATGTTCTTTCCATTTGATGATGCACCAGGTGATATCAAAGAATTTGATATTTTTTCTCGTCATCAACCACTTGTATTTTGTATGCTGTGATGACATTTTAGGACATTTGGAGACTTTGTTATGCATCTTGCTATCTGTTCTTGGGCTACACTTGCTAGGACAGCCTTACCTGGCCATATTGGCAGTTGCTTTAAATGTTCTCCACTTGTAAATTATTTTTCGGGCAGTGGAACAGCTGGTTTCTGGTCCTGAGATCATTTTAAATCCCTTCTCAGATGCATCTATCACTACAGTCTCCTTCCTGAAGAACTGAGAGAGCTCTCTGTATCTCACCATGGTGATCCCTCTAACTTCAACGATCCAGTGCAAACCAAAAACTAATTTCTGAGGTTTAAGTACAACAGCCTCATCCAAATCTCTAATGATGGTCTAATCATGTGATGCATCTGATTCTAATTTTAGGCATTTTAAGTATCTAGCAGTACATACTAAAGGTGTGTGTGTGTGTGTGTGTGTGTGTGTGTGTGTGTGTGTGTGTGTGTGTGTGTGTGTGTTTTGCAGAGCACATCGGAGAGGCTGAAGTCCTGCACATTCATGCAGATGAGAATCAAAACATAAGTGAAGAGTCAGCACTTCAACGTGAACACAGCCGCTAAGCGTCAAACCACACACACACACACACACACACACACACACACACACACACACACACACACACACACACACTCTCAGGGATTACACTGGAATTTCCTATCTACACTAACATAAGATATGGTACAGTTCAAGTGACATGCCAGAAGTCACAGGATATTATTATGTAAATTGATTATGAAGGAGTGTTACCTCAGGGGGCGGCTTAGGAACACTACCTCACCGGTATAAGATGTGAGGTGTTTATCCTGTGAGTGAGGCTGAACACTGGCCAGCATGGTCATGGCAAGGAGATGTGAGTAATCGGAGGTCGAACGAGGCACGACAGTAGGTGCTAGATGGATGGGACATTCCATATCCAAAGTTGTGCAGGCATTTAACATTCCTTGATCCACAGTGTAATATGTACTGGGAACACATCACAGATGGCATTACCACCCACAGCTGCTCAGTGATGGTGACCAGAGGCATCTGGATAGAATTTTCAGTGTGAATAGACAAGTGACTGTGGCATCCATAGTCAATGCCTGAGCCATACACGCATATCCCACATCTCAGTGCAGTGTTCTTTAGTTTCCCTGGGATATGTGAGCAGAAGACCCACTAGAATGCCTCTGTTAACACCACATCACTGGACACAGAGCTGCATCTGGGCATGTGATGTCACTAACTGGACCATAGAGGCCTGGTAAATTGTGGCAATTGTTTTTGGCTGATGGTAGCCATGAGGCCATAGACCCACCAAGGCACTATGCAGGCTGGTGGGGGTTTCATACTCATATGGGGTGTATTCTCATGGGATGCGTTGGGTCAACTGGTGAATCTAAACACGTCATTGACCTGTGGTGCTCCAGTTATTGCTTGGTGACCGCTTTCAGCCCTTCATGGACTTCATATACCTTACAGTGATTCCAGCAGGATAATACACCATGCCATCAGGCCTAAGTCATCCAGAATTGGTTGTATGATGTACACCCAGTACACATGTGACTGTGTGGATTGAATACGTTAAATCGCTGCACATCTTCAGAAATGGAATGTCCCATTCATCTGCCTCCCACTATCATGCTTCAGTGAAACACTGACCAGTGTACTTTATAATGTGCCAGAGGTCCAGGCTAGTTTGGAACAATAGAAATACTTCAAAATGACTTGGAATAAAATCGTTTTATATTGACTTCCATTCAAAGTTAAAAAGGTCCTGTAAAACCATAGTCTGGAGATTTTTGCATTGCAGTGGTGAGTTAGGAGTCTGGTGGGCTTGGCTGGCTGGAGATTCAAACCCTAGTCTGTTACAGGGAAGGTGGTGGTGTTATTAACTACACCCCACCAAGAACAACGAAACAGAATATAAAATATAATACATAGAAAAAGGTTTCTTTGACTCGTAATAATAGTAGAACATTGATAATAAATAGCTATGTACACTATATGGACAAAAGTATTGAGACCCCTTCTGAAATCAAGGGTATTAAAAAGAGTTTGTCCTGCTTTTGTTGGAGTAACAGTCTCCACTGTCCACGATTCTAGATTCTGGAGCATTGCTGTCAGATTTGTTTGCATTCAGTGACAAGATTATTAGTGAGGTCAGAATGTTGGACGCTCATCAGCCCACTTTAGCGTTAGGTTCATGTTCAATAATAGAGCCTTATTCTATGCACAGTACTTCTCCACAGGGACTAAAATAGCTGTGTGTAGCTACATATAAGCATCAGCTAAGTGCAGTTTAAGACATGGGTCATAACGGGCATGCTATCACCACAGTAACAAAGTGGGAGAAGGCTGGTAATCAGCATGCAAACACCTCACTAGGGATTTAGTATCAGGAACCTATCCAGGGGAGGGGTGAGGAGGGGTGTGGTATTCAGCATACTAACACTGTAGGAGAGATTTAGGATGAGGGTTGTAACTGTTGTGATACTGCAGTAATGTTTCACTTGTCGTCTGTGATTGAGGATGGCTAAATTAGTTAACTAACATTATGCTGTTTGCATAGCATTTTTGTGACCAGCAGCCACTTCGGGTACTCGCTTCACAGAAGGTGGTGCTCAAATGCCACTGGTGTTGCCCTTCCAAGCAGCTGCATTGCATGCATTGATTCGTTAGAAGGGGTGTCCTGTTATATTAGTGTCCATATATACAGTGCCTTGCAAAAGCATTTTTCATGTTTTGATAACTTGAAATTAAATGGATTATTTGAGGGTTTGCACCATTTCACAGCAAACGGCCCATTCCAATAGATTTACACATTTCCCCTTAAACCACTCTAATTTTTAGCATTATGCTTTGGATCATTGTCCTGTTGGAAGGTGAACCTCTGTTCTGGGCTCAAATCACTGACAAGAAAGAGGTTTGGCTCAAGAATATCCCTGTATTTAGCACCATCCATCTACTTGGACCAGTTTCTCTGTCCCTTCTGCTGATAAACATTCTCACAGCATGATGTTGCCACCACGTTTCACTGTGGGGATGGTGTTCTTGGGGTGATGAAATGTGTTGGTTTTGTACCAAACATAGTGTTTGCCTTGGTGGAATTTTGGTGTCATCTGATCAGAGCACCTCCCCCCATATATTTGGGAAGTTTCCCACATGCCTTTTGGCAATTTGTTTTTGTAAGTAAAGGCTTTTTTTTTCTGGCCACTTTTCCATGAAGTCCAGCTCTACAGCTTATTGTGGTCATATGGACAGATTCTCCAGTCTCGGCTTGGGAACTTTGCAGCTCCTTCAGTATTGGTTGCAGTCCTCCTTTGGTTGGTTACCTTTGGTTTACCTTTGCTATACTGACAGATCATATGACACATAGGTTGCACATAGGAGGACTTCATTTCACTAAGCATGTGACTTCTGAAGGTAACTGATTAGAACTAACATAGCAAAGGGGTAAAAGCATATGCACATGCCATATGTACATGTTCAGCATTTAAATACAGGTTGTAATATAACAAAATATGCCAATGGGGTGAATACTTTTGCAAGGCACGGTATATATAACCATATTAAAGTCTTATACCCTGTAAATAGCCATCTACAGATGTTTTTCCACCACTGTGAATAACCTTTGCTTTTAGCCAAAAAACCATTTAAACATCCAAGTGCTTCTTTCAGTTGTGGTCCTATATAGATTCATTGCATTTACTGAAGAACCCTTAAAGAACCTTTTCAGGAAATAGGTAATGCTGCTACCTTGACTGGCAAAAATACAATCATACAATGAGATGTTTATAGTAGATGCTGAACTGCTGTAGTAAAATATTATAAGACAAAAATAGCAGCACTTACATATAAAGCCTTAACATTAAAACCACTGTCAGGTGAAGTGAACAGACACTTTGACAAAAACCGAAATGTGATTGGGTCAGAACATCTCTAGAGCATCAGGCAGGTCTTGTGGGCTTTCCCCAGAATGTTAAAGAATGTCTGTGTGACCAAATCAGCTATCAACCATGTCTGTATGATATGTTCTTGCTGCTGCACTAAAATGCTTTCTTGTGGGCTTTTCCCGGTGTGCAGTGGTCAGTATAAAAGTTGGTTCATGGTCACCAGAGGCTCACTGATGCTCATTGTTTCTTATGGCGGTCCCACCTCACAACTTACAGGACTTGCTGTAACGTTAACCTTGGTGCCAACTTCAGAGGTCTTGTGGAGCCCAGGCCTTGATGTGTCAGAGCTGTTTTACTGGGATCAAGGAACCTACACAAAAAAAAAACCTGTGGTTTTAATGTTATGGTTGATTTGTCAGAAATATCTAGTAGAAATAGGTAGTGAAATCAATATATATCTATAATATTTTATATTTTGAGGTTATTATTGCTTGATAGACAGGACTACAGAAACTGATCCACTGAGTCACTGAGACTTCACTGACACGTGCGTGCACGCTTGCACGTACAGACACACACACACACACACACACACACACACACACACACACACACACTATCAGTAGCAGAGGACTGTGGTCAGTTTTGTAACAGGCTGATGTTTGATTTAGACTGTAGCACATTTACTTCAGTATAATAACTGTTATGATTCATACTCATATCCGAGTAGACATCTTTTATAACTGGTAATAAGTGGCACTTTATTGTTAGAGTCTGTGTTAAATAAAGTGTTAAATCAGAGGTTCCCTCTCATGCTTCAGTATTTATCCTGTTCACATGTAAACATAAAGCACAGTGTTCCAGACATCCAGGGCTGCATCCCATTTGCACACTGCACACTAATACGAGGTACAGACTATACACTATACACAATATTAATAGTGCAAGTTTGTACACAAATTAGCAGAGTACAGTGGTGCTTGAATGTTTGTGAACTCTTTAGAATGTTCTATAATTTAGCGTAAATATAACCTAAAACTTAAAGGTAGAGTAGCATTAACTGTAATCATGCACTAATGCACTCAGTGCACCGTTTTTAGCCCGTTCCTCCGTATAAAACAGCTTCAACACTATTATCACCAAAAACACATATTCTGGTCTCATCTTCTGGCTTCTCCAAGGCCTCAGAGAGCTCTTGGCATCTGGCAATGGTGATCCCACTCACAACAGAGTCTGTATTCACAAAGCAGGTAAAAGTGGCCCAATCTGATTTTCTCATTGTATGCAACCTTGGTGTATTATTTGTGTGGCAGTGTGAGCAGCAGCACACAGTAAATCTGTGAGCCATGTATCCACATGGAAATGTGAACAGCCTACAAAAGGTCACATTTAGGGAGGAAAAATAGATTTGGTGTAGCCTTTTGTGTTGTTTCTGAGGTTTAAATTAGACCACATCCACACTAACCTGGGTTTTTTCTAAAATGAGTTTGCCCTCCCTCAGTGATTTCAAAAATATGTCCATCCAAAGAATGCATACTAGCCCTGTAAGGGGAAGATAGTGCCTCATTAGAAGAGATGTCACAACATGACAAAGAAGGCAGAAAACACAGAAGACTTTAGAACTCTAGACCAATTTTGTGGGATGTTTTCATAGTTTGATGTACTTTTATTGTTGTTAGATGAGTTACGTCTTGTAGTTTTTCTAGTCTTGTAACTTTGAGTGTGTCATGTCTGTAGATAACTCTGATCCTGAGTTATGTAACATGTAAATAATTAATCTCATGTTGTAAAGAATCAATCCTATATTACATTACCGTTACATCTCGAATAGAGCAGTATTTATTCATATGTAGACATTTGAAATCTCGTGTTATAGGCATGTAGACACTGTTGTTGTGTGCCTTCTATAATTCGTCATATAAGGAGTAAAGTTAGAAATATACTTCCTGTTAACTAGGCACTTGTGTATGCATGTGTTTGGCACGTCAGTTGTGCATGTTCTCACAAATGAACACAAACACAAATCACCCATGTGTGTATGATATGTCCTTGCTGCTGCACTAATATGCTTTCAGAATGGGTTCAGAGTGACCAAGGTTCAGAAGCCCTGCACTAAAAACCTTATGCCAGTGTTTCTCAACCCTGGAGGCAGCCCTGCCCTGCACATTTTAGCTTTAACACACCCTGTGTGAAGATTTTGTTCACGAGCTCAGTTTTTTTAAATCAGATGTGCTGGGAGTAGATGAAGCTCTAAAATGTGTAGGGTAGGAGTGACTCCGGGATTAGGGTTGAGGAACACTGAGCTATGCATTGGTGTAGGAATAGATTTGTCTGAGAAGAATAAATTGACCTTAAGTCTCAGTAAGTTTAAACTTTTAGATTCTGAAACTAGTTTAATGTTCTTTTGTATCAAAGTTCTCCCTGCAGTTACCATGATACTCTGTCAGGTTTGAGATTTAAAACTTTTATTATTTATTTATTTATTTATTTATTTATTTATTTATTTATTTTTACACTGTATTTGTTTATTTATATATGTAGATGTCCAGATCTCCAGCCCACACCTTCTCAGTTCCTTCTCCTTCTACAGTCTCATCCATCTCTTCTCCTGCAACCCTGGGAGGAAAATCCTTACTGATGTTCCACCTGTTTCTGAAATATTTGCATAATAATTTGCATATCCGCCTTTCATTTCTGGTTTCTCAGGTTTTGCATGCCTCCCCCCTCCCCATCTGTTTAAACCACTCTATAATCAGGCATCATATATGCAAGTGCAACAGGGCTAATATTAGTTACACACACTGTCAGGTTCAGTGGGGTCACGACCCTCTCTGGATAATTAAGCAGAGGTGCTATAATTTAAATCCACATTCTTTAGGTTTAATATGGTTAGAACCTGTTCTGGATAATGAATGTTTTTTGAGGGACATCTTGTTAGCCCATAGTGTTTGTCCATCATTAAAATTGATATCTCAGAGACAAATGTCCAAAACATGTCAATACTTGGTTATGTGGCTCACTTGCAGCTGCTGTGTGTTTATGGTGAGATGGTTATTGATTGAAACCTTGACCCAGACCTCCAGCCTGTGATTGAATATTGCAGTTAAAGGGCAAAAGCTAATGACAAAGAACAATAACTGAGATTGTGGATGTAACCTGATCTTCTCCCAGGCCTATAGAAAGACAACACACAGCAAACAGCATACTCCAATTTTGTAGATTGGACTAAGGTTGAAAAATCTGATTAAGAAAGATGAACACCACCAATAAATACAGCAGATTTTAGATTTGTAATCAGATTTCTGGGGACTCCGTTTACTCTGAATTCTTTTGGTTTACTCAGTTTGCAGCTGTCCCTAATCAGTGGACCAGCACCCATCAAGACACCCCTAATATCTTAGATTGTAGTAAGGTCTAAGTGGGGCAAACCAGCAGACCTTCCTCCCCACCATGTTATTCTTTGAGATTATTGGCTGGTTGCAAAGTAAGTCTGATTATTGCCAGACTTATATTATCTTACTTTCTCATTATCTGATTACCAAGTGCAAGTTAAGCACAAATGATCCTGGATTATGAGGCTTCTACATGTGTAGAAACAGCAAACCTTTCAAAGTCAAAAGTCTAAGAATGACTCGGTGGTTTACTGGTAGTTCATTTGCAAGCTTGGAATTTGAGAGACAAATGACCTTAATATTCACACATCACCTGTGACTTCCTGTGGCTCACTGCTCTGCACTGCAATGGCCAGGAGGTTATTGGTTCAAATCCAGTTCAAGATCTCTGTGTAATGGTTGCGATAATGTGAGGAAGACTGAAGAAGCATACCTGAGAAAACTGGACCCTTTCACCCTTCTGTTATCACCATCAGGGAGAGACTAGGCCAGATTTGAACCAGCAACCACATAGACAGTAGACAAGGCTTTGCCAACGAGTCTCATGGGGAAGAAGCCTTTTTTGGAGGGATTTGTATTGAAGATTGAAAGCTTTCCACAAGATCACATCTTCCACCTTCATCCATGAACTGCTGTTTTTTTTCTGATCAATAACACTCTATTACTCACACATTGTGTAATCCTGGTTTAAGATACTCCCAAGCAAGAAATATTTGGTTAAATGTTCACATTCTTGCATTGATTTGTCTCCATCTGCCTTTACATATACAGGGGTTGGACAACTGAAACACCTGTCATTGTAGTGTGGGAGGTTTCAAGAATAAATTGGAGCAGCCTGGTGGCCAATCTTCATTAATTGCTCATTACACCAGTAAGAGCAGAGTGTGAAGGTTCAATTAGCAGGTAAGAGCACAGTTTTGCTCAAAATATTGCAATGTACACAACTCTTCTGCCCCATCTGAGAAGGACTCCAAGCTCCCCTGATACATGTCTACATTGGCTCTCCACCTTCCACCTACTGGACCTGGACTAGTTTCCCACCCTGCCATGGACTAGCTGCTTACCCACCATCACCAACTGTAGAAATCTACTGTTAATATTATGTCCACCAGAGAATTAACATTACTTCAGTACCCGAGTAATAGAACACAGATGTAGGGGTCCAGAGTCCCCTAACTATGTATAAGTAGTTTGACCAGAGGAGGATGGGTCCTCCCCTTGTGACCTTGGTTCCTCCCAAGGGTTCTTCCTCCAGCTGAGGGAGTTTTTTCTTGCCACTGTCGCCATGTGGCTTGCTCACTAGGGGATCTGTCATCTATACTTTGCTTCTGTTTTAACCTTTCTTATTTATTTATTTATTTATTTATTTATTTATTTTATTTCTTTGAAGCTGCTCTGTGACAACTTCAGTTGTGAAGAGCGCTATAAAATTACATTTTGATTGATTGAACATTATGGGTGACACACCAGAGTTGAAAAGAGGACAAATTATTGGTGCACGTCTTGCTGGCGCATATTTAACCAAGACAGCAAGTCTTTGTGATGTATCAAGAGCCATGGTATCCAGAGTAATGTCAGCACCACCAAAAAGACCAACCACATCCAACAGGATTAACTGTGGATGCAAGAGGAAGCTGTCTGAAAGGGATGTTCGGGTGTGGATTGTATCCAAAAAATGTCATTCCCAAGAAGAATTGATGCTGTAACGCCACATTGACGCCACAAATGGAGGCCCTAGTACACCATACTAATAAATTATTGTGGTCTAAAACCAGGTGTTTCAGTTTCATTGTTCAACCCCTGTATATTATTTTGCGGGAGCAGGAAAGAAGTCAACACCACTTTTCACTAACAGCTGAAATCTGCCTTCTTTTTAAAAACTTTCTAAAGTGTTTCCAAGTTTTCTTCTCCGTTAAACTGACCCCTGGCAAAACAGATGCATACAATCAGGTTGTGTTGGCTTACTGGTCAGGAAGGTTTACACTCATACTGCCCTCATGCTTTTCCAAATATGCCATCAGTGATTCCCAGACTCTGTTCCACGGAAGTTTGTTTTGTGGTTGGTTCTCAGTTGGGCAGTTGGTTCACTGTGATGTCATTTAGATAAAATGAGCATAAGCATGACTTTGTGTGCTCTTGCTGAAGAGGGTGAGCAAAATAAAGACTGCAGCATAAGCTGTTTAATCCAGTGATTATTAGCCTGACCATAGCCCTTGTCCTACCTGAAACCTCAGGACTGTGCATTGTTTTATTCTGACCAAGGAACAGGTCTTTGCTATTCACCTCATCATTAGACCAGGTCTTGAAATGTCTGCTGAGTCTGGAATGCATGGGTGGAGGTAACGCCCTGGGCAGTAGATGGGACCAGTGGCATCTTGGAGGAAGGAAAAAAACTAAATGCCACTGTATAAAAAGCATCAAAAGGAGCGTGAGAGCAAAGGCCTCTACAGATGGTTGCAGGTGATAGGTTGAGGAAACAGGTTATAGTATAGTCCCCTTGTAGAGTCACCCATTAAAGAGGGAATTGAGTGATATTTGGCCTCCACATAGCTCATCAGACCAGTTGGACATATCAATCAATTACTTATGCTTGCCATTTTCCAATTTTTTGCCTCTACAAATTTAAACGTGCCAATTACCCATCTCACATTACATTCCCTGCTCTTGACCCTAGGGGGGAGAGATTGTCCATGTTTCCTTCGAGTCATGTGACACTTGGAGGAGAACGCCGGATCCCCAGATCTGACGCAATGGACGATGCCTGCGTCAACCAGCAGCACACTTGTGGGAAGCCATCTACCCACCCCAAGGGAGAGCAAGCCAATCTCTCTCCCTCTGGACCCCAGGATCGTAGTGGTAGCGCCTTAGCCCGCTACACCACTCCAGGCCCTTTTTGACCCAATTTTGAGCATAATCTTGTGTAAACTAATCAGCGATTCAATCAGACTGGGTCTTGACAATGGCCAATGAGGATCTTGAGTCTGATGCTCAGTTGTTTTGAGTTTGTCCTGGCCTGCTCTTGAGTTGAGCAGCAAAGTGTTTTGGGTCTTGACCTTTGCACCTCAAAGGTTTGAGTGTAATCTTGTATCAAAGCAAAATCAAATAAAAATGTTATTCACAACTATTATTCACAATTATGCTCTTCACAACTGATTACTGTCACTAAGCAGCTTCACAGAAATCAAAAAATCAAAAAGGTTAACAACACTGGAACAAAGGATAAGAAATAGACCCCCTGAGCAAGACAAAGGGCAACAGTGGCAAGGAAAAACTCCCTCAGAGCTGGTGGAAGAAACCTTGGGAGGAACCAGGCTCACAAAGGGGTGGGGTGGGGGTATAACTACCTATAATAACTAATAATACACAGTTATTTAGGTGACACTGAACCCCCACACGTCTGTTCTAATACTCAGGTGTACTGAAGTTAGTTGCTGAATGTTAGTTCGCTGGTGGATGGGAAAACTAGTCCAGGTCTAGTAGCTGGGATGAAGTTGTGACAAGGGAGCTTGGGATCCTTCTCAGATGGGGCAGAGGAGCTCAAGGTTAGCATTTCATTAAGATCATTATTAACTCTGGATGTGGATGCCAGTTACATTAATATTTATATTTAACATATTGCTGATACACTGCTTGTCCACTCCCTGTTTGTGTGTGTGTGTGTGTGTGTGTGTGTGTGTGTGTGTGTGTGTGTGTGTTGTATAAATTTTGTGCTTTTTGTAAGTTGACGAGATTTGACTCGGACTCTTGTGTAAAAACTATTGACGTATTTCAATCAGAGTATGCTGTTTACATGACGCACTTGAATAATCAGATAACTACAGATACCCAATTAAGATTAGATTGGATGTGTGTAAACACACTCAATATAAACCAGATCAAACAAATCAGATCAAATCAAATCCGACCTTCACAGGAGGGTCAAACGAATTAAAGAGGCAGAGACATGACTTTCAAAATAATTTTATTTTCAACAAAAACAGAAAGGAAAAGGAGACAGTTAACAATAAATCTTCAGTTTAATCTAGAGATTTGTATCCAGCCCTGAAAATAACTTGAAGTCCCTGTTTTCCTTTAAACGAGGCCAAAAAGCAGCTGGAGGTTCAAATCCTAAAAAATCCTACAAATAAAAATAATTAGACCATTATCTCCTTCCTCCTACAGTCACATCTATGGTCCTTAGAAGCGTTCCTAAAATCAGGGCAAGCAGACGAAATAATAAAGTCAACTATTCTGATACTTATAATGAACCCACCACCACCACCACTCCCCAGAGTACAAGCGGCTCGCTCCACTGCTTAGATTTATAAAAGTTAATGAGGACCTGGACGTGAACTTAAGATGTCCACAGCAAAGCGCCCACTCCAGCTCTGTTAATGGAAATAAATGACCACATTAAACGCTTCTGAAGTCTCACAAAGTGATGTAGAGGACAAACTTTAACCCAGTAAGCTCATACTTACCCTCCAGCGGCTTCCTCAAACTGCAGACTTCGAGGCTCCAGGGCAGGACACACTCAGAAACTCCTGAAACACAAGTGGAGAAAAAGAAAGGAATGAGATTTCTTGGTGAGGCGGCACATAATTAGGCCATCCAGGCTGGTCAAACACATGCAGGCTGACTCCAGGTGGTCCAGATTTAACAGATTCTTATAGAGCTTAAGTGGAAATCCTTATTTGTAGCAGTTAATTGTTTTATTACAGATTAATTTCTCAACACAGAACATCCTCAAAGATTCCAACACTACTGTTACATTAATCACAGACAGGAGGACGAGTCACAGAACAAATCAAGATGGTAATTTGGTCCAAACACAGTCAGGAGGAGGTGATTTAGTCCAATCAGTCCAGAAGAGGAGTTTCACAGAAAAAGGTGGTAATTAGGACAAATCGCAGTCAGGAGGAGGTGATTTAGTCCAATCACAGTCGAGAGGAGGAGCTACACAGAAAAAGGTGTCAATCACAGTTGTGAGTTGTTGGCCACATTACCATGGTAACTCTTGCTGCATGGTAACTGTGCTCCAGGGAGCTGTTTAAGGTCCATAACTGAGGATTATGGATTGTAAACATATGACAGACTGTCACCCCTAGTAGTGATATGAGTGACACTAAGCTCAGTGATATCTGCAGAACATCCTGAAACCACATGTCGTCCCTCATGGCAGGGCGTCCGATAATGCAACACCACTTAATTAGTTTTATTTAAAGCAACATACAGCATATACAGTGTAGTGCAAAGGTATTCATCCCATTTTGTTACAACCTGGATTTAAATGTGTTTTAATCTGATTTGTATTTGATGCATCTGCACAAAATGCTCTAAGTTGCTGAAATGAAATGAGAAAAAAAAATATATAAAAAATAATATTTGGAAATAAATAACTGAAAACTGCCCCCTTTGCTAAGAAGCCCCTAAATAGTTCTGGTCCAATCAGTTACGTTCAGAAGTTTGCTTACTGCTTAGTGAAATGAAGTCCACCTGTGTGCAATCTAAGTGTAAGAAGAAAAAGCTGCACCTCATTATAAGCCGCATGGTTTAAAGCGTGGAAAAAAAAAGTAGCTGATGATTCCTCAGACCATCAAATCCATTATCATCAAGTGGAAAGTACATGGCACCACAACAAACCTGCCAAGAGAAACCTGCACACCAAAACTCTCAGACTGGTCAAGGAGGGCATTAATCAGAGAGGCAGCACAGAGACTAATCCCTGAAGCAGCTGCAGAGTTCCCAAGCTGAGATTGGAGTATGTGACCAAAGGACCACGATAAGCTATACACTCCATAGAGCTGTGCTTTATGGAAGAGTGGCCAGAAAAAAAGCCTTTACTTACAAACCTGCTCCCCTAATGTATGGAGGAAAATGCTCTGGTCAGATGAGACCAAAATGTACCTTTTCAGAACTTTACAAATGATTCATCCAAATGATTGCATTTCCAGTACAAAAACACTCTGGATGATCAATTTCTGAGTGTTTTTCTAAGCGTTTATACGCAAAATAATGGTTAAATTCATACAAATATTAAAATTCTGTAAATATTTACATCTCAAATGAAGAGCCTAGGATCTCCTGAAAATAACATTATCTATATAAGGTTTAAAGCAGTTGCACTGGTGACCGGTGACTGGCCTATGGACACACAACTTTTCCAAGTTTGCTTTTGGGATTCCCCCAGTTTGTACGTGCTAATTCCCCAGCTCCACTAGGACTCTCCCCCTCTCACACAGGATTCTTCTGACACTTCCAATTCATGTAATGTATTGCCTCCATTTTGTACCATTGCTGG
Organism: Acestrorhynchus altus; assembly: GCA_034509495.1. Taxonomy (NCBI): domain Eukaryota; kingdom Metazoa; phylum Chordata; class Actinopteri; order Characiformes; family Acestrorhynchidae; genus Acestrorhynchus; species Acestrorhynchus altus. Next base: position 28,964,920 of record CM067510.1, on the reverse strand, counting down.
ACAGCCAACATACTCGGAGGAAAGCACCAGGTCACTGAGTGTGATGTGGGGGAGAGAGCATGGACAAATTTGCTCTCTCAAACCCAGGATTTGAACCTGCATTCCTCAGATCGTGGTGGTGGTGCATTAGACAGAGTCACTTTTGGATCTATGAAACAGTGCTCATCTGAAAAATGCTCATCTGAAAAAACAGCTCTGCTCTTCTAGATCCTTCAGTCCTCATTAGGTGGCCACTGCTCATCCTGCCTATCATCTCTAAACTGCAAACAAAGACTGTAAACAGCTCCGGGCTTTTCTGCTTAAAGCCAGAAGAAGACAGAGTTAAATCTCTACATTCTGCTTGTGTTGATGCCACTCTTACACAGTTGCCTGTATGTAGTGAATGGAAACATATTCCACTTTTTCCCCCAAAAATTGTATTTGTGCAGAAGCTTTGCAAAACATTCAGATGGAAACTAGCTATTTACACCCAAATTCATTACCTAGTTCTGGTACCTACATTCATACCTGGATAAGAGCAGTGTTGCCATGACAATGATTCTTAGAAAAGCCCTAATAAACAACCTGTTCCTAGAACACCTGAGTGTCATTTCAGAGTGTAAATGGTATGACACTCCAGCCCAAGCTTGGGCTTTTATAAGGTGAAACATTGATAACCCATCATTAGGACTCCCATGCACTCAGCCACATATGACAGCATCTCATTTGTGCTAGGCACCATTGTTTACCCACACACCTCTGACCCTTAATCTCTGTCGCCATGGCGATAGGCCTATAGAGCTCTGTCACAGGTCTATACGGGTCAATATGTGTGGCTTTCACATGTATTATGCTATTGTTGCAGTATATTACTCATATGTCATTTTAACAGTTACTCTGGTCAGGTGTACACCTACAGAGTCTGATCTAAAATACTTAATGTTTGTAGCTTTATTTATATACTTACCCTTCACACAATCCAGCTCAAGGCCAGCTTTTGCTGGTAACTGGCCTCAGATGCTCTAGGCTGGTCTTTGATTTTCTCCATTGTGGCACTAATAAATACCTTAAAGCTGGTCATCCAGGAGAAAACATACCCTATACTGGTAAGTTAAATGGTTGAGCTGCTTAACCAGTCAACCTCTTGACCAGTATAGAATATGTTTTCAGTTTTATGCATTAGTTCCTACTGAAAAAATAGACTGTCCAGCTTAAATCGGTCAAAATGGTCAAGCTGGCTGACCAGGTTAGCTATTGCATAACATAAGGTCTATTTTACTTGGGTTTGATGGTTTAGCTGGCATGGTCAGCTAGACCAAGCTAGACAACTAGTATGACCAGGCTTGTCCACAAGACCAAACCGGTTGAAGTGCATGACCAAGCTGGAAGAGAAACATGACCAGTGTGTCCAAACATGACCAAAGTCAAGAACAACATACATTATGCTGGTCAAGAGCTTGTTAACCACCTAGTTTACCAGTAAAGGATATGATTTCTTCTGGATGACCAGCTTTTCAATCATTGTGACCCTCAAAGACCAGCCTATAGCTGTATTTGTCTGCAGGGACTTTGTTCATTTTCTTTTGTATTGTATTAGAATATTTTATAAAAATAGGCATTTATGAATTATTTGACATATATTCATTATATATTTTATTTATATTACATTTATAATTTTGTTATTAGACCAAAATGACATGTTATTGACATATATTACTGCCCTTTGATAATTGATTTTATAAAATTGAGGTAAACATAACATATAATAAAACTGACCATTTGTGCTGTATAACACAGTGTAGAAACACAGATGAATTTGAACACTTCCTCATCAATAACAGGCACCAGCACCAGACACATAAACAAACACATGAGTGTCTGAGCTGTGTTTAAGGTGTGTACACACAAACTGAATTAAAGCTCTGTGCTTTTCATGGAAAAATCCTTCGTTATGTTGCTTACAAACATCTGACCTTTACAGTGTCCAGTGACTCATAATGATCATTGGATATTTATATATATATAGTATATAAATATGAACAAACATTCCACTGTTGCTTAGTAACGGGACTCACAGTTCCCAGTCATCAGGTAGGTCTTGTGGAGTGATCCCGGTGTGCAGTGGCCACCACCTACCAAAAGTGCTTCAGGGAAAGAATGAATGCTCATGTAGGCTTTTTTCACCAAAAGAACTTCGACTGGTTCTGTTCATGCTCAAAGGAACCATGGTGTTTTTCAGCAAACCAGCCCACTTTTATACCATTTTAGTGGAACCGAGGCTACATCACAGAATACGTCATCAACAGATGGAGCTGTGAGAAGATGGTGGAGTGCATTGGCTACCTCCTAACATTTGTGTTGTTATAGATGTTTTTTCAAAAAAGCATCAAATTTTGTTGATAAAATATAGAGGATCTAAAAGACTACAACATGCGAGATGACTGGTATGTCATTGATCCTTGCTCCTGTACAACTAGACACTCCCACAGTGGTTCACACTGAAAAATCACACTTCATAACAGAGCCACCAGCACATCTCTCAGATGGTCAATTGCCTTTGTAATGAGGGGTTTCTGCACTACAGCACTCTACAATATCCCCCTATATAGAGCTGTGGATTGACCATATTGCCTGCTATTCTGATCACGTTCAACATTTCTCCTCCTCAGTACCAGTTCCTCCCCTGTTTTTTGCTACCTTAATGCACGGACACTGTCAACTCGTTCTCCACTTGAGGAGCAACCATTTTTCAGTACCTAGATCTTTTCTTCATGCTATGTTAAATGTAACTGTTGTCTTCATCTACAGTGACATGTTAGTAGACATCTTTGTAGGCATTTTAAACACTCTCACTCTTAGTCATGTCAGCATGCTTCAAACTGGCCACCATCATCCCTGTTCTGAAGAGTAAGCATTATTATAATTGTCTTTTCAATATTTTTTGTTCAAATGTTTTTTGTTCCAGTACCATTTATGTTGCAGCATAAATACAGTAACACTGTATTGTAGTTTGATAAATAATGCCATGATATGAAATATATAATACATAAAATATATTAAACATAAATAACATAAACATAAAATCCACAAAAAATCATTGGCCGGTGATTTATCACTTGCTTTTTCGTGTGTGTGTCCTGCCATAGTTAAATCCTCCACTAGTTCACCATAGTTCTCTCTTTTCTGGTGCTTCCTTAAAGTGTCTCCTGAAACTCCAGATAATAAATGCTGAGTTTCCTCACTGCATACCACTGTATGCTCTTTAAGGGTGAAGCTATCGCTCCTTACTCCTGTATAACTTGACACACCCACATGGTTTGTGCTGCAAATCTACTAATCTTTGGTTCCTGTTGCAAAGAAACTTTACATCTTCCAGAACCTAATTTTGTTGGTGGAAATGTGCATGCTGTGCATCCATAGCCCTCACAGTCCCCTGATCTGAACATCATAGAAAATCTGTGGATAGGCCTCAAAAGAGCAGTGCATGCTAAACAGCCCAGGAATCTCACAGAACTGGAAGACTTTTGTGTGGAAGATTGAAAAAGTTGAAAATCCCTCGAAGAAGAACTGAAAGACCCTTGGTTTCAAAAAGCACTTACAAACTGTGATAATTGTCAAAGCAGGCACTACTGGGTTTTTTGGGTCCTTTTCCTTTTTTTGTTATTTTGAACATGTAACAGGAATTATTCTTCTTGTTTTTATGTTTACCTGCATCTGTTCTAATGGAATTTGATGTATATACACTAAACACTCTCTTATTGATCAGAGACATGGTGTCTAATAATGTGATTAGGGACTTAAATCTATGTTTTTTGCTTACAAAGGGAAGGTTTCATCTTTAATCTCATGCCTTTTAGACATCATTACATCTTAAAGTAACAGACAGATGCAGTCATTTTGATCAGGGGTGTCCAAAATGTAAGTTGTCAGTTGTAAGGAGAGATTCTCATTGCTTGCTGACTGACATAGAGGTCTGTTTAATGTGAATCATCATCACAGCAGTATTGCTGGGCAGACCCTCGAAATATCAGTCCATCTGAGATCTGAAGAGAACCTCACTTTACTCCAGTATGCTATGGATGAAAAGACAAAGTTCTTTTTGACTCCTAATGCTGCACTGAACTTTCCCCATGCCTCTCCCCCCTGCTCTGCGTCAAATTGGGTGGGTGCATTTTCTTTCGTAACCTTGGAAGTGCACACATCAAAGTAGCTTTGGTTGTGTCTTGTTCACTCTCAGTGCTGAAGAACGCTGTTTGAGCCCAGCTGGAGGTCTGCTCTCCCGCTGTGTGTTCTCCAGTCCTGTTACTTTCTACTGAAACTCCACTCAGCTTCAGGCCGGCTGGATATTAATTATAGCTGCTCTTGGATGGAAACACACTACACTTTAATCAGCCATACATGACTGTTGTGATGAAAGCATTTTAGACACTTGCAACAACCAATTCTGACCCTATTTATCTTTCATGTGCGTTAAAATGTGTGTTACTTTTATGTGAAATATTTCTGATGTTTAACTGACAGAGCTGACAGAAACTGTGGGGAAAGTGCAGGTTGTTAATCCAGCCCATATCAGTATTACATTTTTCTTTATGTAGGATTATACACTGGTCAGCCATAATATTATGACCACCTTGTTTCTACCTGTACTGTCCGTTTTATCAGCTCCTCTTACCATACAGGAGCACTTTATGGATATATCATTTTATAATTATTTTATAGGCTTTTATACATTATATACAGCTACAATTACAGACTGTAGTCCATCTGTTTCTCTGCATACTCTATTATCCTCCTTTGACCCTGTTCTTCAATGGTCAGGACCCCACAGGACCGCCACAGAGCAGGTATTATGTTGGTGGTGGGTCATTCTCAGCACTGCATTGACACTGACATGGTGATTGTGTGTTAATGTGTGTTGAGCTGGTACAAGTAGATCAGACACATGCTGGCATTTTTAAACCCCTCAGTGTCACTGCTGGACTGGGAATAGTCCACCAACCAGAAATATCCAGTCAACAGCATCCTGTGGGCAGTGTCCTGTGTGCACTGATGAAGAACTAGAGGATGACCAACACAAACTGTGCAGAATCAGATGAGCTTCTGTCTCTGACTTTACATCTATAAGGTGGAGCAACTAAGTAGGAGAGTCTGATAGAGTGGACAGTGAGTGGACATCAAGATGTCATACCTGATACCATATAGAGTTGTGCTCAAAAGTTTACATAGCCCAACAGATTTTTTGCTTTCTTGGCCTTTTGAGTGAGCCACTGATGGTTCTGCATTGTCAGTCATGAGGAAAGCAAAAGAATTCTCAATGGAGAAAAGGTAGTTCAACTGGATAAAACAGGAAAGGGATAGAAAAAGATATCAAAGGAAGATCAAACTGTGATTAACAAATGGAAAATCAGGGCTTCTGTAAAAACCAATCCAGGTCAGGTAGACCAAAAATTTTGGACACAACTGCCAGGAAAATTGCTCGGGATGCAAAGAAAAACCCACCATTAACATCAGCTGAAATACAGGACTCTCTGAAAACTAGAGGTATGGTTTCAAGATGCACAATAAGGAGGCACTTGAAGAAAAATGGGCTGCATGGTTGATTCACCAGAAGAAAGCCATTACTGCACAAATGCCACAAAGTATCTCATCTACAGTACTCCGAACAGCACAGAGACAAGCCTCAGAACTTCTGGAACAAGGTAATTTAGAGTGATGAAATCAAAATTGAACTTTCTGGCCACAACCATAAACGTTACATTTGGAGAAGTGTCAACAAGGCCTATGGTGAAAGAAACACCATTCCTACAGTAAACTACAGAGGTGGATCGCTGATGTTTTGGGGATGTGTGAGCACATGAAGGCACATGAAACTTGGTCAAAGTTGAAGGAAAGATGAATGCAGCACATTATCATCAAATACTGGAGGCAAAACATGACAAGGATCCAAAACAAAAGGCCAGGTCGACCTGTCATTGGCTACAGCAGAACAAAGTGAAGGTTCTGGAGTGGTCATCTCAGTCTCCTGACCTCAATATCATTGAGCCACTCAAGAAGGAGATCTCAAACACGCAGTTCATGTTAGACAGCTCAGGAATTTACAGGAACTGGAGGCTTTTTGCCAAGAATGGGCAGCTTTACCATCTGAGAAAATAAAGAGCCTCATCCACAACTACCACAAAAGATTTCAAGCTGTTATTGATGTTAAAGGGGGGCAATACACGGTATTAAGAACTGGGTATGTAAACTTTTGATCAGGGTCATTTGGATGATTTGTTTGTCATTATGATTTAAAAAGAGAAAATATTGTCATTTCACAATAAATGGTTTCACCCAACCACTAACCATGAAAAAGGTTTTTGTGTTATCATTCATATTCTCTGAAAAAGAAATCAAAACTTCTGCTGGGGTATGTAAACTTTTGAGCACAACTGTATCTGATTGGAAAAGATTTCTGACTGCATGCAGATCTGACATCTATCAAGGTGTGTTAAGTTTAGTAATTATCTGGCAATAATAATAATAATAATAATATTATTATTATTATTATTATTATTATTATTATTATTATTATTATTACTGTGGATATAAGACAGAATACACAACACAGTCACACAGTTTAAAAACCCAATCCTCTCTCAGCTCAGCGGGACAGAGGCTAATTTTATCTATTGGAGGCTAATGAACACAGTGACACTATTATGCCTCTCTAATGCAAACCACACACTGCTGTCACACCCCCACAGTAAACACACAGCTACTGGCAGTCTCTCTCTCTCTCTCTCTCTCTCTCTCTCTCTTGCTCTCTCTCTCTCTCTGTAGGGAAGTAGAATGAGTGGAGTGTGAGTGCAAGTGTGTGTGTGTATGTGTGTGTGTGTGTGTGTGTGTGTGTGTGTGTGTGTGTGTGTGTGTGTGTGTGAAGAATGAAGGTGGAGAGCAGGGTCAGGATGGAGGAATGAAGGTGGGGAGCAGGGTCAGGATGGAGGAATGAAGGTGGGGAGCAGGGTCAGGATGGAGGAATTAAGGTGTAGAACAGGGTCGGGGTGGAGGAGTGAAGGTGGAGAGCAGTGTTGGGGAGGAGCAGTGAAGGTAGACAGCAGGGAGGGAGTGGAGGAGAAAAGTTGGAGAGCTGGCTGGGGGTGGAAGAAGGAAGCTGGAGAGCTGGCTGGAGTTGGAAGAATGAAGCTGGAGAGCAGGCTGGGGTGGAGGAGTGAAGCCGGAGAGCAGGCTGGGGGTGGAGGAGTGAAGCTGGAGAGCAGAATGCGGGTGGATGAGTTAGGAGGAGAGCAGGGAGGGGGTGGAGGAGTGTTGTCTGGCTGTAGGAGACTCTGTGGGCCACTTAAACTTTCTCTCTGCTTCTCACATGAATAATGCAGGCGGGCTTATTCTAAAGGCGAAGGACCTGATTCAGAATGGGGTAGTTAATGGTCAACTCAATCCGGTTCTGCCCTTTAGCACCCCGTGCACATAGTGTTGAAGGGTGTTCAGGGGTTGGACCAGGTGCTTAAGTTTAAAATTTGACTTTGACTTGTCTGTGTATGTCTCCACCCACATGGCTATGTGGTGCTTTTGGTGTGGTCAAACAGGGCATCTTGTCCGTGCCTGTCTGGTAAAGGTGGACAGGACCAAGGGCGATCCCGTGAGTGAGGTGGAGGAGATGATTAGATGATTTTAATTGTACAGGAGACAATCTAGACAGGAACCACACTGCTCCTCGCAGGCGGCTGTGTGAGTAGATGTTTTAGAAGGACAGAAAGCATCTTCTTACTCATTGCAGCAGTGGTGGGATGTAGCAGAGGTCCAAATAAAAATGTTCTGCCAACAGTACACTTTCAGTATCATTATGGACAAAATCCGATCTCTTAAAACTCTAGAGATATAGTGTGAAATAGTGGAGCTCCAGGGTTTGGGGGAGTCCACAGGAAATCACATGTTCAGAATGTGATGGAAATAGATGCTCCTTCAAAGTTCTTTTTTGGGCTTGAACAGAAAAATGGACAGAAAAGGTTTGTGCATGTTCTGTGGATAGAATCAGGGGACCTCATATCTGAGCCCTCCGAAATTCACCTGCAGACAGTCAACTTTGTCTCAAAGCTGTTTGAGAGTAAGCAGGCCAGTGCACAGGCTGCAGAGGCTGCGCAGCCGCAAACCAAGATCACAGAGCAGTCCGTCACACAGCTGAATGCTGAGCTCTCATTGGGAGAGCTATATGAGCCCCTCCAATGTATGGAGAACAGGTACCACAACAACCTTGCTTTTTATGGCATAAAATGGCTTGTGTAGATCACCTACCAAATCTCCTTGCAGACATTCAGGCAATGCTGGTGAACTTCTTCTGGGACAAGGAGGAACAGGACTGGTTCACTTAGCAAGCAGGACTGCTGCCTTTCATCTCCAGTTCATTCAGAGACAGTAAAAGCATTCTATATTTTACCAGATGATGGAAGTCAGTCTGTGGTCACACTTTCACTGCGTGACCTTTGTGTGATCATTTCCAGCCCATTTCACACTGCACTGTGACCCCGAGTATCAGAGTTGGCACCAATAGCTCCCTCTTTTCAACTTTTATGGGCAGTTGGATAAAGGCATGTACCGAGAGATTCCAACATTTGCTAAGAAACTTCTGAGCTTGTTTGGCTCAACATACTTGTACAAGAAGACATTCTTGGTTTTGAACATTAACAAGAACTGCATGAGGATACGACCGACGACCTGCGTGACATCTTACACATCAAAACCAGATATATGGATTATATATGCTACACCACATGTTCTGTTCTTTTATGTGTCAGAACAGCGCTGATACACCATGGCATGAAGTTCACTTGGAGAATGGAGAGTGCTGTTAACCACTGTTAACTAAGAACGTGTCAGACCTGCAATGGAGAATTTTACATACTGTTGTTTCTGTAAATTCTTTTATCTCATTTTAAACCCAGAGGTTATATATATATACACACACCTTGTATATCATATGAAATAATTCATCTTTGTCTCATACTTCTTCTTCCACCACTTACTCTGTTTCTCTGTTTCTATCCATAGTGAAATTTCAATGTTCAAGCAACAACAGACCCTCAGGGGGGATGCGCTTATGGCCAACTTCATCTTTGGATGTAGATACACGAAGAGTGTGAGCTCTAAATGTGTGCTGGCAAACGTCTTGCAGAGCCAGGGTAAACTTGCCATTTGGAAATCGCTCAGGCTGGTCTCGGAGAGAAAGAATACCAGCTGGAGTTTTTGTTCCATCCAAATATGCAGAATGTGGCTGAGTGTGAGTAGAAGAGGTTCGTCACAGTGCAGTGAATCAGTGAATGACGTCTCTCTTTCTCAAATGGTTAATAAGGAACTACATAGAATAAAAAACTATATAGTTGGACTATAGCTAGCTCTTTCTCTCTCTATCTATCTATCTATCTATCTATCTATCTATCTATCTATCTATCTATCTATCTATCTATCTATCTATCTATCTATCTATCTCTTTATTTCGCCAAGTATGTTACACATACAAGGATTTTTTTCCTCATGTAACAAGTACACAGACTATTTACTTATCCTTTCACTCTAATACTGTAATCACTTACATATATCCTTACATATTCTTTTCACACATAGAAACTCTATTCCAACAACTCCTTACTTACCTTATTATTATTGCATTATTATTTTTTTATACATGTGACTTTGAACTGTTCTGAGTGCTGTTGCTGCACACTGATCTTTTATTCAAGTGATCTGAGAACATCCCATAATTTATCCTTTAAATGTCCTGCAATTAAAAAATGTCACAAACATCATCAACAGACCTGTCAGGAGTGTGGCAGGACTGTTATTGCTGTATCCTCTGTGAATGATTAGTTGAGATGACATGAGCAGATCTACAAGACAGCCGAGAAGACCCAATTCGTCCTCAAACAGGGATCTGTGGTGTCTGTAAATATTATGATGTCACCCCGTGAAATCTGCCCAACAGCACAACATTGTACCTGTCTGTCAGTTTTAATGGGGCCCAGGCTACAACAGACCAGAACAACCCAGAGGAATTCCAATCCCATAACTCTATAGAAGTCCCTGAAATAGCTGAGAAAATCTCCAGAAACCTCAGAGTGTTCCCAGAGGAGCTCTGTACAGATCAGTATCTGCATAAGAATCATAATTACTCATTCAAGGGAGATAAAAATCGCAGCTATGATATTATATCCCAAAGATATCTTGGTGTGAAAGGACCTTAACCTAACAGAAACCTCACAAAATTCCGATATGAACAGTACAAATCTGAGAAACTGGAACTCTGGAACTTTCAGAGTAGTCTGGGCAAAATCCCAAAGAAATCCCAGAGAGATCCTGATGATACAGAAATTCCATAAAAGGAGTAATTCCAGAGAGGTTATGATCGAAGATAAACCCATGAGAGTAAAAAACTCCCAGAAAGAAACAAAGAGATCCCCGAAAGAAATTCCAGGGATATCAGAGAGTGATTATGGAGGGGGTTTGACAATAAAACACCCAGAATTACTTTAAAAAAAAAAAAAGAAAGAAAGAAAAAAAGCAGGGTCAGTGTTAGAAAGTGTGTGTGTGATGAAGGTCACTGTAGTGTGTGGCAAGAGAGTGAGAGAGACAATCTGAAGGTTCATATTTTAAATTCTCTCAGTTTTTTCAAGGTGAACAAACACAGTTCAGACACACACTATTGCATGACAAACAACTAATATGTACAGTTACGTTACTGCGTTTATCTGACACATACTGAAATGGTCTTGGACCAAAATGATAAAATAAAAACATAATTTAACGTTCTTCAATATTAACATTAAGCCTTCTGTCTGAAATCTCTGTTATTAATGCAGACGGGACTGCAGACTAGCTCAGGTGTAAGACAGTAGCAGAGCTGATGATCACATAGTGCTGAAAACTGCTTCCCTCTGAACCCTCTCTGAAAGTCTTGTTCAGTCTTCTCATTCTTTAGTCCAATCATTAACCACAGTTTCCACAGATACTGGATGCCAGAGAAACTGTGGGGTCCTGACCACTGAAGATCAGACTGAACTAACAAAGCATGCAGAGAAACAGATGGACAACCGTCTGTAAGAAACTACAAAGTGCTCCTGTGTGGTAAGAGGAGCCATGTTGCCATTTTGGAGCTAAAAACACAGGAATGAATAAATGTAAACTCCTGCAGACATGGAAACAAGGTTACATTTTACTGTGGTTATGGTTGTGGGTAAGGGTTAGGGTAGAGGTAAGGTTTAGGTGGAGGTGGAGGTTCATGTCATACTGTATAAATACACTTCCTAACATTCTCTGTTCAAATCATTTTGAACAATTTCATCAAAACTCCTGAAAGTAACATATGTATGAATTCCTTTTGACACCAGGTGGGTCTGAAACTGTGCCCTATGCTGGAGGTACATACAGTATGTACACAAGGAGACTTGTTTGAGACAATAAATGCTCCTAAAATTGACCCCTGGGGATCCCTGGACACCGGACTCACTTTCTGAAGTAACTAACCATTCATATCTAATTACTTCCAAGGAGAGAACCGGAGAGAACTGAACCCAAATGAGCTCAGTAGTTCCGTTAGTCTATGTTAAACCCAGAATATGAGCACTTACTGTTGAAGAGCAAGAAGAGAAATATAGTGAACTGAAATAAGAAGGAAGAGTACGACATAAAGAAGAGACGGAACAAACTGATTAAGAAGGTCAGTTCTGTCCTAGGAAGTCCCTTTGACCCAGTGCAGGTTGTGGGAGACAGAAGGATGGCATCCGTGCTGCAAAATGACTCCCACCTCATGCATGAGACTCTGACAGCACTGGGCAGCTCCTTCAGTGTCAGACTGTTTCATCCTAAGTGTGTGAAGGAGCAATATCACAGGTCCTTCCTCCCTGCTGCTGTTAGACTTATACAACCTGTACTGCTCTGAGCAGACCATGGACACACACACTGAACTCCACACACATTAGAGTTTTGCAATACAACATTAAGTGCAATACTCCTTCCATCTCCCCACATGCAATTACCTGTAATTATCTGTAATTTATCTGTATATATTTTTGTTTGTTTACTCTTTATGATGTTGTAGATACTATACTATATATATAATGCTTCATCTATTTCTTGTACCGACTGCCTTCCCGCTGCAACAATGTGAATTTCTCCACTGTGGGACTAATTAAAGATGATCTTATCTTTTAACGGAATGATTAATGCACTATCCCTATCCTAAACAAACTTTGCATTTTGGTGCTGTCAGGGGAGCTGGAGTCTCTTTTAAGAAGCTAATCTCTACCAGCACTTCTCTAATACTAATAACGCTCATGTTCACTAATGATTTCTGCTTTGAATTTCTAAAGAAGTGTGTGCTTAAAGATGTGCTGACAGGCTGGAATGGAGATAAAGAGACAGACGGGTGGTGTGAAAAAGTCTGTTCAGGACTCCTTTTTAACCCCACTTCCAATTGTCCAGAGAAGACTTTCTACTATGTTTTACAGGAGAAGTGCTGCGAGGATTTGATTCCATTCTGCAACAGTGTTGCTGTGAGGTCAGGATGTTAGATGATCACCACCCATTCTCCTCCACAACTCCCCACCTCATCCCATCCAAAACTACTGGATGGAGCTCCATCATTCCAGAGAACACAGTTCCATTGCTCCACAGCTCAGTGCTGGGGGGGATTTATAAAATTCAAAGCTCTAATAATTCTCTCATCATCAAAAATCTAGCTGCGTTCCAGAAGGAATCAAACAGCGGTAATGAAACTTGTTGAGTAGGTTTGACATTGTGAGACATGTGAGCAATTCAAGTTTCACGCTCAGTCGTGCACGTGATTTATACAAGGACAGGCCTTTTCATTTTACCTTACTGACTATATAAGGTCATCCCATTGCACATGCTTTCCATTTTGATTTGGGTTGTTGTGTTGAAGCATCCTTTGAGGCAAAGTATGTCTTTGAGTATGAGTTTGAAAGCAAGTTCTAGAGGGTTTACATCAAAAGGCTTGGGAAGTGGGATGTTATTCTCTTAGTGCCAGCACCATCTGCAAGTGGCTGCACGATGCAGGACTACATGCACGCAGACTGTCACACATACTCTCCTTAACAGCATGTCAACATCACCAAAGACTGCAATGACATTGTGCCAGACTGTCTTGGAGTCACTCAAAATGGCAGTGGGTCATCTTCAGTGAAGAGTTCCATTTTTGTCTTGGTGGAGATGACCAATGGAGCCGTATGTGATGGCATCAAGGTCACCATATTCCCAGAATTATCTTCATTTGAAAATGTGTGGGACGCTACTGGAGGCGCTATACTGAGAGACACTTCTTCTGTATGTGTAGATCAATAAATATTACCCATATCAATCTGAAATGTAATTGTTTATTGTTCCAGGTTCCACGATATTTAATTATTTATTTTAACCTTTCTAGTAAACTTTATTACATTATTCTCAAAGTAGAGTGGAGGTTTTCCCTTCATCCACCACCTCATTTTCTAAACAAAACTCTTAATTCTTAACTTCTTAACTGTTTGCTCAAATAAACCACCAATAAAACACAAACAGAATGGGAACAGCACTCTTCTGAGAATGGTACAAAAATAATGACCAAACTGCTCCAAATCAGAGAGTATTTATAACAATCCAGCAGACAGAAGCACTTTCAGCCACCTGCTCAGGCCACCAAGGAGCTCCACTCTCAAACAGAAGTTCTTCAAGAGTTCTTCAGTAGGGTTTAGTTGGAGTTGAAAGAGAGGACATCAGGGAAACACAAGCATCTGTTCTGGTTAGGATGTTGTGATTGAACACTGGACATCTTTGCATGTCTTGTATATCTTATGGGAAAACCCAGCATGTTCTTACAGATTCTCAGAGGAACAATGTACAGCCTAGCCAGCACAGAGACATTAAATGCAGCTACTGAAGACAAAGGCTTTTATCAACAAGTCAAACAGCTATGTACTGACAGTATGCAGCTGCATGGCTGGGTCAGTGTTATTTCTTCTTCTTTTAAAGTTAGAACAGTGTAAATCACTAGAACATCTGCAGGGGTGTATATTTCTAGTCTTGATATAATTATTTCATGCAGTAAAAGTAATGTTGGGCTAATACAGTTAGCTGATATGAATTCATCCTTGCAGAGATGAGAATTATGGATGATTCCCTCAGTCCAGTCTGTGCATTTAATAGCCCATAACCATAAATGTCTTTTTGCCTCAAAGGGGCATTTTTACAATGATATTCTATAAAAATGAAGGTCATTTGTTTTGTTCATTCTGATCCAACAGGGAACAAGACATTGTTTGTCATTATTTTGTGTATATCACCATTTCACTCCACTTGTTTCTGCTGGTTTCCTACCACCACCATGCATGCAGTAGAGAACTGTGAAGTACCTCCAAAAATGGTCTATAGAGCCATTAAAACTCAAAGAACCATCCAGATGCTTAAATCCTTCTTTGTAATGGAAAACCTTTAATATTGTAAACATCAATATTTTCAAAATATTTAATACAAGTTGTTTACAAGACAATTACTGTATTTGTAATTTTGTACCTGTTATGCAGGTTTGTATGCAATGGATCATTTGTGTGGAATTGGTCTGGTTTCGGGAGGATAGCACTCAGTGTACAATCTTGTAGAACTCATACCTAAAAGAGCAGCATGATGACTTTATTTCACCACCACAAGCAACGTAATGCAGTCCAGGCTGCTCAGTCTGTAAAATACCTCCAAGAGTGCAGTATTATATAGTATCATCCTCTAGTCCTTTATCAGTGCCCTCAGGACACTGTTGGCGGGATAATTTTGGTTGGTGGACTGTTCTCAATCCAACAGTGACAACGAGGGGTTTAATCCCTCCAGTAGCACTACTGTGATCCACTCATTCCAGCACAACACACGCTAACACACCACCAACATGTCGACCCACCACCCAAATAATACCTGCTCTGTGGTGGTCCTGTGGGGTCCTAACCATTGATCATAAGGTGAAAGTATGCAGAGAAACAGATGAACTACATTCTGTAATTATTGAACTACAAAGTGCTCCTGTACGTTAAGAGGAGCTGATAAAATGGACAGTGAGTGTAGAAACAAGGAGGTAGTTATAATGTTATGGTTGATTACTGATACTTTAACAAAGTACTATTTTAAAATAAGTTTTTATCATGTCGATTTGTCTGTCAGCAGATATAAGGGTTTTTTTAGTTATATCATCCATCCCTAGTTCAAGGCCATCTGTATTATGGTCCAAACGGTCTCCTTTTGAATAAAGGGAAATGTGAAATTTAATATGTTGATATTCAAAACAGTGTATCATAGGATGCCAAATTGTTGTCTTCCCCCAACCCCCAAAAATCAACCTTAAATTTAGCAACAAAAACATCCACATTATATTCTCTTTTTCCTTGTGTAGAGCAGCTGAATGTCCCCAGCGGCACTAAATGTTCATGAATTCATCAAACTGGGGAGATGTGGTCCCCACAGTGCACTAAAACTCTACACAGACACACACAGCCTTTGATACATTGCTGTCCATTGAATAGATATTAATACTGTTGCGATTTTGACAAACATTAAAATTGAAAAGGTCACTGAGATCTGACAAAAGAGACCGATCTGCTGCTGTCTCCGTTCACCACTCACTCTTCTCGAAAGAGTCATGCCATCACTGTCTCTCACCCAGCAGGAGCAGCAGAGATTGGGTCCCTGTCATTTAAAATGTCTGGGTCAGGAGATTTGACTTTATTATATGAAGCTGAAGCTATTTTAAGGAGAACTTCATGCCTGTAATAGCCAGTCAACTGCACAGAGAGGAACATTTTAGACAGATACAAGTTCAGGTCTTCTGGGGTGAAGCTTCGCTGACACTCTCTGGAGTCAACTCCCTTGAAAGGGATGGATCAAACTGGGGGTCATAACATCATGATCATCTACTTCGTTCTACACTCACTGCTCTCCAAATGTCAAGACCCTGCAGGACCACCCCAAAGCAGGCATTATGTGGGTGGTGGGTCTCAGCACAGCAGTGCACATTCCTACCCTCCACTAGCACTGCTGTGTCTGATCCACCTGTGGACACAACACACTAACAACACCACCACCACCATGTCATTGGCAGTGCAGTGCTGAGAATGACCCACCACCCACATAATACCTGCTCTGTGTTGGTCCTGTAGTGGTCCTGAGCACTGAAGATCAGAGTTAAAGGAGGAAGACAAACTATGCCAAGAAACAGATGAACTACAGTCTATAATTATAGAACTACAAAATGCTCCTGTATGGTAATAAAATGGGAAGTGAATGTAGAAACAAGGAGGTTGCCATGATGTGCATTGGGGATGTAAATTGACTGGTAAATCAAGATCTTTGCTTCATGACACCATTGCAGCAGCTGCACCTAGTCAATGATAAATCTCACAACTTCTAGACCCTGAGATATTTAGGTTCTCTATAATCCATTTGTTTAATTGGGAGTTCCATTCATTTGATTAGGAAGAATCCCATATTTGTTATGGTCCCAAGTAGAGAGGTCCACTATACCCCACATTCTGACACACCTGCCTTCATGTTACAGGGTATGGAGTTGTACACACTGAATATTTTAAAGTTTACCATGCGTTGAAACCAGGGCAGCAAAGACTGGAATGTGCATAGACTGGAGGGGTAGCCACGGGATTATATTGGATTGTACTCCACACCACAAGATGATTTCTTGTACTGAATATATTATTTCCTAACTCCAACATGTCGAATATCAGTCTGCAGGATCATATTAAATAGTATTTTAATGAACAGTAATGTATTTCTTTTGGATGTACAAACTGTCTGCAACATCTGATACAAACTCATCCTGATTTAGTGCTTGACATATTTAACCAAACCAGACAGCACCCAAGAATTCTTCACCGCTAAACCCTTCCAGAGGTGATGAAGGGTGTGTGAAAGCAAAGAGAACATTTTAATGAGCAGAGGGTTCTCAAGAACTGGGGTAAACAATCTGGCAGGTCACAGAGTTATCAGATCAGGAAGGCCTATTAGGTCAGAATGAAAACAATGATCAGGTTATTGCTATTTGTAGTCTTACGGCAGCACCATCATCACTAATGTAAATTAATATTAAATTTAATATTAAATCCATTATAGGCCAAGTTTACTTGCTCTCCATTAGCTTTTCATCAACTCGAGGTCAGGTTGGGATGGATTGTTTTAGGCACTGACAGGGTTTGCTTTCCAAACTGGCTCAGTCAGCTTTGGCTAGTATCTGGTCAGAAACTTGCCTAAAGTGTTAGGGTCAATTTACACTTTAATCAATATTCCATCATACATATCAAATAGCTTCACCAGCTCATTCCAGAGGCTGGTACAACAGAGATGCCCAAGCAATCTTGGACTGGATTTTGACTTCCTATGACTGAAATACCCACCTCTGCCATCACTGCACTGTCCTGCCTGTTTTTGTTATTTGTTCTGTCTCTTCTCTGGTTTTGTATTGGATTGTTTCATGTTACATCTTGGTCTTAGCGCAGCATTTCCCTAAATTTGTGAATTCCCTCCTTTGTCACACTCCCTGCAACTCTGATAAGACTTTTTTTTATGTTCTGATTGGTTGACTCAGGGGTGTTGGGAACATGGAAAGCTCTAAAATGTGAAGGGCTGAGGTGCCTCCTGGACCAGGGTTGAGAAGCAGTGCCTTTTTAGGCGGTTACGGTGATTTAAGGAAAGAGGAACTTTCATATAAATGTAAGATCCGTGCATTTGTAAAAACCCTTCTTGCAAGACGTTTGCTCTGCCTCCTGATCCTCACTGTCTTCTACAGTTGAACCACAGAGAACATCTTCACAAGCTACATCACTGGCCTGTAACCATAAGGGCCTTCAGAAAGTGGCGAGGACAGCAGAATCCATCATAGACAGCAAACACACAGACTTTCAGGACATCTTTCAGTCGCAATGCCTGAGGAAACCCTTGACATCAAGTCCAAAAGTAGTCACCCAGCACACAGCATGTTTACCATACAGCCATGCAAGCAAGAACTGCAGCACCCAGGCCAGAATGACCTATTGATCAGTTTCTACCTACAGGCTCTCAGGCTACTGAACATGTCATAAAGCTACTCAATATCCTGTCAATCTTTCACTCTGTCACTTTACTATTAAATTACTGCTATGGACACTGTCACCAAGCAGCTTAAATGCTACAGGCAAAAACTTGAATACTGCATTATACTGTAAGTGTCAATTCTGCTAGAGATTCTGACATTAATGTTCAGGTAGGAATGTTTCTTACACTGTGAACCTTCCATGTGTCAATTCATGCACAGTTCTCATCATATTATATCTAATCATATTATAGTATATTATATATTCTTATCAAATACAACCTGCAGCCTATAGTGATATTTTTTAAATGTGAGGGGACAATTCATGCCCTATACATGGATATTATTTTATTTACATGTGAAATATGAATGTGCTCACTCAAATTTACTATGCTCTCATTCAGACTGGCTTTGCTCTTGTACAAAACTGTGCGCACTCAGAAATAACCTGCTACAGTATAATCGGTCCGTTACAATTTGAAAGCACACAGAAATTGTACCTGCTCACTTGTGGACCGTTCAGTGCTCGAATTTTAGGTTTACCTTGCTTATCTGTTCACAGCATAGAATTTTTCACCAGAGGCACCTAACAAAACTCTCATTATTTCAAGTGTAATATACCTACAGTGGATCCGGAACGTATTCACTTTTTGCACATATTGTTATGTTACAGCCTTATGTCAAATGGATTCAATTCATTTTCTTCTACACATGATACCCCACAATGACAGTGAGAAAAGCTTGTTTTAAATCTTTATTATTGTTAAAATGACTAAAATCTATTAACAAAATAAAACACAAGAATATAAGTATTCATAATCTTTGTTGAAGCCCCTTTGGCAGCAATTACAGCCTCAAGTCTTTTTGAGTATGATGCTACAAGCTTGGCACTTCTGTTTTTTTGGATGTTTCTCCCATTCTTCTTTGCAGAACCTTTCAAGCTCCTTCAATTGGATGGGGAATGTTGGTTAGATATCTCCAGAGATGTTCAATCAAGTTCAAGTCTGGGCTCTGGCCACTCAAGGACATTCACAGACTTGTCCTGAAGCCACTCCTTTGTTATCTTGTCTGTGTGCTTAGGGTTGTTGTCCTGTTAGAAGATAAACCTATGTCCCAGTCTGAGGTCCAGAGCACTCTAGAGCAGGATGCCATCAAGCATGTCTCTGTACATCATGGCATTGATCTTTCCCTCAACCTTGACTAGTCTCCCAGTTCCTGCTGCAGAAAAACATCCCCAAGCATCATACTGCCACCACCATGCTTCACTGTAGGAATGGTATTGGCTGGGGTTGAGCAGTGCCTGGTTCCCTCCAGACATGATGCTTGGCACTCTTTTTTTTCCTTTTTGAGACACTCTACCATACAGGCCTCATTGGTGGAGTGCTGCATGAATGGTTGTCCTTCTGTAAAGTTCTCCTCTCACCCAGAACAATGTTGAAGCTCTGTCAGAGTAACCATCGGGTTATTGGTCTCATCCCTGACTAAGGTCCTCCTACCATGATCACTCAGTTCTATGAAGAGCTCTGGTGGTTCCAAACTTCTTCCATTTATGAATGGGGGAGGACACTGTGCTCATTGGGACCTTCAATGCTGCAGATTTTTTTTTTCAGATCTGTATCTTCATACAATCCTGTCTTTGAGGTCTACAGCCAATTCCTAAGACTTCATGACTTGGTTTGTGCTCTGACATGCATTGTAAACTATGAGATCTTATATAAACAGGTGTGTGCCTTTCCAAATCATGTCCAATCAACTGAATTTACCACAGGTGTCCAATCCAGCTGTAGAAACACCTGAAGAATGATCAGTGGAAACAAGATGCACCTGAGCTCAATCGTGAGGGTCATGGCAAATGCTGTGAATACTTATGTACATGTATTTTTTTCTGTTTTTATTTTAAATAAATATGAAAACAATTCAATTTTTTTTCTCACTTTAACATTGTGGGGTATTCTGTGTAGAATTTTGATTTTAATCAATTTTAGAATAAGGCAGTGATGTTTCAAAATGTGCAAAAAGTGAAACGCTGGGAATACTTTCCAGATGCACTGTATAAAGCCTAGGGCAAGGATGTCCAATCTTATCCGCAAAGGGCCAGTGCAGGTTTTCATTCCAAACAAGCTGAAGCACACCTGATTTTAATCAGTTGGTCTCAGTCTCCAGGTAAGCTCCTTCTTTGTTGAATCGAAAACCTGCAGCCACACTGGCCCTTTATGGATAAGATTGGACACTCCAGGCCTAGGGACACATAAGCTGACCTTTCCATAGAAACCAGTCACTAATAAATCAATAGAACTTTGGACACTCTAGACAGTCAGAGTGATGGACAGTCCTAAATTAAAGGCAGTGGTGTTCTCCTGACCATGCTTTGTAATTATGCACACACACGTCTGGAGAAGAGGCATATCTGATCCGTCAGTGTGGACACTCATCCAAATGATTGATTCTCAAAGGAGAGTGATGAGCTAAGCCACTTTCATCCTCCAGACACTCCACAACAGCTGGATCACTCACTACTGATCATTTCACAGATCATTTCCTAATCCCACCCAATACCTCATTCTGTCCCTGTATCCTATTTAAAGCCTCCACACCATTAAAACTCCACTTACACTTATTTCATAACTTCATAACTGTCAGAACAGTTCTGCTGAAAGTTTTGAATCAGGACATTCACTCAAGTTGGGACTGTTCTAATTCTTGTACATGTCGGGACTGTTCTAATTCTTGGCAAACACTAGAACAATGAAAATGACTGCAATTGATTTTTCATATAAAATATTTAAGCCTGGATGATTTGAAAGTAAACTGGTGACCAGATTCAGAAATACCTTCATAAAAATATAATACCATAAATGTAAAGGTAATTTTTTGGTAAAGCTACCAAAAAAAGGCAAAAGTGCTGACCACCAAGCCACCCTTGTCACACAACTGCAATCAAATTCTCCCAACAATGGTCTAAAATCTAGTAGAAAGTCTTCACTGGACAGCAGAGACAGTTACTCCAATTAATACGTTCATTTCAGAAGAAACAATGAATGAGCAAGTGTCCCAATACTTTTGTCCATATAGTGTATATAGAAAGATCTGATGAAAGAGGCAAAATACCTCTGCATCTCAAGAAAGTGGAATATGGTTAAAAAGCTCATTTGTGCTCATGATTTCACAGACTTTTTTGTTGTCCTGTTGATCATTTTGGCTTAGAGCTCATGAAAATCAGGAATCTCAAAATATTAGAAACGTGTAATTTGAATTTGAATACATCACTAATCACAGTATTTACTTTAAAACAGCTTGAAATATATCACTTTAAATGTAATGAATATAATGTATATGACAGTTTAGTTCAATTACAAAAACAAAAACCTTTTTCACAGTTTTTAAATTTAATTTAGAATTAGCCTATGTATTATATATATTATAATTAACAACCTTGTATGTACAGGCCCCCTAAAAGTTTAATAAATAATCATAAACAATATTAATAAATATATACTTTATTAATGCTTTTGCTCAGTACACACACACACACACACACACACACACACACACACACACACACACATTCATCTTTCCTTCAACTTTGTAGCTCACACATCCCCAAAACATGATCCACCTCCATGATTTACAGCAGGAATGGTGTTTCTTTCACCATAGGCCTTGTTGACAAAAAGGAATATTTATGGTTGTGGCCAAGAAGTTCAATTTTGGTCTCATGACTCCAAATGACATTGGTCCAGAAGTTTTGAGGCTTGTCTCTGTGCTGTTCGGAGTACTGTAGGTCAGATACTTTGTGGCATTTGTGCAGTAAAGGCTTTCTTCTGGTGAATCGACCATGCAGCCAATTTTTCTTCAAGTGCCTCCTTATTGTGCATCTTGAAACCACACTGTTAGTTTTCAGAGAGTCCTGTATTTCAGCTGATGTTATTTGTGGGTTTTTATTTGCATCCCAAACAATTTTCCTGGCAGTTGTGGCCGAAATTTTTGTTGGTCTACCTGACCAACAAAAATGATTGTTGATTTTGGTTTTCACAGAGCCCCTGATTTTCCATTTGTTAATCACAGTTTGAAACACTGCTCACTGGCATTATCAATTTCTTGGAGATCTTTTTGTATCCCTTTCCTGTTTTATACAGTTCAACTACCTTTTCTCGTAGATCCGTTCTTTTGCTTTCCTCATGACTCACAATCCAGAAATGGCAGCGGCTCACTCAGCTTTTATGCACTCTTTTTAGAAGCAAACAGGTCAGGTGAGGATGTTACCTTTAGTAGCCATTCAAACCCATTTGTGTCAACTTCTGTGCAATGGTATGTAAACTTTTGATCAGGGTCATTTGGATGTTTTTCGTTGTCATTATGATTTAAAAAGAGAAAACACAGTTGTTTGACAATAAATAGTTTCACTCAACCACTAACCATGAGTGGAAAAATGTCTTCATATTCTCTGAAAAAAAGGCCAAGAAACCAAAAAGTTTGCTGGGGTATGTAAACTTTTCAGCACAACTGCATGTTGGTGGGTTTCCTCCTGAGAACGGCTTACTTCAGGTCCCTCCACAACATTTCCTGTGTGCTCAGGGTCATTGTCTTGCTGCTTGACCCACATTCTCTTGAGATTCAGCTCACAGACAGATGTCCTGGCATCTTCCTTTAGAATATGGTGGTAGAATTCAGAATTCTTTGTTCCATCAATGATGGTAAGTTGTCCTGGCCCAGATACAGTAAAACAGGCCCACATCATGATATTACCACCGCCACCACGTTTCACAGGTGGGATAAGATTTTTATGCTGGAATGCACAATCCATCTTCTGAGCTCCTCAGAAATCTCCACAGTTTCACTAATGTGATGTAAAGATCAGACAGATATCTCTTCTTTAAATCCAGCATAATATTATGTTTCATTTGTTTGATTTTGTTCTCCTTATCTATTTTTAGGAGTCTGATGAAGTTTTAGGTCAAAGTTAAACAGACATATAGAAAATTCTAAAGGTTTCACAAACTTTCCTGCACCGCCAGTTTTTACCAATTGCAATACAAATAGGACACAACAGTGAAACATGACAGTAACTACAATATAGTTCAGTAAACATGCAGAATGAGTGGAATGTCATGGAATAAAGTAAAAGCTGACTGTGCTGAGTGCTGCAGCAGTGTTGGAGGAAAGACAGAGAATGAGGATATTCTGGGTGAGGGTTGTTGTCAGGGATGGTGCAAGGTTGAGGTCAGAGATTAGCCAAAACCTCCACACACAGCTCTACATGCAGATATCACACGTTTGCTCTGACTCCAGAATATATGACCTGATGATCTGATTGAATTATCATTTGTTAGGAAACTTTTCAGCCCAACATGAAATCTTTGGCATTTAATTTTGCACCTTAAAGATCACATTAAAGCATCTCGCACATAATCAATATTCATCAACTGACCACTTCATTAAGCAGTGCTGTTGGAGTTTTTAAACACTTTGTCCACGCACTGTCCACTCTATTAGCCACTCCTCCCTAGTTGCTCCACCTTATAGATGTAAAGTCAGAGACAGAAGCTCATTGGTTTCTGTACCGTGTGTTGGACAACCTCTAGTCCTTCATCAGTGCAACCACAATGCAATCCTTTCTCAGGCAGATATGTTCATGATTACAGGTTTGGTCTGATTAAACACCTTTTGCTTCCCCCACCACACTATACAGAGGCTCTCAGAGGCTCTCAGAGGCTACGTTTGGGTAGTGTACCGCTTGGTGAGATGCTTCTACAACGCATTTGAAAACAATTTGCCCAGTTGGCAGACTTTGAGAGGGGGCACATCCACCTTTCATTGAATTGCCTGCCATCTAGGCAGTCTAACCAGGCCACCATCACTTTTGTTTGCAGTGAGGTTCTGAATAACAAACAAGGACTGCAACAAACTGGAACAGCATCGTTTTTAACGACAACTTATATGGTTTAACACCTGCAAAAAAGGTTATATAATGGAGGGAAAATATATGTATATGATTTTAAAAAGCCTATACTGCTTAGGTTGTTAAATGAGTAAGCATTTGTGTTATTGTTTATTTTACTGTTTATTTATTACTGGTTATAATAGCTGCATGATTTTTTAAATATTTAACCTTTTCCTATCCTTACACACATACCCTGCCACAGTCTTAAAGCTTAGGCCTAATTGAAACCCCCAGCCACAACATCCTAATCATGACAGATGCCTGCAGGTTCCTTGTGTCGTCTTTACAGAAAACCAAAATATTGTCATAGTCACACTAATACTAAGTGAGATTCATATGATACCATGATATTAAGAACAAATATTGCCATGGTAGTATTCTCTCGTTGAGAAATGAGGACCAGCGTTCCAAGTAGAGGGTTTGATATTTCCATTAAATCTGACACTGCTGTTTGTGTTACTAGGACTTCATTGTTGTGTGGGTATTTGAATTATGAAGTATTTGGGTAGGCAATATAAGCAACAATATAGGGTAAAAAATTGAATTGACATGGGTAATATTTACTGAGCTACACTTGGGAGCAGCTGTGGCCTGGTGATTAGGGAACCAGCCTTGTGACTGGAAGGTTGCCAATTTGAATCCCTGAACTGGCAGGACATGACTGAAGTGCCCTTGAGCAAGACACTGAACTCCAAAGCTGCTCCCTGGGCACTGAGGATAGGGCTGCCCACTGCTCCTGGCACGTGTGCTCACTGCCCCCGTGGTGTGTGTATTCACTAGTGTGTATCATTAGTATTCACTAGTGTGTGTAATTCCTGTCTGTGCATAACACAGTGGGTCAAATGAGTATAATTACTATTACGTAAAGAATTTGTGTCTCTCAGTATGGCAACACAATGCTCCAGACATCTTGGCAAGGACAGGTTCCTAATAGTGTCTTGTAGTATCCATTAGCACCCAGGAAGGGTGGGTAGGTTTGAAAGACATGCGAATGATTTAAGTTTCATGCTCTGCCACATATGTGACTAACTGACTTCACAAGTGCAGTATGCATCAATGAAGAGTTTGAAAGCAATTACAGCAGTTGGAAGAGGGAGAACCAACAGATTGTCTGACATGCATGGAGTGATGATTGCAGACATTCAGTGAACAGTGATGCCCTCCATCATCCTGTTAGCCTGTTATTACCAGCACCATTGGCAGATGGCTGCATGAAGCAGGACTACATGCATGCAGACTGTTACAACGACTGCCCATAGTACCACGTCAACATTGCCAAAGACTAAGTGAGAATATTCAAGCTACATGGGATAGATTATCGCAGAACTCCATTAGGAACCTTTATAGCTTTTGTGGGAGTTATATTAGGATTCAGGCTTAAATGGGTCAAAATGATGAAGGCAGTTGTGGTTTCTATTACGGTGTTGAAAACATGAATAAACTGATTTGCTAGAAAGACAGAACGAGGGAAAGCAGCAAATTTGTTCTATAGATGTGTGATCCTACAACTCCTCTAGTGTGGCCTTGAAGGCAGAGCTACATGTGTGTTATCTCCACTCACTGGCCTTCAGGCTGCGAATAAAACCCACCGGACAGCATCAGCTCCTCGCCGTCTCACACACTGAGAGAATGCTGCCGGCCGTGGCCAAGCTGTGCTGTGGAATCTCCTACCCACACTTAAGGAGCATGACAGGTACCCTCACCTTCCTCTCACTTGGCAGGCTGCTTCTGCTGGCTTACAATAGGCGAGTGCAGGCAAGGGACGGAGTGAGGGCATAGCTTTAGGGGTCTGTAGGGGCCAGATCCAGTCTAGATTTGCAATGTTTCCCAGCATCTATGTAAAGAATTTCTAAAGCAGCATTAGGTTGCACTGATGTTCCCTTTAAATGCATAAGCAAAAGGATTCTTCTCTGATCAGCACTAATGTTTGGTAAGGTGCCGTATCAGTCATGTACCATCATGTACCAGTTCTGAAAATGGCTGAGAACCAGGCTGATCTGCTCCTTATAGGCTGCTGACTGTAGCTATGGTATAACAGCTGATAGTGGTAAATATCAGTACAGTACTGATGTTTTATGTACATGATCAGATTATTAAATTCAGCTTTTACTGAAGAAACTCTAGACCACACTAGAACAGCTGCAGGTAAACATAATTTATTTCATTTATTAGAGGTGACATGAGGCTACATTTTGTATTTTGATATTAAATATAATTTACTTGAATTAAAATATACACTGTTTTAGTATCAAGACACCTGTATGGCATCAAAATGTTTTGAGAACCAAAAGGCAGATCAAGAAATTATAATTTGTAAGGGAGAGTTGTAATATCAAGAGTTTAAAAACAGGCTTTTAACCAGAATATTTCTGTATTTAATAATCTGTTTTGAATTTTACATTTATAAATAATCCATTATCATTTTTCATTGCACTTATTGTCAGCTACATGTCTCTCAGTCTCGCTTTCAGTTCGAAAACATTTATCGCTTTTGAGTTTGGGCCTGCATGCTTCTGCCAATTTCACATTTTAACTTTAAGATACACAGGAACATGACCCATATTTATCATAACATTTATGGTCATATTTATTATATTTAGCATCATATTTATTCTCAAATTTATCATCACATATATTCTCATATTTATGATCAATTGTATCATCATATAATTCTCATATGTATCATATTTATTCTCATATTTATACTGAAATTTATCACCATTTATATTATCAAACCTTTTCTATCATATCTACAATCACATTTATCATCATATTTATTATAATACCTTTAATCATATTTATCATCATATTTACCATCACATGTATCATATTAATTCTCATATTATATATATGATTATATGTCAAATAAATATGATGATACATGTGATGATAAATATGATGATAATTATGAGAATAGATATGATGATAAATATGGGTCATGTTCCTGTGTATCTGTCCCGTTCTGTAAAGTTACAGTGTGAAGTTCGTACCTTGTTTTTGTAAAGTGGGAGGCTCAACATGGTGGTGGTCCTGACAAAATGATGTGACTGCAAAGCAGGACACTCGACAGGCAGGGGTTATGCCCAGCAGCCAATGAGTGACTGGATCCTGCCCTCCTTTCAAAACAGGGCCAAAAGCAAGTGAGATACATGTAGCTGAGAAACAGGGCAATGAAAAGTATACATTTCAAAACAGATGATTAAATACAGAAATATTCTGTTTGCAAGCCTGTTTATGAATTCTGCTTAGTTATGGATCCTGCTTTTTGCTTCTTAAAACATTTGACTCGATATTGTTGCCATTAACCTGCCTACTGTTCAGTGTTTCTTCTGAAATCAATGTTATTAAAAAGAGTTGATCCTGCTTTTGATGGAGAATCAGTCTCTAGTGTCCAGAGCAGGCTTTCTACTGAGTTCAGGAGCATTGAGTGTCTGAACAGAAGCGTGGGGCTGCATACCAGCCCTTAGATTTAGAAACCTCAATATGGTTCTGTACAGTTTTAGGCACATAATCCCATTATTTAAACTCCTGTCTCTGATCAATAAGAGAGAGTTTAGTGTAGAAACTTCACAGCCCGTAAGAACAGATGCAGGTAAACAGACATACAGTGAAGATGAAAATCAATTCATTTTACATTCTGAAGAAAGTAGTAAAGAGCAAAGCTTGGTTCCACATTTCTCCTGGAAGCCGCCAGCCAGCGCCTGGATGTGTTCTATTCCATCACCAGCGCACCTCATTTAACATGACTAAGCACTGATTTATCAAACCAGGTATTGGATGAGAACTCTAAATTATAAAAGACTCCCATGAGGAGAGCTTTGAAGATGCTTTAAACAGTGATGGAAAATTGTGGCTTTCTGTAGGAATGTTAATTGTGTTTATTCTAATATTAGGGTTTTCCTGAGGTAATAAACTCTCACTGCCCAGATATGGAGCTTTTCATTCTCATTTACACAGGGTGCCTAAAACCAATCCAATACTCCTGAAATATAATATGTCATCCAAAATGCTTTATTTATAATTACACATAAACAAAATCCCCAGATCTAAAGGAATTGTGCCTGCAGTGCTGTGAATGACCCACCACTCACATAATATCTGCTCTGTGGTGGATCTGAGGAGGATCATAAAGTGCAGAGGAAGAGATGAACTACAGTCTGTAATTATAAAACTACAAACTGCTCCTGTATGGTAAGAGAAGTTGATAGAATACACAGCGAATGTTGAAACAAGCAGGTAATGCCTGATTAGTGTAAGTGCATCCAGCATAGTCTACTAGTGCCAATATCTATCAGATACTGCTGTGCTTTGACAAACAAGTTAGTCAAAGGGTCATACAGTCATACAACGGGTGTCAGCTGATCCATTAAACTTCACAATCACCCAATGTCTGCTCCCAGCGCACAGGAGAGTTCAGCAGACCGTACCTGACCACAGGGTATTTGTTTCTTATAAAGTGGCCAGTCAGTGGAAGCACAAGGTCAGTGTTTGTAATAAAGTGGGCAGTGAGTGTTTATGTGTGTTTTCTGGGTTTTTTTTTTTTTTTTTATCAGGGCTACAGCGTGTGGCTGTTGCTGCACTGGGGCAGAAGATTGCACATAGGCAACAAATGGAGCAGATGGCCTTGACATCCTGGGCCAGTTGTGTAAGATGGTCAAGGGGCAACATCAGCGAGGGTAAGTTTGCAACACATAGCACACCTAGAGTATGTCCTGGAGCCTATAAACAAGTTTAAATGGCACATCATTATATGATCAATGAGGTATGGGCCCTGTGTGATGTTATGGTCCGTAGACAATGAGAAGGTGATGGGCTGGCGTGACCGTGTGGATGAGACGGACCTCTCCTACCAGCTTGAGGGAAAGCAGGCTCTGCAGAGAGCTCTGGAGATTGCACAGGACGCTGATGGATGGAGGATGGAAATGAGCGAGGTCATTCTTCTTCACTGACACACTGAGTTATTGCTACTCAGGCTGGTGTCTGAGCTTCAGACAAGGCCAGAATAGCCTCTGTCTCCTGTAGCATATTGTGTGCTATGAATGCATTCAGTAATAAGGAACACACACACACACACACACACACACACCCTGGGTTCATTGTTCATTACTGCAGAGTAGCCCTGATTGGTGGATAGTTATAGAGATGTGGGTGTTGATACATGAATAGTCTAGTCAGGCATATTTACACAGTGCATCCAGACAGTCGGCTGTTAGATGGATGGCTAGATTGTTAGAGCATCTGTATACACACATTTATTTATCTCTTTATTTATTTAATATGTCTACACAGACATGTGAACTAACAGACATTTGCAGTCATGTGAAAAAATGGTGAATTATTTAGGTAACAGTAACACAGCATTTGAGAACAATAACCCAATAACTTTGCCTCAATTCCCCTCGGGATCATAAAGTATCTATCTCTGTCTTTGCTGCACATCACAGTTGAAATCTTTATCCCAGTTGATATCAAAGACTGATAAACAAGCATAGTGTCATGTCTGCCATTTGTCAGTCCTGTTCACCTCTGTCTTCCTGTTGTGTTCTAGTTGTGTCTTGGGTTGTTTGTTTTGGTTCTGTCTCCTCCCTTGCTCCGCCCATTCCCATCTGTGTCTTATTTGTAACCCTGTCCCCTTATCATGTCCCAGGTGTGATCAATGTCATGTTGTATTTAAGACCCTCTGTCGGTCTTTTTGTTAGCTACGCTGTATGTTAGCATAGCTTGCACTTGGTTGTTTATACTTTCTTTCCCTGCTCTGTATGTAAGAGAAGCTTGTTTTGCTTTGTTTGTCTAGGTTTAGTTTAAGTGTATTTTGTGTCGGTTTGAATTCCCCAGTTTCTGTTTTTAATATCCCAGGTTTGTTTTTATTTTACTTCATTAAATGAGAGTTAGAGTAGCATGGTAAATGGACAGCTAGACATGCTCTGAAACGTTTGACATTGATGTCCGTTGGAAAAAATACAAGCACAACAATACATATGTACACATTTCTGTAATGCTGAAGAATTCAGGAAAAGTTATTTAGTTATCTCTCTGCAGAAGAGTGGAGATGTCATCTACAGTAAGGTTCTCCATGGGAACCACAAGGTATTCAGGCTGGAGGCATTGCTGGAGGCTTCACCCGAGGAGCTGTATGACATTCTGTTTGTGAAGGTGGAGGAGATGCACCAATGGAACCCTAGCATCCGACAAATCAAAGTAATTAACTGCACACACTACCTTACGTTACACACACACGTCAGTCATCCACTTTATTACCTTGTGCTTCCAGTCACTGGTCACTTTACTGGAACACGTACCTTGTGCTTCCTCTCAGTGGCCACTTTATTGGAAAGCCTTACCTTATTCTTTCACGCTCTGGACACTTTATTGTAAACACTTACCTTGTGCTTACATGCACTGGCCACTTTATTGGAAACCCTTACCTTGTGCTTCCTCTCACTGGCCACTTTATTAGAAACACCAGCTTTACGATTCCACTCAATGGCCATTTTATTGGAAACCCTTACTTTATTCTTCCACTCACTGGCTACTGGAAAAATCCTCATATTGTTGGCATGGTATTCCATTTCTGATAAAGTGGCCAGTAAAATTGAGACGGGCTACAGCAGTGTAGGGTTTTCCTGCTGCAAATCCTTGTTGTAGGTCTGAGTTGAGTCAGATAATCAATATGCTCGGCAGTACTGTGGCTCTGCATTCTGACCTGGTTTCTCCAGTAAATGTTGAGGCGAATGGTTTTTTAAATGTGATTCTACAAAAAAAATCTTACGAAGTTCTCAAATAGTCTATAAATTTTGAATTATTAATGTACCTTTATTGGGGGAAAACAAAACAAAACAAAAAAAAAATAGATACATATTTGTCATTGATAAAACTTTTGTTTCTACCTATATAACTTAAGGACTAAAAAGCACTTTATATCTCAGGGATCCTGTTGGAAGTTGATCATCCTGAGTGCTTTTGAGCTGAAAGTGCAATAAGTTTTATGGGTTATTTGTAATGGTTATATTGACAAGAACATTTATTTACACCATAATTCACAGTGGTTAAAATAATAGAATTTATTATTTTTGTTATTTATGTATGTTGTTTTTGTATTATCCCTTCTCATGACTTTTATTCTGAAATTTGAACACTGTGTGAGCAAAGAAAGAGAGCAATAGCCCCTCCCATCTCCCATTTTCCTCTATAACCCAATATCTGTGTCAGTCCCATCAGTCCCGCCCCCTCTCACTGATCAGTGTGTAGGCAGGTTAAGCATGTACACAGGAACAGAGCAGTAAACATGCACTGGAAGCTCCTTCAGCATTTAAACTGGGATTCAATTCAATTCAGTTGGAAATGAGTGAATTTTAGTTGTTTTCCAAGCTGGATTACTCACTGATAATTCATCACACAATGATCATAAGATATGACGGTAAGTACATAGGTAGGTAACAGTCAATAGGAGATATATAAAATGTAATATAACTAAATACATAAACTAAATAACTATATAAAGCTAAAGGTAAAACAACTGAACCTCCGAAGTGTGGTGTTATGAGTAGATGCATAAACTTTATACAGGAACAATACTGACAACAGCCTGCACATAAAGGCTCAGTAAAGTGCACATGAACAAGTATTTGTGCAAAAAATATGAATAGAAAATCTGAATATTGTCTGTGCAAAGAGATATGAATAGAAGAGCAGCGATGTCAGCTGTGTACATGTAGATAAAGTGATTGGATGGGAGTAATAATGTCCAGCCATTTCAGGGAGCCTGTCCTGGTAGTGGCTCAGTGTAGTACAGTGTTATACAGTGTGATTGCTCTTGGTACAAACGACCTCCTGTATCGCTCCTTGCTACAGCAGAGCTGAATGTATGAGTCTGTTGCTGAAAGTGCTCTGCTCTGACCAGAAAGTCATGGAGGGGGTGAAGTGTATTGTCCAGAATAGTGGTGAGTTTGTTTAGAGAATATGTCAAGACTTCATTTCAGTGAATGACAGACTATTTATGATGAAGTCTGGTGATTAGAGAACCAGCCTTGTGAATGGAATGTTGCCAATTTGAATCCCTGAACTGGCAGGACATGACTTAAGTGCCCTTGACCAAGGCACTTAACTCCCCAGCTGCTCCTCAGGCAAGGTGG
Organism: Acestrorhynchus altus; assembly: GCA_034509495.1. Lineage (NCBI taxonomy): Eukaryota > Metazoa > Chordata > Actinopteri > Characiformes > Acestrorhynchidae > Acestrorhynchus > Acestrorhynchus altus. The sequence goes on along the minus strand of CM067510.1, from coordinate 28,932,768 downwards.
AAAGGGCTGCCCACCTCTCTGGGCATGTGTCCTCACTACGTGAATTCACTAGTGTGTATGTTTGTGTATCATTTTGTGTGGATGAGCTAAATGCAGAGGACAAATTCCCCTGTGTGCAAAACACAGTGGGTCTATGAGAGTTGCTTATAATTCAGTTTAGAAATGTTGTTCAACCTTCTTTGAAGTATGCTGAAAGCTGCAGATCTGTAACACAGCCCACGCATTTCCATGCAGTCTGGAGAGACCTGTAATCTACACAATCTCAGACAGGCTGCTGGAGACCATGTTCAGCCATACTGACTTTCAGAAATGTGTGCTGTGGGCATCCTTTCAGCACTGAATGCTTCATCAATGACTTTACATTTCAGATCCTGAAACACGTAGGGAAAGAGACCATGGTAACACATGAGGTGTCGGCGGAGACAGTGGGGAATCTGATTGGTCAGAGGGACTTTCTGAGCGTCAGGCATTCTTTAAAGATGGGAGAGTGTATTTACCTGGGTGGAACTGCCACCCATATGGAGACCCTCCCCCCCCAGCCAGGATTCGTCAGGTACTGTACTATGCGTGCACACACACACACACACACACACACACACACACACACACACACACACACACACACACACACTTCTAATTAAGTGGCCAGTGAGTGGAAGCACAAGGTAGGTGTTTCTAATGAAGTGACCAGAGAGCAGGTTGGAATTTTGTAGGATGTGCCTGGTCAGCAAAACCCAGATTAGTAGTTTTACTGTGGATTATTCTGTTTCTTGAGCAGAAGATTGATAGGTTTAATAGATGCATCACCGATACTGACATAATTACCTCTGATTTACTGACAGGACTTGATATCTCAGTGTGTAGAGACTTATTTGAGAATCCAGTATTGTTTGTGTATTTGCAGAGCTGAGGATGGCCCCACGTGCATCATAATCCAGCCTTCACTTGACTGCACAGGAAAGAGCAGGCTTACTTGGCTTCTCAACATGGACGTGAAGGTATGCCTGCATTGATACATTCACCACACTGGAAAACTTCAGCTCAGCATACTTCACTTTAACAGACTGTTGTGGCTGCTTTACATGCAGTCTTTGTCTATGTATGTAAGAATTTGCACACAGATACCTTGTTTACTGCTGAATAAACAACCTAGTCAAGCTGGTACAGCTGGTTAAACTGGTTGACCAGCTTAAATCTTGGTCAGTATGTTTTCATTTGATTTTGGCGATTTAGCTGGTCCACCATGACCATGACCAACCAGACCTAGTTAGACAGACACTGACAAAGCTTGATGACCAACACTTGTAGACCAGCTTGGTGTGTGAATTCACAAGTGTGTATGTGTGTATCACTGTGTGAAGATGGGTTAAATGCGGAGGATTAATTCCACGGTGGGTTAAAAAGAAAGAAATTACAGACTGTAGTCCACCTGCTTCTCTGTATTCTTTGTTAGCCTCCTTTGACCCTGCTCTTCAATGGTCAAGAACCCACTGGACCACCACAGAAGAAGTATTATTTTGGATAGTCGGTCATTCCCAGCATTGCAGTGACACTGATGGACTGAGAATAGTTCAGCAACTAGAAACATCCAGCCAACAGTGTCCACTGAGCACTGAGGAAGGACTAGAGGATGACCAACACCAACTGTGTAGAAATAGATGAGCTTCGGTCTCTGACTTTACATGTACCAGGTGGAGCAATTAGGTAGGAGTGTCTAGTCGATTGGACAGTGAGTGGACACATTGTTTAACCATTCCAGCAGCACTGCAGTGTTGGATCCATTCATACCAGCACAACACACACCAACACACCACCACATCAGTGTCACTGCAGTGCTGAGAATGATCCACCACCCACATAATACATAACCTGGTGGTCCTGACCATTGAAGAGCAGGGTCAAATGAGGATAAGTAAGTAAGTAATTATACTCAATTGACCCACTGTGTTATGCACACACAGGAATAAGAACTTTGCATTTTAACCATCCACACACAGTGATACACACATACACACTAGGGAATTCACACACCGGGGCAGTGAGCACACATGGTGGTGGGCAGCCCTATCCTCAGCACCCAGGGAGCAGCTGGGGATTTCAGTGCCTTGCTCAAGGGCACTTCAGTCATGTCCTGCCAGTTTGGGGATTCAAACCAGTTCCCTAATCACCAGGCCACTGCTGCTCCCAGCAGTATGCACAGAGACAGACAGACTACAGTCTGTAATTATAGAATTATAAGAGGAGCTGATAAAAATGGACTATGAATGTAGAAACTAAGATGTGGTTGTAATGTTATGGCAGATAAGTGTATGACCTAAAATATGCTCAGTTCTAATACTGAACTGCTGCACTACAATTCTAATAAACATAATTTGAGGTTAAATATTTACTCACGCTGTCCCAAAAGTACACATAACATGACTCAAATACCATCTATTACTGAGCTATTAGAGTAGAGCACAGCGCTCTATTCTAATAGTTTCTACACCCACAGAGGAATCTCAATGTTCTGACACATTAATCAACCAGAACAGCAGTAATGAAGAGTGTTGCTGGATTTTAAAGACTGACTGGGTCATTCCGCTCCAGTTTTCTGAGAACTAAAGGGAAACTGAATCCCTGCCTCAGAGCTCTGTTTGCTTTTCATTAAGTGTCTTTTGAACATTGACTGTCTGTACTGGAAACAAAATGTTCTGACGTGTTTTGTGCTTCTGGGGAACTGGACATCAGTCAACAATCAGCAACATCACAACCCATGCAGCATGTTTTCTCTGTCAGAGGTTCTCAGAAAAACTGCTTCAGAAGTTCTCAGAATTATGTTTTCTATTGTTCTTCTTAATCGCACATTCAGTCATTTCTATGTAACTCATCACACACTGTGAAACCTGATGAGTTCGGCAAACCCAAATGGTTAAACAAACTTTAATAACCCAAACCGAATACAAACAATGCATGTGCGTTAACTCTATGCTCACGTTACTCAAATTCACAGTTTAATTAGTTGAATAATTGTGTCTACTGAAAACAATACCCTTGATAAGCACTGCTGGGGTCAGTGACGTCAAGGGCCCTTCTGACCCCACCCCTTGTAGTGCATTGACACTGACATGGCGGTGATGTTAGTATTTGTTGTTGGTTAGTGTTAGTGTTTGCTACTAGTGGATCAGACACAGCAGTGCTGCTGAAGTTTTTAAACCCCTCAGTGTCACTGCTGTTCTGAGAACAGTACACCAACCATAAATATCCAGCCAACAGTGACCTGTGAGCAGCGTCCATCACAAACTGTGAAGAAACATATGAGCTTCTGTCTCTGACTTTAGTGTCTAATCAAGTGGGCAGTGAGTGGACACAGCATTTAAACACTCATCCACTCATACCAGCACAAAACACACCACCACCATGACAGTGTCACTGCAGTGCTGAGAATGACCCACCATCCCCATAATATGCTCTGTTCTGTGGTGGTCCTGTGGGGTCCTGACCACTGAAGGATGAAAGGAAGTAAACAAAGTATGCAGAGAAACACAGACTACAGTCTGTAATAATAGAACTACAAAGTTCTCCTGTATGCTAAGAGGAGCTGATAAAATGGAATGTGAACATACAAATAGGTAGGTGGTTATAATGTTATGGTTGATCACTGTATTATTAAAAGAATTTCCATTTAATAGGTGTGTAACAGTAAGTGTATTTGTACCAAACGGTCACAGTATGGTCCATGCAGTTATGTGGAGAATACGCTGTACTCAGTAAGGAAAAACTGTAGAATTGGCGATGTCTCCTCTCCTCATCACCATGGATTGAACCTGGAACTTCCGGATGACTTACACAACATTTGAAACTGCTGCTACTGCTACTAACATTCATACAACATTAAAACAGATTGTAAGACACACTGACCTTAGTAACTCACTTAGAGCATACCCTCGACAGCCAACCAGCAGTCCAGGTGTTGAAACAAGCATTCTCATTGGCTCGCTGATGTTGATAAATTAAGAAAGATGCTGACTGACAATTTAAAAATATTTTAAATACATACTTACTTTGACGAAATATGCTCAATGCCCAGTGTTACCTTGTCAGAGACTCCTTGTACAGACTGTGTTCTCTCCTCTGCAGGGCTGGATTCCCAAATCCCTGGTGAACAAGGCTCTCCCCCAAGCTCAGATGGACTTCACTAGACACCTGCGGCGGCGCCTGGCAGCGGGGGGCAAACAAGCCTGTTGCTGCCACTGACACACACCCCCGACTTTGGACACACCGCTGTGCATAGACTCACTTATATCAATCAAAGTGTTCCCTTGCAGATATGAGAGTCTGTAGCACCCAATTTAACACACCTGCCCCTGATATCACACACTGACAGATGCTGAACAGATTAGAATATACATACCTAATTTCAGGGCTGAAACCACCTGTGACTATAAATCAGCCCTGCTTAAATTTAAAATTAAAATTTAGATCTAAAATGTTCATATTTATCAATTAAAGCGATAGTTCAGCTACATTTTTGGAAGATTTTTTCTCTCTCGAGTACAGTTCATGCTCTTTTAATTGAGTACGATTGTTATACAGTACCTGTATAGATTACTGAACATCTACACATGGTTTTAGGAAAATGTATGGTGGTTCAAGCATGTCGTTAATGCCGCACTTTTTGATGGGCTGTAAATTTCCATTAGTTATACTGGGGTAGAGGGAGTGAGAGGACTGGGAGAAATTGGAGAATTTTTTAGCTGAACTATTGCTGTAAAGAATGTGTGCATTATTGACACTCTCACAAGCATAAACTTGATAAAACTTTCTCTATTTCCAGCTCAGTGTCTGCTCATTCCCTGCACTCTTAACTGCTGTAGGTTTGTCCCGTCCTTACACAAATATAAAATCAGTGTTACCACGGTGATCCTCAAAACTGAGAACCAAGAAAAGGTTTATGTTCATATTTTAGATTACACATGTATGTAACCTTCCTACCCTGCCCACATGTCACTAAACCCCACCTCTGCATGCTTTTGGTGTAAAACAAGGGTATCTAATGTAGGTTTAGAAAACCTGATTAGGGCAATATTTATTGAGCCACACATACAGAAGTGGTGTCTCAGTATGCTGTATGGTTTAATGCAACATGCTAGATGTCTCGGCATGGAGTTGTAGAGGTGTTTTATGGTGTCTTGCAATAATCCATCCCATGCAGGTTGAATCTTCTCACTCAGTTCCTGCAGATGGTGTGGGACGGGTGGAGTGTTGATAGAGCGTCCAATAACATTATTTATAACACCTCTCTCAGGCTTCCTCACTGGCCACTTTATTAGAAACACCTCCCTTGTGATTCCACTCACTGGCCACTTTATTAGAAATACATTGTGTTTACATTGGGATATATGAGTCAGACAGTATGAGAAATTCTAATTTACTTTTTATACAAGTGCACATATTGTGAGTTGATGTCACTCTTCAAAGGTCAACACCTCCATCCACACTGGATAAATCTCTTTGTTTCTCAACAGCTGTGGTAAGAGAAGACAAACAAACCCAAGGCAGACCCAGCAAGAGCCTCGCTGTGTTTGTGTTCTTCTGAGAGCTCAAAAGAACTGTGCCTGAGACCAACACTTCCATCCAGCAGCTTCATTAATGCCTTCTGGATGAAAAGAACAGTCCACTGTTGGTGTTCTTTGTCCAGTCTGGATGAAGTGACCTAGAAGCTAAATGTGGCAACGATGCACAAAGGAATTTCATCACCTCACACTAGTTTCTGATTAGAGGTTTACACTCAGCTCCACAAGGTTCAGCTGCACTGCTGGCCTCAATAAACCTGGCCATTAAGAGAACAGAGGGGAGTCTGGAAGTACTACAATTTGGAGACCAATGGCCCCCTATAAATACATATCCATTATATCTGTGTCATTGTTGATGGAAGGTTTGTCCAGGCTGCTTTGTGCTTGGAATTAATGTTCAATTTCATATAGCAGGCAGGGTTGATATCTCTGAAATCTCGTCTTATTACAACTTAATTAATATTCATTATCATTAGTCCACATTATGTGAAGGAAAAGAACAAAGTTTATTCCACACTTACTGGCCACTTTATTAGAAACACTTACCTTGTGCTTCCACTCACTGGCCACTTTAACAGAAACACCTACATTACAGTTCAAGTGTGCATCTTAAATTGTCCAGGTAAGAGTGCCCCCAAAGGCAGAAACTGACCCCTGATGAAGGGTAAGAGGACGACTAATACACTGCGCACCAACAGACGGGCTACAGTGTCGAAGAGTATAAAAGTAAAAGAGCTACGTGGGACTGACCACTGCAGTGCTAACTTTGAACAAATGACAAAAATAAACACAAACAAATACACAGAAACGTGTTTTCAACATGTATATTTACATGTATTTCATCTTCCTACAACTTAAAAATTTAATAAATATTAACATTTAAAGCTCTCATTCATATATATACAATAACTATACAATAAACAATACGGGGTAAACTGTAAGTGGGAGATGACACATAGCCGCCAGACTGACCCATATCTGACCCATGTCTCCAAGTCTGTCCAGGATTACCTCCGCACACTACATGCTTCTCAGCTACTAAAATTTACAGTATATACAATATCACTCCAAAAATATATCAGCTTTTTAAAAATTCATTACCTATTTTTTTATTTCATCCATTAAAGCATATTTGAGTTCCACAAAAACAGCCGTGATCATGCACTGTATTTTGAAGTATGGAATTTCACAGACAGTATGTACCTCACTACGGTTTTTGCTTCTCTAACAATAAGAGCACCAAGGAGAGCTTCTAAGCTTCCAGAACTGGACATTCTCACAGCTGAAATGGGACTTCAGGACGTGTGACATGTCTTTCAGCATTAGTAAAGGTGGAGGTTTAGGGCAACGGTGGTAATGAAGTCTCTTACAGCAGTAAAGAGAGTAGTTACCGACTACGAGGGACTGATAAGCTAAAAACAAAGCTAAATCCAAGTGACTTTGCTGTGTGTGAGAAGCAGAGATCACTACAGAAGCACTGAATTCCCAAATCAAAATTCTAACCAAGCAACTGTTTAATCATTGAATTTTTACTGATAAACAAGTGCATCTCACACACTTAGAATACTGTGAAACGGTTTGTGTTCCCCTGCTGAAAAATCCATCTTAAGATTCCAGAGGGTCTAAGCTGGTCTTTAATTGTTAAAGTGGTTGAAACGCTGGTCATCAATGTATAAACATACACTATACTGGTAAACTAGCCGATTTAACAGCTCTTGGCCAGCATAGAGTTTGATTTTGGTCATGCTGGTTGACCGGCTTGGTCAAAATGGTCATGCTGGTCAACCAAATTGCTTAAGCTGGTCATGCTAGTCACACAGACTGGTCAAACTTCTCACAATAGTTGACCTACTTGGTGAAGTCGGTCAACCAGACTGGTCAAGTTTCTACCATTTTGGTCAAGCTGGTCATGCTAAACGACCAGATTGTTAAGATGGTAAGACTGGTGGACTAGATTGGTCAGGCTGTTCTGTACTGCTTGTAGACCAGTTAAACCATCATATTCCAAACAAAATCATACCCTAAGCTTGAGTTGGACATGCTGTTATTTTATTTAAAAAGATAAACTATTAGATGTATTATATTAATTGTAAAGTGAAATATTTCAAGCCTTTTTCTGTTTTACTCGATCAGTTTGGCTTAGAGCTCATTAGAATCAGAAATTCAGTTTCTCTCATTATTAAAATATTTCATTTGGAGTTTGAATAAACAGCTCCAGAACAACAAGCAGTACAAAATTGTCACTTTAAACATAATGAGTAGAAAATATTTTACCTTTTCAAATTTAAATTTAAATTATGAATGAAAGACTTTTACAGTATTCTAATATAGAGATGCACCAGTACATTACAAAGGAACATATTTAGATTTTCTTTGGGGTTTTTTGAATGATAAGGTATAAAAATCCCTAGTCCTCATTCTATTGGCAGTATTTGTCTATAGGGACTAGATAATCAGCGTGTGTGCACATCTGTATCAGCAATAGGTGCCATTTAAAGTAATTGAATGAAATAATTCAATTGCATGCATTTATTCAAATGCATTGGGGTGTTCACAAACTTTTGGACAGATGGTGTAGCTTGGGAGGTGTATGGTTTTCTGCCACTGTTGGGCGTTTCTTGGGCCCTCTCAGCTCCATGGGAACAGCACAAAAGATGATTGGTTGTGTTTGTCATTGTCTGGGTAAAACTGAGGTCAGCACAAATGACTATCATGTCCATATATTGTACGATGGGTCGTTTTCATAATAAACATAGACCTAGTCGGACGTTCCTTTTGAACTGATTGACTGCAATAGTGAAATCAGCTGAATATCACTCATCACTGGAGTAGTAATTTGGTAGTGTTGTCAAATTTGGTGCTTCCCCAGCAAACGCTCACGCTGGCCTGGACCACAGCTAGTAGTTCTTTTGCACTTGGGGGGGAACAGCTGATCAAAGCTTGTACACTAGCAAAGCAGTCACTGCATTTCGACACATTGTTCAGAGTCATCTATCATTACAGCACCTTTCAATTAGGAGGTTTCTTCTTGTTTTTTTTTTTGTTTTGTCCTTATTTCCATTTCTCACGCACTGCAGACGATGCTGGGAGACACGGTTCTAACAGTTAATGCCTGTAGCTTCACCCTGTTGGTGATGTGGTTAGAGGCCTGAGGTAACCCATAACTGGTCTCAAGTCCACTGGCATGAAGAGTTTACAAAAACACAAAATAAAACACGAATAAAAAGTCCAAGAGGTGACGTCATCGGAAAAAATCGGCCCCAGTTAGTCAGCAGCGATGCTAAGCAGCACTGTCACACTTCCCGCTCATGTGACCACTGGTAAGTTCCTATTGTGCCAGTCTCTCTTAGCTCTGTCCGTGCCTGTCTGGACCGAGGTCGAAGAGACTAAAGTGCTGTTTCGAGGTTTCGCTTTCTCCTTCTTCCTGTCTGAGTCCTGAGAGGGTAAAATGGTGCCGATAATGGTAGCACTAGTGCTTTGCGCTAGAGGTAGAGGTGGACCACAGGAGGTGTTGGCGGGGGATAGCTGGGTGGAGACCTCCTCAGTTGGTGAAGCGCTGATGAGTTTGGAGCTCACGATGGCCGCAGTTAGGCTCTGCACAGTGGAGCGTGGTTTCTTGTCACTGGTTTTAGCTGTGTGGGTTAGCGGAGCTGGTGTAGTCGACAGGATGGAGGGCTTGGGGCTAGAGGAGGGTGGTTGGGCAGTCAGGCTCAGCGGTGGCTGCAGTGAGGCAGACGCGTAGAGGCCAGGTGCTGCAGTGCTAATGTCCAGTTTCTTATTACAGGACTCGCAGCACAGCTTGTTGTAGCCTGGGATGGCACAATAGCGCGCCAAAACCTCCATTTGGCAGAAAATGGATTTGTCACCTACACACGGGTCATCTGAGAGGGGTAGATAATGACAGAGTTGACCTTTAATTGGTTAGTTTTCCATCCATGTATGTTTCTGTATATATACTGTATATATACAACCAGCAGAAAGAGACTCTCCATGTCAATGCACAATTGTATTAGACTGTGTTCACATTACCAGACTGAAATGAGTCAAAGCCAATTTGATTTCAATGTGACCCAGATCTGTGTAGACATGTCAGATCAGATTTAATCCACTTTCATATGTGGTCTTAAATCGAAAATGATTCTGAGTTATTCTGGGCATGTTAAATGAATCTGAATGATTCTATAAAGGATGTGTGGACATGTCAAATCTGATCTTTTGCATTTGGATTTTAGCCACTTTCATACATAGTACTAAATCAGATATGTATCCAACCTGTGGGCATGTGAAATGAATGCAAATGCTCAGATCAGATTTTTTGTCAACGTTGCCTACACGTGTAAGCTTAGTGCCGATGGTGATGGAGGCCAAAGCCAATTATAGAATATTATAAATTATAAATTTATATATAATTATAATAATTATACAAAATTATACAAAATTATAGAAACATTCGAAACTGAAGGTCAGATTACTATTTTAAAAACATTTTACATATCTGACAATAACTTGAATTGTTTGTAGTTTTGTTTCAGGACAGATTCACATTACAGACATACAGAGCACTTACATTTATGAATTTGAACCGTGAAGAAGCGCAATTCTATCTGAGCAAAATATTGGAAATGAACTAGCAGGCTTTTGACAATGATTTTTAAGACATTTCTTCAGTTGTATGTGTTTAGTTATATCACCTCCACATTGCAATATAGTTCAACTGAAAATCAAATGCCCATATATTTTAAATATGTTATTTCCCACAATGTGGTCAGACGGGGGGATATAAATTGTTTAGATGAGAACAATTCATTTAAACAACTGGGGAAAGTATGTAAAAAAAGAAACAATGTCATTTTCATGCCCATTATGCATCAATATTGACAGAATGAATCAGAAATGGATTTGCTACATTAACACACATTTGAGTAGGAAGTCACGGCAGCATTTCTCACACAGTCTCTGTACTTGATCCAGTCAACTGCCATTATAAATCATTTGTATTCAGTTATTGCATGACTTTGCCATTACTGTTGATTACTTTGTCATTTGAGAGTGGATTATCTGTGTTTTTCTGATGTAAACAACCAAAAGTGGAAGTAAAAAGGGTAAGAAATGGCTTCCTTAAAGCTGGTTCACGCTGCTGCATGCTGTGATGTTTTCTTAAGCAGCTCTAGACACTTAATTCATCTGCCATCATTAATGGAGGTTATTGCAGCAGTCCATTTGATTTGCTCCAGACTGCTTTTAAATGAAGTGGATGCGGCTATGCTGTCGCAGACATGCTCTACAGCTCTCTGTAATGGACATTCTGCTCTGCTAACAGAAGTGACTCACTTGAGATTTTGTTCAGAGATGCGTCGGCTAGCCCTTCACCGTCAGTACTGTAGCTGTTTATTAAGTCCACTGTTGGGGTGGGGAATGACGGCTCTCCTGTAAAACACATGCAGATTTCATCAACTTCAGCAGAAAACAGAGGAGCATGCATCGACTTTGGGCTCTGATGGTTACAATCCAACAAGGGTAACTAATCAGCTGCAGTCACAACCAAAAATATTGGAACCCTTGCAACTGTTTCACAAAATGCACCACAAGTGTTTTGGTATTCACAGCCACATGCACTTGCTGCTACAACATCATCTGGGATAGCATTGCAACCACTGAGCATCGCCATAACAAACTCCAAATAACCTCTTAGCAACACCATGGCCACCACCCTATAAAACCATAGCAACCACTCAGCAACACCAAAACAACCAGCTCGCAATGCCATAGTAACTACACTGCAATCCAAATTATTATGCAAATTATATTTTTCACTAATTTCACTAATGGTCAATGCAAAAGACAGTCTGTATAATTTTCAATTCATCAACCATTTTATTGTACAAACCTCCCATTAATAAGGATAGTTAACAGTTTATCATGTTAAAATTACATGTAAACATAAGACCCCTTCTTTGAAATCACCTTCACAATTCTTGCATCCATTAAACGTGAGTTTCTGGACAGTTTCTGCTAAAATTTCCTTTCTTTGCAGGACGTCAGAATATCCTCCCAGAGCTTTTGCAAAACGTTTATGCACAACAGGAAGCCTCTGGATCATCTTACACCTTGAGGTTCTCCAGACTCCAGAGGCACCAGCAGCTTCAAATATCTGTTGCAGTCGCTCTGTTAATCTGATGAATTTATATGTCAGAAACCTCCCTCATTATGCCCTAATCTGAACAAATGTGCTTCTGTGCTTTGAATCAGTCACAGACCTCTTTGCAGTTTCCTTTTTTCGGTAACAAAGAGATCCTTTATCTTTTCCATGTTGCTTGAAATCGGTGGCCTGAATAATAATGTGGAACGTCTTTTTAAAGTAGTTTTCCTTTAATTGGGCTCGTCTGGCAAAGTAATTATCACAGGTCTGAGACTGACTTCAGTTCTCCAAAGAGCCCTGAGACACAATAGTATCTAAGAGTTAGTTCAATTAGTATCTAATTGAAAAACAAAAAATGTTATCTTTATGACGCTTAAATCTACTTTGCATAATAACGTGGAACATGGTGTACATGCAAGTGGAATCCAATTTAGTCATTTTGTGCTTTATATAATCTTTTAGTTTGTGCTCTGAAAAGCAAGCAGTGAAGCTGAAAGTGAAGATGTTCAGTACAGAGGATTTTGTTTGTTTGGCTGTTCAGCTGACTTTGACCAAAACAGATGAGTGTCTTAATATAATCTCTGCTCTCTCAGGAAGTGGTATTCAAATATTATTTTTGGTCATTTTGACCATCTCACACAGCTGCTACAGAAACACACCTGGACAGGGTGGGAGTTTGCAGATGGACACACTTTCAGGTTTCTCTCCCTCACACTTGGCCGTGCTGCTGCTGTTCGACGTTCTGCAGACAACCTGTCGCTGTTGGATACCTTCATCACAGCTCACAGAGCACTGCAGGACACACACACAAACAGACACACACACACACACACACACCCACACACACACACACACACACACACACACACACACAATACATAACATGATATCTGATAAAAGAAAACAACCCAGAAAGTAATCCACTAACTGACCACTTAATTAGAAACACCTACCTAGTACTTCCACTCACTGGCCAGTTTATTAGAAACACCTACCTTGTACTTCCACTCACTGGCCAGTTTATTAGAAACATCTACCTTGTGCTTCCACTCACTGGCCACTTTATTACAAACATATGCACATTACTGTGCATCAACCCCAGCAGGAACTATAAAGGATAGTTTCTGATTACATACCTGTGACCATGCCCCAGTCCTCCACTGTGCTGGACAGGTGCTTGGACCACAGGCTTTGCGGCTTTCGGGCCGTTTCCCACTGCAGTATTTGGTGTGAATGGGCCTGTTGGTGCCGTTCTGTAGAGGCTGAACACACTGCACCACCCGAGACTGTAAAGCCTGACTCCCACATGTCTTACTACAGGGACTCCACTCCTCCACCACCCATCTGCAACACACACACACACACACACACACACACACACACACACACACACACACACACACACACACAGATTTAATGCTTTACCTAGTTATAATAATGTTAGTGTTCACAGAAATTACTGTATAAAAATATAGGCTTGTATCTTCTGTAGTTTGTACAGAGTAGACAGACACCCCTGATCCTGGAGTCTCAGATTCCTGCTCAGTTTTATGGTGAACCTTATTCAACTTATCTATTAACTGCCAGGTTTATTAGGTCTGTTGGAAAAAGGAAATCTGTACACTGTACAGGAATCATGCACTTTAGGACTCCAAGACAATTGATTATATTATTTTTTGATTTATGTTTAAAAAATGTATTTAATGATAAGATAATAATTATAGCTTTGTTTTATAGCATTCTAAGCTCATTATAAAAAAGTAATGCTACTGGGAAAGAAGATAAAAACTAGCAGGAACTATAAATGATTATAAACATTAGACTGATATAGGCAATATTTATTGAGCCACACATACACAAGTAGTGCAACATGCCACACGTCTCAGCATTGAGTTGTAGAGGATCTTAATTGTGTCCTGTGATAATCCAACCCATGTAGGTTGAATATTCTCACTCAGTTCCTGCAGATTTTGATTCAATAACAATTCACCCATTTTCAATTTTTTCAATGCGACTGGCCACAGCATAGCCTTGGTGGTGAACAGCAGTATCTGTGTTTGAGAGAGCAGCAGTATGAGTATTTTCCTGTTGGAATACCATACCAGAGGTGTGTTCAGACCACTGGTTGCAGAACCTCATTACTGTAACTTTGGGCTTTCAAAGACCTGGCATTGTACAAATCTGCACCTACATCATGACAGCAGACCTTCTGGATGTGCGACACATGACAACAAACTGTTGATCTTTGTGCTGACCACAGTGCCTCCACACATGGATTCATAAATTGGTAGACACCTCCCTTCATCTAAGGTTGCTGTGATCTGATCACGTCTTAAAACATTTAACCGGTTGCAAAATGATCTAGATCCCACCTATTTACTTTGCCAATACTCCTGTCACTAGCAAGCTCAGGTAAGCACCTTCCATCATGAGTGCTTTGCTGAATTAAGTGCACAATACCTACAGGAGGCTCAACAGTGAAGTCTGGCATCCCAAACCCTCTCCCTGTGAGCTTATTTCACGAGATTTCACAGGGATTTATTCAGATTAGTTACTGCAATACAGACTGTTATTGTATATATAATTGCCTCAAATTGTGAGATGATTGGACCAATAGCTGAAGAGTTACAGCAAATTAGGTTTGAAATGCCAAGGCTGCAAGGATTGATTGATACAGGAAATCCATGCCGAGTTAAAAAGCCACACATTTTTGATAATTATTTACTTACAAACTCTCCAGTGTCCAACAAGGCATTTGGACAAAGTCCCAGAGACAAAACAAGAAGATTTCTAAACAATTAACAGTAACAAAATAAAATAAGCATTTTTACACAGACTTGTATTTTTTGTCAGGGACGGGTGTTGAACAGATGAGACGGGAAAGTGGGAAGTGGAAGTACTTGCAGGGTTTGTGGATTTATTTACAGAAGTAAACACTAAACAAACTAATACCGAAAACAAGAGCATGGACAAGATGATGAGATATGAAGACCAGTGTGAACGTGAAGACAATCATAGACAATAAGACTGAGCCAGGCAGACAGACTGAGATAAAGGGCCTTGTATACTAGAGAACATTAAACAAGACTGAAACATAATAATGATGGAGCAGGGTAAAAAAATCAGACACAGATGGGTAAGGGTGGAGACGAGACCAAAACAAGACATGTGAAGACTTAGAAGCATGTGGGGAATAAACAACATCAAGAACAAGACGGGATGACAGGAGAGGGACAAGACAAATACATGACAGTAGGCACCTCCCTGAAGCGCATGGGGCATGTAAACCAACAGTACCTCAGAGGGGGACTGGGAACAAAACAAGGGCTGGACAGCCTGGACTAGACATGAAGAGGAGATAGACTTGACAGGGACTGACGAGAGACAGGAGACCAGATAGGTGATGTGACTGGGGATACAAATGACGAACCAGGAGACTTGACTTGGGGAACACTAGACGGGAACATGAGGAACATGACACACAATAGGAGACTGGACTTGAGATGAGACAGGACAAGGCAATGGAACTGGGACAGGAACAAACACTCAGATGCGGGACTGACACAAACACAGTGACACGGACAGGGGCAATGAAACCAGACACAGGAACAGTGACAGGAACGGGAACAAGCACTGGAACAGAAACTGGCACAAGGATATCACTGGACAGTGAGAATGGCTAGGACATGGGTATGGGTATAGACCCATGACTGGCTAATGTCCCAAAAGTCCTTAGAGCCAGGATGGGCATAGTTCTGAAGTTCGGAAATCAATGCAGTTAGAAACATTCCTTGAGTCAGGCAGCAGGCTCCACTCTCTATACTGAGACACCCGCTGTAGGGTCCACCTCCTGGACACAGGCTGAAAGCACTGCCTCTTGGACACTGTCTGAAGGCTCCGTCTGCTGGACACCATCTGAAGGCTCCGCCTCCTGGACACTGGCTGTAGCCTCTGCCTTCTGGAAACCGGTTATAGGAATCTCTGCCCTCTGGGCTGGGATGTCACAGCCCACTTGGACAGACAATAGTCAGGAAACACCACCCTCTGGACAGCAGTGCCAGTGCAAAGCTCCGCCCTCTGGGCTGGTGCACCTGGTGGAATTTCCATGACATTATGTGCCCTCCTCACCGTACCAGAAGCAGCACCCGACGCTAAGGCAAACTCTGTTACAGAATACGGTGCGTCAGGTGCTGCCGTTGCAGGTGGAGCCGCAGCACACAACCCCAACTCCCACAGTGGAGCAGGCGGAGCTTAGGTAGTTGATCCAGCTGAGGCATGGAGGCTGGGCTGGACAGTCCTGTGTACATAACTCAGGAACTGACAAAAATGTTGACATGTCCTTCAGCTCAGACCCCCCTTAACTGCCTGCCAACATGCCTCACCCACTGGGGTCCCACCCCCCAAAAATTTCCCCCCACCATTAAAGGGGGAGAGACACACAGCTCATGGTGTTTCTTTCGACCACTGGTTATGGCTGAGCTATCCTTCTCCTGCAACCCCACGCTGAATGATTCACAATGGATCGCAAGACAACTGCCAGCAAACTTTGTGTACCTCACTACTTCCATGGTAGGTCAGTCTTTCTGTCACGGATGGATGCTGAACAGATGAGACGGGAACGTGGGAAGTGGAAGTACTTGCAGAATTTGCAGGTTTATTTACAGATGTAAACAATAAAAAAACTAATTCTGGAAACAAGAGCATGGACAAGATGATATGATACGAAGACCAGCGTGAACATGAAGACATAGACAATAAGACTGACCAAGACAGACTGAGATAAAAGGCCTTATATACTAGAGAACATTAAACAAGCCTGGAATGATGAGGCAGGGTTACAAATCAGACACAGATGGGTAAGGGCGGAGATGAGACCAAAACAAGACACGTGCTTAGAAGCACTTGGGAAATTAACAACAAGAATGAGTTAGGTTGAGAGGAGATGGACAGGACAGATACATGACATTTGTACACCGCACTGAATAAAATCAATAATTTTTTAGGATAATTAGTCAAAACCTGATCAAGATGTATTTGATTTTCATGAAAAGCACATCTCATTGGCCAAATTACTTCAAACCATGGCCGAGAGGAACATACATATCAAGTTTCATCCTGAGTGATCAATGATACATATGTCAAATCCTGAAGGCATCCCCAAAACAGACTATCTACTGGAATCTGCTTACTAAGATATAGCTTGATTGGATGTATGGTTGCTGAGATACAATTTGTTGGCACTGGCCACACCCCAAACCCTAAAAACATGGCATGTTCATTGTGGGAGTGTGTGTTTATTACAGAGTGTTACAGCAGAGAGATGAGAGACATACGCTGGTGGGCTGCACTCGTTAACGTTGCAGCGCTTGCGGATGGGTTTGGGTTTCTTATTGACTTCACAGAAGTTCCTGTGGACGAGGCGACCGTCACTCTTCCTTCTACAGCCGTACTTAGTGTATTGAATACCTGAGACACACACACACACACACACACGCACACACAACACAAACAGTTAAGGCCATGTACAACAGCAAAGGGGAACTCACTATGAAAAAAGGGCCTTCGCTAAGGCACTATGGCATGCTTTTGAATTGCTGGTCTCAAAAGACAGAAATATGGACAAGGACTTTTGTCTGTGTTCAGTTTGTTCTCTGACAGCTCATAAATTCATAAATATTGCAAAACTCATGCAGTACTGTCTCAGGCAGATATGTAAATGATTACAGCTGAGGTCTGATTAGATACTGGGTGTGTTAAAGTGTTCCACCACTGCCCTATAAAAATACTCTCAGAGGCTACTTTTGGGTAGTGTACCTCTTGATGAGAGATTGCTGAATGAAATAGAAAATTCATTGAAAAATAGGAATGAGTGCAGCTATACATAATATATGCAACCAGACAGCAGAGGCACTACACCTGTGGTTGCTTCACATTCGAGAGATGTTACATTGTCCATGCTTTTCTACAGTCATTGACAGACTGTATTCTGAGGCTGGACCTCCCCAGTCCTGTCCAAATCTGAATATTGCCTTCTTGGCTTCTCAAAACTGGATCAAAAACTGTTAATAAAGCTAATTTTTCAACAGCTAGCACTTAAGATTGACTTAAAACACTTAAGATGTTTTAACTAATTACTAGTTTCAGACATACAGCACACTATTCGGTGTGATCTGTGTCATTATGGACAAACTCGGTTTTAGGTTGTTTTTCTGACCCAGAATCTTGGGTCAGGATTTCAGCCTAATTACTGTGTAATTTTAACTACACTGGTGGATTGTGTTTTTTTCCCCACATTATTATTATTATTATTTTTTTATTTATTTATTTATTTTTTTTATTTTGCATTATTAGTCTAGTGGTTTTTACATTTTTCATCTCAGATGAGGTGAAAGCCAGCTGACCAGACCACAGTATACTTAGTATACATAGTTTCCCCAGGATGTTCCAACTGTATTACTACAGGCAGAACCAATGTCCAACAACATCTATCGGCTATATGTGAAGGTGAGCTGGCTTCCAGCAAACCCCATATAGGTGCCGAGACCGTAAACAAAGACAGGGGAGGCGAGGGGGGCTATGTGCTAAACAAGCACCAGACATGCACCAGCATGTTTCTCGCCAACGTTCAGTCTCTGGCTAACAAAATGAATGAACTTCGACTCTGGACCACAACACAGAGATGGATCAGGGAATTTAAAATTATGGTTGTGATGGAATCATGGAATCATTTAGCAAGGAATGTTAAAGTATGGCCAGAGGGAGCCATCTCCTCTCTCCAGCATCAGTTTGGAAACAGATTGGAATATGTTCTCCCCTTAAGCCCCACACACTCTCATGCAGACTTGGACATGTACACCTCATCTGTCAAGAGTTAAATCAACTTGTGTATTGACATTGTCACCTCCACCAAGCATCTGAAGGTCATTCCTAATCAGAAGCCCTGGATGAATGCCGAAGTTCACCTCCTGCTGAAGGCATTTAACGCTGCTTTCAGATTCGGGGATGATGAGGCTTACAGCTCAGCCAGGGCTAACCTGAAAAGGGTTCAAGTTCCTCAGTGTCCACATCTCCAAAGATCTTTCTTGGACAGTCAATACCTCCCTATCTGATAAAGAACTTTCTGAAAAAATTTAAGAAGGACCATCTGTCTCCTCATATTGTCACAAAGATCTACTGCTGCACCATAGAGAGTGTACTGACCCACTGTGCTACAGCAGCTCCACAGTGGCTGACAGGAAGACCCTGCAAAGGGTGGTGAAAACAGCACATACTGCACCCACCAGTCTCAGCTATTATTATTCATTATCCATTCACTCATAGAATCCTGGTTGGTGTGGCGCAACAGCTACACGATCGCGCCACCACACTATGTGGGAGACTGGGGTTCGATTCCCAGTCTGGGCAGCTGTGCTACCAGCTCTGTAATATGAGTGACCTTGTAAGTTATTTTTGATGATACAAGTGTCAGATAAAGGTAATCCTCTTATAGATACCATACCTGTCCTCAATTTACTCATAACTACAGAATACAACAGAATCTATGCTCCATATCTACATTAATATTTATACATATTTACATTTACAAGATTGAAATTCATCTTCTGTTTGTAGCATTTTCCAATTATTGCCTTCTCACCAGCCTGTTTGCCTATTGTCCTGTAGCCCATCCCAGTCCTGTGCAGGTCTACAATTTTGTCCTGGGTGTCCTTAGACAGCTCTTTGGCCTTGGCCATGGTGGAGAGGTTGGAGTATGATTGATTAATACAGATAACCTTCTTAAATAAAAACTAACAAGTCTGAGAGAGCTGTTTTGGTATGAAGTGTACCTATGATAATCATCAGAGTATCAAATATGTATATATATATATATATATATACATGTATGTAGTGTTTATACTGAGTTCAGTTCACACTGTTCAGTTTTTCCACTACTGCTACTTTTGCACATGTGCGTAGATGATAACTGCATTTTGTTGTTTGTACTTGTACTGAAAAATGCTTGTGCACCCCCTGCAGGCAAAAATGCTACACACTGCAACCCTAACAGTACATATATACTGAGACACACCTCCTCCACATGGTTTAGTGCACTGCGACCAGTTCTTTAGGGCCCACTCATAGGTGTCGAGCTCAGCCAGCAGGACGTTGTTGTTGGTGATGATGGGGACCAGGTCTTCATGAATTATGTATTTATAAGTTAAACTGATCTTAGTGTCGTCCTCCCGAGGAACCACCTGCAGAGCCAAACACAGCCCAGTAAACACAATATTTGAATAGAAATGCTGGAAAAACTTTTGGACATTTTGGATTGTTTGCTCAGCCACTGTACAGTTCCTTATGTGTTATTTTAAAGTATTGATTTAATTTATATCCTAAAATATCACCAATAATGATTACCTTTTTGTATTTTAGCTCACTCTTGGCCAAAAACAGTAAGAATAAACACTTACCAGTACAACAATGCCTTCATGCAGAGGGCCAGCGGTCTTCAGAGTCTCCTTCTCTCCTTCCACCAAATACTCCCACTCTAGCCCACTCTCGATGAAGCTCTTGGTCTTGACTTCATCTCCCTTTGCATTGAGAATGAAACTGCCTGTGACCTGATTTTTAACCGCTGGGAAGCACAGACAGATGGTTGAGTTTTCATATTCAAAAATAAATCCATTAGTCACTACTTATATCTAAACCTGGGACCATAAGTTTCAGAGTGATGAGCCACCTGATAGATAAACTGATGAGAGAATCTAAATGGAGCTCATGAATTACATCTATTACACAAGCTAGACTCAGAGGTGAGAAGCAAGAAAGGAAGCAAAGTTGAAAAAAAAAAGCAAAAAAAAAAAGCTTTTTCATCCTGAGAACACATTCAGTAAAACATGCCATGGATCTTCTGGAAGCAACAAAGGCTGTACAAACAAGAATATGTGAACACCGCAGACCTACACTGATCAACCACCTGCCAACATTGAGTAGAGATCCTATTTGGGCCACCAAAGCAGCCCTGAAACATTGGTATGTGGAAGTTGTTCATCAAGGAAGAATAGAAAAGAATTCCACCTACAAGCTTCAACAATTAGTGTCCTCAGTTCCCAAACACTTACTGTGTGTTGTTAAAAGGAAAGGTGATGTAAAACAGTGGTGAACATGCCCCTGTCCCAACGTTTTGGAATGTTTTGCAGGCAACATGAGTAAATATTTGACAAGAAAGAACAAAGTTGATGTGTATTGAAAATTATATATTATGTATTGTCTGTGTAGTGTATTCAATTGAATATAGGTTGAAAAGGATTTGCAAATGATCATATTCTGTTTTTTGGCCCAACTTTGTTGGAACTGGGGTTGTAATAATGCTTTAAATATAGGTACTGTAGTATACACTGAGGTGGAGCTACAGTCTCTCATACATACAGACATGTAATACCATGAATAACAACCACACAATGCCTCCTAACGAGTCCTAACTGCAGAATACATATATCCAGCTGTCCATATACACACAAACACACTAAAAAACATGTTCTGATGCACATAAACAATAATAGTAATTGCTGTAAGTGTCAGATGGTGTGGACAGAACTCACCAATGATGTGTGGAGACGTCTCATTCTCTTCGATGATAATGTGTCTCGCTCCGGCCGGAATATCAAACATCTTCAACAAACCTGTACAGAGAGGGAGATTGAGTCAATTTATATCATGCTTTCTGACTGACAGATGCAGAAACAGTAAACAAATTCTAAATGTGATTTGTTTAGTCATTCAATCCAACTTGTTGTGTCTTGTTTAATAGAAAAAGAGAACATATTTCACATGACACCCTGCCAAAAAATGCACCAAGAAGGAGCTGTTGGAATAGAATGAAACTTGAAATGTGTGAATGTATTGAGGAAGTCACAACTCTAATATTATTGAAGCACTGAATGGCTTTACAGCTATTTAGAGCATAGCAAGCTAGCCAGACTAACGTGATACGCAAAGCTTCACAAGCTCATGGTCACTTCACTAAAGCTTCAGAAATGAGCCATTTTTCTGTCTAGGAATGTTGTGGTGTTGTTTTCCCCAGCAGAGAATGGTAAGAGCAGACAGACGTTTGGGTGGAAGATTTAAATTAAGCTTCTTCAACCACAGATGCAGCTTCTCTTTGTTGGATGGCAGTTAGTTATTATAAGTTATACAACAAGAAACAACACTGATGTTTTTGTGTTTTGTCCAAAACACTGTATATTATAGTATATTATACTGTTCATTCTGTATGTTTATCATCACTGTGACTGAGTATATTATACTGCTCATTCTGTATGTTAATTATCATTGTGACTGTAGTGTATATTAGTGTAGTGTCGGTATCATGCAATGGAAAAGTGCCATATTTCTCTCCCAACATCAGCATTACCAACATTGCTGGGGTTATGTGATGTGGTCACCTGTCTTTTTGGGGGTTTTAGTCAGTGTCAGTTTAACGGTGCGACAGTGTGAGTTGTCTCCCTCACACACTCCACATTTATCTTCCTGCTTATAGGAGCCCACTTCCTTATCACAGCCCACATGCTGAGACAGAGAGAGAGAGAGAGAGAGAGAGAGAGAGAGAGAGAGAGAGAGAGAGAGAGAGAGAGACAGATAATTTTTTACTGAACATAAAACAGAAAACAATGGATCTGCTGGTTTTGAAACTGTGTATGTGTAGATTCTCACCAAACACTCTCCTCTAGCACACACACTGAAGGGATCAGTGTAGCTGCAACGTGTTCCATCATGCATGACCTGGTTCATAACCACAATCTCACCAGTCTCCTTAGAGCGACAACTCAGTTCACACTTATGAGCCTCTGTAACACACACACACACACACACACCAGTTACTGGCATGTATTTCCATAATTTAACAACACTTCATTTCAATATGACACTTTATTAGAAAGGCCTACCTTGTGTTTCCACTCACTGGTCACTGTATTAGAAACATCTACCATGTGCTTCATCACTGGCTTCTTTATCATAAACATCTACATTGAGTGTCTACTCACTCGCCACTTTAACAGAAACACCTATCATGTGGTTCCACTCACTGGCCACTTTATTAGAAACACAAGAACTGTCAAGTTGCATCAAGACCTGTCAAGTTTTTTAGATAATCTAAAGTCAATGTTTTGCTGAGCTATGTCCTTAAGTTGCTCCAAAGTGGGAAGTTTCTTACCATCAGGGTGTTCATAGGGTAGCCAGGTATGTTTGATGTTGTTGTGGTATTTATTACTGCGCTGGACACATTGTTGAGCTCTGAAGTCTTCATAAGGTCCAGGACACTCCTCAGTGTTACACATCTGATAGTCAAATGCAGATCCAGGACAATCACGACCACCATATGCAGGACTAGAGGGAGGGAGAGAGAGAGAGAGAGACAGAGTGTGAGAGAGAGAGAGAGAGAGAGTGAGGGAGTGACAGAGAGAGAGAGAGAGAAGCCTGCTCTTGCTTTAGATTCAACCCTAATCCTCCCCACCTGATTCAACTAATTACTACTTTCGGGAGTTTCTGATTGGCTGAATGGGGGTGTGTTAGATTTGGGTTGGAGTTAAAACATACAGGAAGGAACCTCTCCAGTTGTAGGGTTGGTGACCCCTGTCAAGACTTCATAGATGAGTATGTGTCTAGCTTTATACACTCACGCAGGGTTGTTACATTGGCGACTGCGGGACCGGACCCCTCCCTCACAGGTACGAGAACAGGAGCCGAATTTTCCCCAGGAGCTCCAGCCTCCATCGTGTCCATAGGGCTGGTGGGAGGACCTCCAGATACAGTGACCCTTAAAGCACCACTAAAGAGAGAACACACACATACACATTCTTTTTTAGTTTCCACAGAGGAGGCACCTCTACATGAACATGATGCTGTTTATTTACAGGAGGTCAATTTACAGAATATTGAGGTACTGGGACATTGCTTATTACCCGTTTCCTGTGAAATAAAGGGTATTCAATTAATTTAAATTAATTGGTATTAATTGTATCCTGCTTCTGTTGGAGTAAGAGACAGTAGAGTTTATCTCTACTGTCCAAAGAAGACTTTCCACTAGATTTTGGAGGAGCACTGCTGTGAGGATTTAATTGCATTCAGTGAGAAGATCACCAGTCCACCTCATCCCCAACCCATCCCCAGCCCCATTATTCCAGGCAAAACAGTTCCACTGCTCCACAGCTCAATGATAAGGGGCTTTATACCCTTCTAGACCATGCACGGCATTAGACAAAAGGTTCATGTTTACCTGCTACAGAGAGTTCTATTCTATTGGTTGTGTATGAATTTGCACCTCTGTGCCTTTAGTGGGTGTATCTCAGAGAAAGTAGCTGGAAGTGTTCATTAACAGGGGGGTCCACAACTATTTGGGCATACAGTGTATATTCAAGTCTTAGTTATTATACTAAGCTCTGCTTTTTACATGATACACGTTTTACAGAAGCTGTTGGACTCGAATGGGGCATTGGATTAAGCATGTTTTCACGAGCCGGTCCCAGACAATCTATAAAAAAGCCCCTTAGGGAAGTCCATAATCTCGACTACTGTTCGCTCTATAATTAAATCAGTGTGCTCTGCTGAACTACTGCTGAAGACATGGCCCTAGTCAGCCTGTTCCATGGTAATCAAATGATGGACACCCTTATTTAATACTTTTTCTGTTTTTTTGAGGTGGGGTGGTAATCATTCAACATCCTGACCACATTAAGGTTCCTAAAAGCAATGCTCCAAAATATCTACAAAAGTGTCCCCTGGACAGTAGAGACAGTTAGCAGGATAAACCCTTTTAATACCATTAATTTCAGATGAAACCGTGAATGAGCAGTTTAACAGTCACATCATGTAAGAAACTTCATTCACTTTCACAGTCATTTGATCAGGACATAGCTGTCCTCATTTGACCCCATTTATCCTAGTCGTTGCACATTCCAGAAGATTAATGTCCCACGAACAATAAACAAAAGGTGCACAGGTACAGAGGGTTCAAAGCATATCTTCTCGAAAGAACTGCTCTTTTTAATTTTACAGCGTGGTTTGGGAGATAACAGGCAACGGATAACTTCCATGAGACAAAAGAAAGCCTGGAAGGACAATCAGAATGTTGGTAAGGCTGACAGGTACGCAGCTCAAGCTGATCCAGAGTGAGATAAGAAAGAAAGTGCTTGCAAACTGTTTGAGCTGATACTGTCTGGACAGTTCTTAATGAAGCCCATAACGAAGACAGCTCTTTATTAAGACTCATGAATCACATCACTCTGAATGAGATTAATTTTTTTAAGCTATGAAATTTCTCACCTCACCTCACATTATCTTTCCTAATAATGAACAACCTGTAGCCCTAACAAACTAATTAAGATCTGACGTCTTAAAAGTTAAGGGTAAAATAGCTCTTTGGGGTGCAAAAACTTTTGCATGGTGCTCCTTTTTAACTCTATAATTATACAACACAAAAATAACGCACTGGATTTGTTTTAAATGCTGAAAAGAAACCTTCTTCTTCTTCTTCTTCTTCTTCTTCTTCTTCTTCGAACTTTATAGCTTTTGGAGATCAGCTCAACTTCCTCTCCACTAGCTATTTACAGTAAAAAAGTTCAAAAGCCATGGTAAGTGGATCAAATCCAGTGTGTTCCCTATTAAAGCTGCTCAAAGATGAGGGTTTGTGTTATGCAAATGAGGGACTGTGACAAAGTGGAATGGGAAATCATTTAGCTGAGTAATAAAATGAAGACCACTAACAAATGAATAGATAATACTGCTACTAAGTCTGCTATTACTGCCACTAATACTACTGTTACTTATACAACCACAGCAACTGTTACTAAAAGATAGATAGACAAACAGATAGAACTTCAAAGCAGCACAATGCATACAAAGAGCATTAAAACAGCAATATTATTACTACTACTAATACTACTGTTACTACATCACGTACTACTACTGTTACTTCCATAACTACAATAATACTACTGCTACTACTGTAAATACTACTACAACTACTACTATGACTGTTACTACTGCTACTACTGTTACTACTATGATTACAACACTAATACTTTTACTACTACTGCTACTACTGTTACTACTGGTAGTGTTGCTGCTACAGCCGATAACAAAATTAACACTAATACTGCTACTATTAATACTACTATTACTACTACAACTACTAATACTGCTGCTACTGCCACTATTGCTACTACCTATAGTGTGTGTGTGTGTGTGTGTGTGTGTGTGTGTGTGTGTGTGTGTGTGTGTGTGTGTATATGTGTGTGCGTGTGCGTGTGTGTGTGGTCACTGCTGCTTCAGCACCATGATTTATTTTAAAAACAGCAGTTTGACCTCAAATTAAATGCAGGTCATGGTTATTATTCTTCTGTTTGTTGATTTTATTCCACATTATTTTTAATTCAGTCTGCAGTTAAACATGCTCATATAGTCGGCTTGTACTGGGAGATATAAAGATATACTTCTTCAGCAAAAACAAGACCAGCAAAGCAAACCTCATTAACTTCTTAAAAAGTCTGTGTTCTAACAAAGGCAGTCCAATAAACAAAGCAAACAAACAAACCAGACAGAGTGAAAACAATGGAATAATTGTTTGATTTATATGCTGTCATTTGAAAGCGTCAGGTGGTACAGAATGATAAGCTTTCTCTAGATTAATTCAAATATTGTGTTTAGACTTGCAACAATATGAGACTTTCATGGTATGAAAGCTGTATGATTTATGGTATCAGTTTAAGATACTTCATATCTTATACTTCATATACTTCATAGCCTTAACATTAGTACTATTGTGTAGGGTTCATTTGTGCTGCCACAACACATCTGACCATTCAAGGCATGGACTCCACAAGACCTCTGATGGTGACACCAAGACTAACATTACAGCAGATCCTCTAAGTGCTAAGTTGTGATATGGGACCTCCATGAGCATCAGTGAGCCCTGTCACCAGTTCACTGGCTGTCTTTCCTTGGAGCGCTTTATTGACCACTGCATTCTGGGAAAACCAACGAGACATTTTCTGGAGTTCTGAGCCATAAAACTAATATGATAAACAGGCCGTTTGTGGCTCAGTGGCATCCCTTTATTAACGTGCAGCTCATCGGGTATGATGAAAGGTAGTTATACTTAGCATCCTAAAGATTCAATGACAGATGACGGTTCCAACCGTGTTTCTACTGCATTAATTTAATAAACTACTAATACATCAGAATCAATTATTACAATTATAATATTGATACTAGTTTTTATTAAAATATTTAAACATAAAATGGTATGAAAAGAGCATCTCCTGGAGAAAGGGAGTGATTGAGCAGCCGATTGAACAGCCAATGTGACTGCTAAGCAGTTGCTTTGCTCTATTAAGTGGTTGCTATGCTGTTCCAAGTGGTTCCTATGCTGTTTCAAGTGGTTGCTATGCTGTTGCTCAGTTTTCCCAAGTGATTGCTATGCTGTTGCTAAGCTATTGCAAGGGGTTTCTATAATATCAGAGGTTGTGGTTGTTGGGTGTTTATTATGCTGCTTAAAGTGTTGCTATGCTGTTACAACTCATTGTTATTCTATCCTACTTGCTTGCTATATGGTTGCCAGGCAGTTGCTTCCAAGTGGTTGCTATGCTGTTGTTAAATGGCTGTTATGGTATCCCAGGGGGTTGCTATATGTTTGCCAGGCAGTCGTTATGCTGCTGATCACAAGTAGATGTTATGTTGTTCCAAATAGTTGTTATTCTGGTGCAAACTGGTTGCCGTTGAATGCCGCTTGGTTGCTAAGTGGTTTCCAAAGCTGCCCAGGCAGTCGAAACAAAATTTTGGGTCGGATATTAACTTGCATTAACTTGAGTGGTTTTTTTTTGTGGTTTGACCTGGAATGCCCAGCTCTGGTGGAACACTCCATAAGACCTGCCTGATGTTTTGGAGATCAGGAGATCATCACAGTTTGGTTCTTGTCAAAAAGGTGCTTCAAGTCAACTTCAAGACCTGACTGTTCACTTGCTGATCAATATATCCACCCGTCGACAGGAGACAGTGGAACCAGATCATCAATGTTATTTAGGACAGTATTGAACAGATACACTGAGGATGTCCTCACCTTGCCTGGGGCACACTCCGTCCCATCCACAGGAGGACCCTTCTTCGTCTTACAGAAATACTGATTATCAGGATGACTACACCACAGCTGCTTACAGGGGTCATATGTACGGAACTGAAAGGGAGAGAGAGAGAGAGAGGGAGAGAGAGAGAGAGAGAGAGAGAGAGAGAGAGAGAGAGAGAGAGAGAGGTTTAGAGAGTATTAGTTATAATATTAGTTAATTCAGAAAGTTGAACAAAAAGACTGCATTGGCTGTTTACAAATTACAGGTATAGTACCTATAAGTGGTTGATATGGTATCCCAGGTGGTTGCGATATCCCATAGTGGAATCTATGCTGTTGCTAAACAACTGCTATTGCATCCCATCTGTGGTTTGCAGGAAGTTATGCTTCCATGTAGTTGCTATGCTGTTGTTAAGGAGTTTCTATGGTATGCCAGGTGGTTACTATGTGGTTGCTAGGCAGTTGCTATTACATTCCAATGGGTTGCTATGTGGTTGCCAGGCTGTTTCTATGCTTCCAATTGGTTGCTATGCTGTTCCTAAGCAGCTACTCTTGTGACCCAAATGGCTCATATGTGGTTCCCAGGCAGTTTCTATAGCTGTTATGCTGTTTTTAAGGAGCTGCAGGTGGTTGTTATGTTTTAATGTGATTTCAACTTTAATTTGAAGAGTTTAATAAGTTTATGAGTTTATACAGCCACTCCATTTTACAGACTCATAACTAATTGGACACGTGATTATTAGTTTGATAAGGATATAAAAGGTCTGAAGACAATTTCCGGTGTTGAATTTGCATTTAGTAGCTGTTTCTGTCAATATGTGTCAAACGATTTAAACTTGTCAGAGAGATCAGAAATTACAAAAAAAAAGTTGGTTGACCAGCTTATCTCTTGATCAGCATAGGGTATTTCTTATTGATGCTTGATGCAAAACGAAATAAGACAAGTATGACCGAGCTTGACCATGTTGGTTGACCAGCATGACCAGGCTGGATGACCAGTATGACCAGCAAGACCAAAATGAAATGCAATATGCATTATCACGAGATGGTTAACAAGCTGTTTTCACCTTGATGACCAGCTTGTCAACCACCTTGAACATTAAAGACCAGCTCAGACCATCTGAAATCAGCTACCGGCAAACCTACAACCAAGGAAGATCTCCATGTAAATAAACACAGACAGCTTCACTTCCAGATGTAAACCACTGGTAACACTCGAGAACAGAAAAGTTAGAATGGACTGGAAGAAAACATTTATGGGTGTTTTTCCACCTGCACTTTTGTTTGTTTTCTAGTATTTTCCTTTTTCTAAAATTGTAGCCCTTTAAAACTGTCACTGGCCACAAACTGATCACATTGGTCCAATGAAAATTCAGTTTCACATAACAACCATGCTGCTTGAACGTTTGTGAACTTCATCAGTACTAAAAGTAGATCAGGAGAACCAAATCAAACAATGAGACAGAAATATTATACTTGCTCAATTATTTATTGAGGAAAATGATCCAATATTACATATCTGTGAAAGACAAAAGTATGTGAACCCAATTAAAAGTTTCTGTCACATATCTGTCCTTGTCATCTCCTGTCTCATCATTGTTTTGTTTATCTCCCCTCGTGCTTCTGAGTGCATGTCCTGTCTCCACCGATTCCCAGCTGTCTTATTTGTAACCCTGTCCTGTCAGGATTGTGCTCCAGGTGTGTCCTATGTTCCCCCTTTATTTAAGATGCTTTGTCTCAGTCGGCCTTGGTCAGTCCTTGAATGTGTAACCGTGTATCTTGTGTATTTCCCTTATGCTTTGTTTGTGTTCATCGAGTTTTGTTTGTTAGTGTTTTTCTATTAAATCCTCAACCCTGCTAGTACTTCAGGTGCCTCGTATCATCTGTTCAGCACACAAACGTTACAGTTTCTAATAACTGTTTAGTCCTACACTAATCAAATCTTCTGTACTAAACAGTTTCCTCCCATGATCAGCTTGCCTCCGGTCCTTTCATAACATTTCTATTGGTTTAAGGTCAGAACTGGGCCATTCCAAAACTTTAACTTTATTTTTCCGTAACCGTTCTTTGATAGAACAACTTGTGTGCATAGAGTAGTTGTCTTTCTGCATGACCCACATTCTCTTGGCATTCAGCTCATGGACAGATGTCCTGACTTTTTCCTTTAGAATTTGTTGGTATAACTCATTGATGATGGTAAGCTGTCCTGGCCCAGATGCAGCAAAACAGCCCCAAACCATGATACTACCTCTACCCTGTTTCACAGATGTGAAATGAAGGAGTGTTTCCCTTTCTCACAACATAACACTTCACATTTACACCAAAAAGATCTATTTTGGTCTCATCTCTCCAGAAAATATTATTCCAGTTCTTCTGGTTTATCTGTGTGATTCAGCAATTGGAGAGCAGCAGCTTTCTCCTTACAACCCTGCAATGTATATCCTGGTTTTCCTGATGGTGGACTCATGAACATTAAAATTAGCCAATGTGAGAAAAGTCTATAGTTCCTTGGGTTTCTCTGTGAGATGGTGGACTATTACACATTTTGCTCTTAGTTGGTGGAGCACTTCTGGAGAGGGTAATAATAGTCACGAACTTCCTTCCATTGTACACAATCTGTCTGTTGGTGGAGTCCAAACTCTCAAGAGAGAGTTTTGTAACCTTTTCCAGTCTGATGACCATCAACAACACTTCTTCTGAGTTCCTCAGAAATATCCTTTGTTCTTGCTACATTCTTTCAAAAAAAAACAGGACCCCCACCACACCTGACTGTAATTTTACCTTCAAATGATCTGCTAATTATAAAGATTCAATTATACTTTTTCATTGATATGTAATATTGGATCATTTTCCTAAAATGCCTAAAAGTGCAAGTGTACTTTTTGTTGCATGTTTTTTGATTTGGTTCTCCTTATCTACTTTTATCTACTGATTATGTTTTAGCTCAAATTCATGCAGAAATATAAAAAATATAAATGGTTCACAAACTTTCACAAACCACTGTAAGCTATTTGGTCCAGTTTTTTTAAACAGAGTAATGATAAAAACTCACAGCTGTGCACATCTTGTATCCCACTCCGAAATCAAACCGACACTGCTCATCCATGGAGTAGTTGATGCCCGGCAGCTCTGGTAGTTTAGGCCACTTGTGCTCAAAGGGGTCATCCAGCAGACAGTCATACGAGCTGTGGACAAATTCAAAAAGGTTTATCAGAAACACAATTTACCACATCTCACATCTCACATCTCACACATCATCACATCACATCAAGATGCGGCTGCCACATTCATATTTGATTATTTGAAATTCCATCCTTTCTTTCTCTGTGTATCACAGTCTAAATGGGCCAGAAAAAAACAGAAAACAGAAAAAACACCAAGCACACAAATGCACTCTGGAGTGCTCTTACTTCTGTATCATATTATCAAAAGGATACTCCTCAGCACTTCTATCAGAAAAGACCACCACACAATAAGCCTTTTCATGTAGGATCGGTTTCTAGCCTATGTTTAAGAGACACCGATGCCCTTCATCACAGGTAGTCAAATAAATAATACTTTGAATAAGTCAAATTCTGGGGAACAGTTCTTTATTTAGAATGAAAACATTAGTCTATAATAGTCTTCAGAAAGAAGATTGTAGATGCAGATGACTCTGGGAAGGGATTTAAAAAGATCTCAAAACAATTATTGGAGAACATTTAAAATCAACTGCTAACATGGCCAGGTTAGACTGTCCTAGCAAGATCCTCATTTCATCCTAGAAAAAGAATGGAATACCAGCTAATAGGGCATAGGGGGTCCTAACTTTTTCCTCATAATAAAATTGGGTTCTTATTCATTATATTTTACAAATAATTTAAAAGACATTTATTTCAGTTTTATGTGTTTGGTTATATAACCTCTCAATATGGTTAAAATGACGATCAAATGTTCTTTGGGGTGAGCTCACTACACAATGTAAAATGTAAAAGTAGCTGAGCTCACTAATTATAAAAGTCCTTCTATAATATAACCCACAAATATATAAGCTTGTGGAGAATCTCCATTCAGAATACTATGTTGTTGAGAATTAGGCTGATTCTTCATCCAGTAACCAATCCTGTATGTATATTTAGATAATTAACAAAGTTTACATTTTGCTTTACATTCAAATAAAGAGGAAAAGGCTGATGTATGATATAGACTCTTTAACACTGTTGTTTTAAATAACAACTCAATATCCAATAATGTATGGCCCCCATATTTGATTAAACATCATAAATTAAGATGATCTGGCTAGGAGCAGTCTATAATAAGTCTTAACACTCTTACAGATCAGACTCATCATGGTCTTACTGGATGTAGCGGTTGAGCTCTTGCTTGCTGCAGCGTGACCAGTGGTAGCGGTGGAATGCCGCCTGAACCAGAGGAGCCATGATGCTGCCCATGCTGGTCTCATCTCCACACCGGTTCCCCTGACCATCATGCTCCATACCCAACCTAGAATCAACACAAATACACGTTTATCACTGGGTTTACAGTGATAGTCTGGCGTTTTACACATGAGCTACAGGGTGTACTGATTGCCTGAGGAGGGCGCTATACCACACCAGTCTTTGTACGGCTGTCGGTTCAAAATGAATCAAAGTTAATCAAACGTGAAATAATAAAAAGTGAAGGAACACTCAGCGGGAATTTCTTCCACATTTAACCTATCCACACAGTGAAACAGTGAATTTACACACTAGGGGGCAGTGAGCACACACGCCCAGAGTGGTGGGCAGCCTCATCCACAGAGTTAAGTGACTTGCTCAAAGGCACTGCAGACATGTCCTGCCAGTTCTGGGAATCAACACAATGCTGGTTCCTTAACCACAAAGCCACAGCTGCCCAGTGGACTGGTGATTAGTTTTATATATTTGATATATGTTTGTTGCCTTAATCCACTGTGCTAAACTTGAATCAATTCAGAAGGTCCAGAAGGGAGGGGGCTTAAAAATTCATTTCTGTTCAAATTGATCTTCAATTGAAAGATCAGATATCAATTCGTTTAAATCAAATCTTTAAAATTTAAAGATCAATCTTTTAAATCAGATTCTCTTTCCAGAGGTTATATACTTGATATGTCAGTGCTGCAGTTAGTGGAGCTGAAAATCCTGTTACAGTCAAGTGAAGAACACCTAAATGAATCAATACTGAAAAGAACTGAATCGCAAATCAAATAGAATTGGGGAAATCAGTGGTGATACTCAGCCCTACATCAAACCTCAGTCTGAACCAGGCCTGACTTTCACAAAAACACTCACACCTGTATTAAAAGTGTTTGCAGTAAAACAGTAAGTAAGCAGATACTCACACATGGCCAGTCTCATGTGCTACGACAAACGCTGATGAAAATCCATCCTCATGGTTGAGCGTGCAGCTCCTCAGTGGGTGGCACATGCCAGTGACCGGGGCGTAACCTGGGCAGGAGAAATCAGAGTGCAACGCTGATGAATTGGAATACAGATCATTCTAGAGCCTTCTATTCACCGCAGTAAATGACTGATCAGGAATCTTCCACACAGAGGCAGGAATGACCACTACTGCTCACACAAACATAGGTCAAGAACACACACCACTCTAGTGAACCAAGCTGGAGGTCAGATCCACTTCAGGTCATTCAGTTCAGCTTTAATTTTTCTCAGGAGTTCAGGAGATCACCATAATCCACAATTAATATGGAGAAGACCATAATAAAATGTTATTGGGTGAACATTCACTGATACAACCATAATTAACCCTTTCATGTTCGATTCCCCATGAACTCATGGAATTTTTGTCATTAGGAAAAATGGTGCTAGCCTTGAATAATAAACTGTAGTTCATCTGTTTCTCTACATACTTTGTTATCCTCCTTCCACCCTGTTCTTCACCATCTGGGATGTTGGTGCTGTTGTCAGACTCCTTCACGTGATCACTCAGGTTTGTTATGGTGGCGCAGCTTGGTGCCAATATTTCAGGATGCTCCCATATTTATGCTACCTTCTGGTTCTCTTCTTAGTTAGGCTGTTATAGTCAGATCTGCCGGAGTCACTCGCCACACTCTGGTAAAGTTTACATTCTCTATTCTCTTTCTAAACATCAAACTAATTCATCTCTGTCCCTTTTCTGAATTAATGATGACTCACCAGGCCAGGCTGATGAAAGGCTTGCCTTTAGCTCCCCTATCCCATCTGAGATTGACTCCGAGTTCCCCTGCCACCCCTTCACATTGGCTGCCCACCTTCCGACCACTGGACCTGGACTAGCCGCCCACCTGCCATCACCAACTAGGTAGACATTTACACAGACCCTAATTAGCTGCTACTGTTATTATGTCCACCATCAAACTATCATTACTTCTATACACCTAAGCATTACAGCAGACATGTGGTCGTCCAGTGTCCCCTTATCAATTATGTATAAGTAGTTTGACCAAAGGAGGACGGATATCCCCTTATGAGTTTGGTTCCTCACAAGGTTTCTTCCTCCAGCTCTGAGGGAGTTTTCCTTGTTACTGTCGCCCTTTGGCTCACTGGGGGGTTTACATCTTTACGCATTATTTCATGTGTTGTTCACCTTTTTATTTTTGATTTCTGTAAAGCTGCTCTGTGACAACATCTCTCTGTGACAGCACTGCTGTGACACTGGCATGGAGGTGGTGTGTTAGTGTGTGTTGCACTGGAAATGAGTAGATCAAACACAGCAGTGCTGCTAGAGTGTTTAAACACTTTATCCACTCACTGTCCACTCTATTAGCCACTCCTACCTAGTCGCGCCATCTTGTAGATGCAAAGTCAGAGACAGAAGCTCATCTGTTGCTGCACACTTTATGTTGGTCATCTTGTAGTCTTTCAACAGTGCTGACAGTAGGCTGGATATTTCTGGCTGGTGGACTATTCTCAGCGAGGTGTTCAAACACTCCAGAATCAAACAAGAATGTTTACTACATTAGAATTTCAAAAATAAATCCATGTGACCCAAAAAACAGAATGTAACAATAACCCTCCTGAAACAAATTCAGCTCAAGATGGTTTTGGATGGTCTAAAATGGTCTTTGACAGTCAAAGTTGTTGAAAAGCTGGTCATTCAGACCAAAAACAAAAAAATCTTATACTGATAAACGAATGCTGCATTTGATTTTGAAAATACTTTGTAATACTGGTCTTATTGGTCCAACAGGGTCATGCTGGTCAACCATCTTGCTAAAGCTTTATTATGCTAGCTGTCTAGCTTGGTCAGGTTCCTCCTGCTTGTAGACCAGTTAAACCAACAAACTAAGAAAAAACACCATATGCTGGCTGACCAGCTTAACCAACCTGCCAGTCTGAGCATGGCAATGCCAGGTTTCTAATTAGGGTTATTATGAATAAAATCTCAGCTCGGAGTGCAGAGAACATTTAGACTAAAAGAAACTTGAAGACATGAATGGGTTAATGGTAAAATAAAAGTACATTCTGATTCTTATTGAAGTGGATTTGACCTCAACTTAGTTTGGGGCAGATATGGTCTGTTGACACACAGGGTCTTTGTTCTGCTCTAAAATAATGTTTATACCCTCCTGAACATCTAGAGGTCTAGAACTTTGAATCATTCAAAACAAAGTGGTCCACATGGTCTACGACAAGGTAACAGACAAGGGAACAGCTATGTGTGTAAGGCAAGGCACATGTGAGCATGCCCTGGACAAGTGTGCGGTGTGTGTAATGAGCTTTAGTGGAAGCTCACAACTTCACTCCAGTTTCTCCCCAACAAGAGACACAAGAGTCTACAGCCCTTCAAGCACTTTGGCTAAATCAGCTCACTAACACACACCACACATTATGGGGGAAATGAGGGACATATAAACACCAAACACACACAATCACAAAGCAAAGCACAACAGATACAGTGTAAATTACTCGATCAAGAAATGTGCAGCAGCAGAGCTGAGTCTGTGGTTTTGGTCCAGAAGCAGCCTGGGGCGAACTTCGGGTTGTTCTGATTATAGTCAGTCACCATGCTACAGAACCACTGGACAGTCTTTGGCATGCAGGCAAAAAGCAGAAAATGCAGTTTACACAAGCTCACCAAGCGGCTGTGTGACACGCAGCAGCTAGTGGCCTTTAAGACTAACCACTAGCCACCTTCACTGACACCACGGTCAGTGAGAAGCAGGTTAGCATCCAGCCTAGTTGCTCAAAAGATTACTCCATTACTCATTCCTCATTACTGATGGCCTCAGTGTCTTCTAGCCAGCTAGCCAATCAGGCTTAATGGAATGTTTCTGGCAGTCATTTAGCGAAAGGGAGTGCTGTGTAAGAGTTAAAAGCGGTTGTTGCAGGCCAAGAGATTTATCTGTTCTCAGATAAACTCCCTGTAGGAGAATGCAGCTGTGGCATTGTCCTAAGAGTCAGGCAAGTACAGTGCTGCAAGGACAACGCATGGCATCAGAAAACAGGCTGACATCCCCGTCCAGCGTCATTGACAACAGTGAACAAGCATAGATACAGACAAAGTTGGGCTATATATAGGACAGTGTGTGTATTGGGCCATATTGGATAGTGTGTTGGATCATTTGGGATAGTGTGTGTTGGGTCACATAGGATTGTACTGTCTGTAATATAGAACAATATGTGTTGGGTAATTTGGGACAATGTTTGTTGGTTCATAAGGGATAGTGTTTTAGGTCATCTAGGCCAATGTGTGTTGGGCAATATGGAATATTGTGTTGGGTCATCTAAGACGATATGTGTTGGGTCCTATGGGTTAGTGTGTTGGGCCATTTGGGACATTAAATTAGTTCATATGAAATAGTGTTCTGGGTCAAATCAAGTAGAGTACTGGGTCATACAGGACAGTGTACTTGTCATATGAAGTCATTTTGTGTCAAACTCAGTAGTTTATTGGGTCGAATGGGACACGGCATTAGGTCATTTGGGACACTGAGTGCTGCATCATATGGGGTAGTGTGTTTGGTCAGACAGAACAATATTTTGGATCAAAGAGAACAGTGTGTAAGGTCATAAGGGATAGTTTGTTGGCTCATATGGGGAAATGTGTTGGCTAAAAGGTAACAGGCATGTCAAACAGGCATGGGGACAGAAATACAGCATATAAAGTACACTGCCCACATAATGTGAGGACCTTTCACAAATTAGGATTTTGACCCAATAGGAACCCATTAATTCTGGACCATCAGAGGAGCACATCTAATATATAAAATAAAATCTAATCTAATATATAAAATAAAAATGATATATATAGAGAGCTATATATCATGAAAACCAGAAATCCAAAATATATAACAGAATTTGGATAAAAAAATGGATTTAACAAGAACCATCAGAAGTCACAAAGTGTCACAATATGATCTTAATAAACCACTGTGTTTTAAAATTAATGACACTGGGCAGAAAGAAACTGCTTCTGGTGTGAAGTGTATCAAACAGCAAAAAGTTTAAAAATGTAACATTTTTTGTGTGTGTGTGTGTGTGTGTGTGTGTGTGTGTGTGTGTGTGTGTGTGTGTGTGTGTGTGTGTGTGTGTGTGTGCTCTTTCAGCTTCAGGCCAGCACCACCAGGTGTCTATATTTGGTTGCAGAATCTCTCGTCTTGTAGTGAAGCTCTCGTACCTGTGTGTGATGTTTGTCGGGGGGTCCAGTGGCCCGTGGATACAGCACTGTTATGGGAATAACACACCCCAATGCTATGGCAACATTTGAAGTGTGAAACAAAAAAGTACACAAAACACCTTCTGCTCTCACAGGTGAGAAGAAATGGAAGCATCCATTATCTGTGTGTATGAGTGAGCATGAGTGTCAAACAGACAGCTGTTGAGGAAAACACACTTCAAACAAAAGGCCTCTGCATGTGAAACATTACAGGATTTACAGTGATGGTCAAAGCCAGTGTGTCATCAGTCTGAAACAAGAAAGACCGGGACAGTCTGGGTTTGGAATTTGTAAGCTGTCCACCCACAACTAACAAACACTTGGTGTGAAACGTTCACTTCTAGAAAATGTTATCCAGTCAGAATCGTTGACTGGTGAATGGAAGCAGACGCCTGAATCCCTAAAAGCTCCTTACAGAAAGCTATTACACCTAAAGCTTATGAATACACTGCCTGATGCCTGAGTCACTGATTTACTTCTGTTCTGAGAAGATTTTAGCTCTAAAACTCACATATCATTAAAATTGTGGAGGGATACATATGCTGCAGGGAATGTTAAAAATACTATTTGCTCCGATTTGCCAGTAATGCATCTAAAAACCTGAATATCATGAAAAAGTTAAGTTAGTAAATCTGTCATATATGAATTTAACAGTAGAAATTATTAGAATATATTTCATAAGCTATATAAGATATAAGAGCTCCTTTCCCAGAGACATCTGTGAATCCTAAATGAACCAGTTCTTTTTGCGGGAACTGGGAGGTCTGTTTTTAACCTTTTGACTTTTTGTGGGCTGTTACATTCTGATGTCTAGGCTTCTTAACTCGGGACCAGAGTAACCTACAGGCATGATACACACAGCATTCCAAAGAGAAAGACTTACCCTGTCAAATGATGAACTGAAATTTGAGCTACGATTGCCTGAAAATAATGTCTGGCATGTCTGACTGTCTCCTATAAATTCTTTTTAAAATACTGTTTTGGTGAATAAAAATATGTCAAACTATAATAATATCCCACAAAACTGGCCTAGAGTTCCAACAGTTAACCTGGTTTTACCTCCTGCAGTCTAACGCAGATGATCCATCTGACTCGAAGCTTCACTCTGTTTTTGAATGTAAAGGAAAAGCTCAGGATTATTACAAATGTGAAATGTTTCAGATCCAATGGCTGTTAATGTGTGGTCATCAAACCCACTCAAAAGCTTGATGGAGACATGACTAACAGATGAAACACATGCAGATGGTGTCAGCATTCATGGAGATGATGATGGTGGTGTCAGTGAGATCAAGTGGTCTTATAATGACTCAACAGCAACAACAATGACCTGGTCAAAGGAACAAAGGAACTTATTTTAAATACAGGCCTGCTGCTTTCGATACAATATTCTCCTTATATCTAATGCTGAATATGTACCAAATGTACCTTAAAACAGCAGCTTCAGAATTATGTTGAAGCTCCACACTAACTGGGAGAACAGCATCTCTGTCATTCCCACTCCAGCCCAGAATGTGGCTACTATAGTTCTGTCTCATGCAGATATGTAAATAATTACAGCTGTGGTCTGGTTAGACACTGGTGGTTGGCACAAGAATATGTAAAAGTGCTTCCTCCACTGCCCTACAAAAAGACTTTCAGATGCTACTTTTGGGTAGTGTGCCTCTTTCTGCATTGACCACTAGACATTCCTCTAGATATATTGCCTAACTGACAGACTTTGAGAAGTCGCACATCAATGGACTGAAAAAAGCAGGATGGTTTTGATCAATTGGGCGCCATCTAGGTCATTCTGACCAACTTCACAGGAGGTGTTTAGAGCAGAGGTTACATGAAGGTACAAATAAATGGTGAATAGGAATGAAACCATTTTGTCTTTAGTGAAAAAGCAGGTTCTGTTGGGGATCTGACAACGGTCAAGCTTGAGTATAGACATATATTGAGTACAGAAGCCTCCTGGTGAGCACTTCAGTCCTGCCTTTGCTGTTGAGTGACACACTCCCCCTCACTGCCAATTGCTGCTGTGAGTCTATTTGTTCTTTTGTATTAGTGACTTTTATTTTGACATGTGTGATGTGCTACTGATTATACGTTATTATTATACTGATTATACATTACCGCTCTATGCATTTTGGAGAAGAACATTTTGAACATATTGTGAAGAACATAACTAGAGTGAACTTTATTTTTATCTCATCCAACAGGGATCTTTGGAATTAAATCTAAGTATGGAGCAGGAAGCTGTAAATAAACCAATGGTACTTCAACAGTTTAGGAAAAGCAGCAGCTAAAAAAGTACAGCAAGAAATATCTTTAGACCAGGCACAATTGTTGCTGTTACAGGACTGAAAGGAGGGTGGCAAGTTAATTCACAGATCTACTGCACTAACAGAAAGTCATTCCTATAAATGCTGAAGACTAAAATCTGTGCAGAAGTGAAGCTGAACTATGGTAGGACCTACAGTCATGAGCATTTTCTTTTTCCTCTACATGCCAAAAACTCTCCTTGGGAGATGGAACAGGTTGGCACCAAAACCCAGTTACCAAGGTGGACATATGGACATAGAGATGTGCTACAGTGGGGTCCTTACCATTAGCTATAGCCTTGACCCCACCATCACAGGTGGCCACTGCTGACCGTCATCCCAAGGACCTTACCTGAACGAGTGTTGAGGCCAACCTTTATGTAGGTGAAGCGTAAAGGAGCACTCACTCTGCACAAGCCTCGACCGAGTGAATACACTACCTTGCATACCTGCAGGACCAAAGTCTTGCCTGGAGAGGAAGATGGCATGGTCATGGTACTCTGCGTGGTTGGGGTCCAGCCGCTGCTGGGTATTTGCCCACCTGCACACCTGCTCCAGACTTCGGGAGGGATTTCCTCGCTCGATCAGGCTGATTGACTGCTCAGAAACACAAACACAAGCACAAGAAAGGGCACTAAATTAGAGACTCTGGGATCCCACTGATCCCACTTTCTCTATTTGATTGGACCCATCATTACATAGCAGCAGATTACCATAAGTAAGTGTACCCTTACTTATGTCATTATAATAAAAAGACATGCTCTACATTCAATCAGCTA
The DNA here is from genome assembly GCA_034509495.1 of Acestrorhynchus altus. NCBI lineage: Eukaryota > Metazoa > Chordata > Actinopteri > Characiformes > Acestrorhynchidae > Acestrorhynchus > Acestrorhynchus altus. Next base: position 28,892,239 of record CM067510.1, on the reverse strand, counting down.
CATGGGGTACCACAACAACCACTTGGCAACAACAAACTAATCACCATATCAACTTCCTAGCAACACCTATCAAGTAACACTTACCATAGCAACCCACTGAATGCCTGATTAAGACCAAACCAACCAAAAGGGGCACCATAACAATCATTTGGCAACGGCTCACCAACTTGACATACCATAACAACCACTTGGGATACCATAGCAACTGCCTAGCAACACCCTCTTGCAACATTATAGCACCCATCACTTACCAGAGCAGCTACATAGAAAAACAGTTTACAAACAATCTGGGGGGACCCCCCAACTTGGAAGAGTGACATGAATGGGAGGGGTGTGTGTGTGTGCATATATTACCTACAGCAGCACTAAGCCTGGCACTATCTAGAACCCAGAAAAATGCTGATGATTCTACACTAAATGCCCTCAAACCTTCCATCAGTCATTATTTTAAATTGGAAGGGAAATGTGGTTGAAAGTGTATCATAGTTTAGTATTAGATTCATGCATCTGTTACAAAATAGAAAAATGTAGACTTTTATTTGAGAGATGTTATTTCTGCTAATTTGTTAGCAGTTGATTATGGTGAGGTCAGTCACACACACACACACACACACACACACACACCATATATTATTTACACTCAGTTTTTCATTGTGCCTTATGATCAGCAATTGCTCTTTGTATACTTCTTCACGGAAGAGGAGCTGTGTTTTCAACAACTGTATGCAGGTTGATTCACTGGCGTGCGTTATTCTTACATGTATAGTAGGTTTATTCCCAGTCTATGTAAGTTTACATATATAAATTTAAAAGAAATGGTGTCACGGAATACCGTAGTTTTAAAGACCATTCTTCAGGTGGTGGAAGTGGGTAAATGGTTTGCCAATGTCTGGCACATGCCACCCATGATCAAACTAAAACCTCTCACATACCTACAATTTCAGGCATTTCTTTGTGCAGCTTACCCACCTTTGTATTGTGCAAGCTAGAATGGTGGGAGGTTTGATTATAGTTTCTGGTTTGAGACAGAGGAAACAACAGGAGTACAGTGTAGTCTACATGGCATCCTCTTGAACCTGACATTAATTATTCAGCTATTAATTGTAATGTAGATAGTACATTGAACTACTCTGTAACAGGTTGGTTTAGTATATGTTGTGGTGTTGCACAGGATTCGATTGTAGTACCTTGAAACTGATGTAGGACCTGAAACTGATGTTCATAATTACAGAACTGTAGCTCTGAGAGTGAAGAACTAAAGTGGTCTAACATACAAGCTCTAACAGGTTAAACACTAAAGGCAAACTAATTATAATTTAATTATTAATATTAATATTATCACAATGAATAATCAAACTTTTATTAATCAAAGTAGTGTCCAGTTAATAATTTATTAAATTACATTAAAATAATTTGAGAAACTGGTTCTCATGAACTATGTGAGATAATATGTCAAATATAATGAACAGAAAATACAAAAGTTTTCTATTTTGTAGTTAAATATGAACACAAATGAATGTATTCATTATAATTTAATGTTATAGATGCACTAGTAAATGGAGAGAGGAAGACACAGACAGAGAGAGAGAGAGAGAGAGAGAGAGAGAGAGAGAGAGAGAGAGAGAGATAATAGGTAATAAAATGTAAGCAGTATAAATATAGTACCAATAATTATTTAAAAATTAAATAATTAATTATTAAATGATTAATAACCATTAATAACTAATTAATTAATTAATGTGCTGCATAAAGTGCTGGATGACACAAGAGCCATTCATGCCCTTCTGTTTCACTGGAGCTCCATTCACTCTTCGGCTCGGTTCTGTAACGTGTCTGATGGCCGGTGACAGGTTTGATATGTAAGTGATGAAGTTACCTTATTGTTAGAAATGCCAAAAAACACATTCATACTCACTGACAAAAATTAACACCCAGAGAGATGTGTTGGATCAGCATGCAGATATGAAAATTATTATAGATGCGCGTCTCACCACAAGAGGGCGGAAAAGTGCTTCCACCACTGTCCAATGAAAAGGCTCTCAGAGGCTACTTTTGAGTAGTGTACCTCTTGGCTACAGATCATTGGCTGCTAGACATGCCTCTACAACACACTCAAAGACATTTTGCCCAGTTGACAGACTTTAAGAGAGGCCACATCACTGGACTGAAAGGATCTAGGCCATCTAGGCCATTCTGACAGTTGCTTGGACTGCTATAGACTGGTACCATATCATCTTTAATGACAAATACAGGTTCTGTTTAAGATCCAACATTGGTTGTGTTTGAGTCCATGCCATACTGCTTGTGCGGATATTACCATGATACACTGTTGGTGGCAGTGGATAGAGAAAGGCATGCACAAGCACCATGAAGGATCTGGCAGACCTACAGTACATGAACCATGATGAGGAAGAAGTGAAGCCATACTGAGAGAAACTACGTCTGTATGTGCAGATCAATAAATATTGCCCATATCAGTCAAAATGTTTAATCAATCGTTTATTGTTTCTGGTAACCTTTATCTTCCTTCCCGACAGCACTGCAATCCCACACCGTTTTATTGATTATGAGTGTAATTTGGAATTAACCCTAACTCCTCCAGGCCTGAAGGCAGTCAAACCGCTCTAAAACAAGGTCACCCTCTCAGTGGCGGCTTTAAGCTAAGCAGAAAAAAAGAGCTTCTCTCATCCTTTAAAGACTGATCATACAGATCGATCACACGGAGCTAAACAACAGAGGAATCAAAGATGAGCAGAAAAGGAGGGAAATATTTATCTCCTCGAATGTGCAGAAAGCTTTACTGAACAAGGAAAAGTATTTAAACACAAAGCAGAGAGAGAGAGAGAGAGAGAGAGAGAGAGAGAGAGAGAGAGAGCATTAAGTAGCTTCTGTCTGATGGGAGTATTCATCAAAACATTCATCTCCCTTATACTTTCACAGTGCTGTACATATTTACAATGAAAGCCTTTTTGTTGTTCCTGAACTACTGCTTTAATAGAGGAATATTTCATTTTCAATCCCTTCTGTATATATATGACCTTTATATATTCTGAGTGTTTATGATTGACTGATCCATTGATGAATTGATTTTCACTTTTACGTGACCCGTGATTTCACATTAACATCCCAAAGAGAAAAGCTACAGAGACACAAATGAAGATCAAACCCATTGGGCTCTAAGTGGCTCAGATGTCTAAAGCACTAGTCCAATGAGCCGAGGATCCCAGGTCATGCTGTTTGCCATCGGCAGCTGCAGTTTGAGAGAGACGCTCTCTCTGGGTGCTGGTTGGCACTTGAATAAGAACCACTGTATTGGAGCTAAGGATCCAGCACTTTCCTTCGAGCATTTTGGCTGCCCAGCAATGATGATGCTCGTCAACAACTCTTCTTCTGAGTTCCTCAGAAATCCCCTTTGTTCACACCACCATACACTTCCACGATCATGTGAAGATCAGACTTTGATAGATCCCTATTCTTTTTCAAGTGATCAGCTAATCCTAAAGGTCCACTCATATTTACCACTCACAGATATGGAATACTGGATCCTTTTGCTCAAGAAAATATTTTGGTCAATTCTTTGTATCTGGTTCTCCTTTTCTACTTGTGTGAAAATCTGAGCTTAAATGAAGCTACAAGGGGATCACAAACTTTCGAGCACCATTATTTATCTCTGTACCTTTCCCTTTCGCACTTCCCTGCCCATCCCCTCCCCCGACACCCACACCTCAGGAGCAGGCATGCATGCAGAATGTGCTGATGGTGTGTGTGTGTATTCATTATGGCGTGGGGTGTCACTATTGATCTCATACAGAGTGAACAGGAGAGTCAAGTGGAAAAACGTAATCCCTGCTGGGACACACGCACGCACACACACGCACACACACACGCACACACGCACGCACACACGCACGCACACACGCACGCACACACGCACACTTATTTTCCCATTCTCATATAAACACCCAAACACTAATTCTATGTCACTACTGACACCCGTTAAAGGTGTTACGTATTATGTGTGTGTCTGTGTGTGTGTGTGTGTGTGTGTGTGTGTGTGTGTGTGTGCGGGTTTGATTATATTATTCTGTTTAAATCAGAATCAAAGCAAAACAATAATAATTTAAACCAGCATTCTCTACATAATGTACACGTTCCACCTCTCTAACCCATATATCCCATTACCATCCAACCCAGTCCATACCCATCTCTACACCCACACCACACCATCCCCATTCAAACAGTACACGGAGAAAACACCTGCTCATTCACTGTTTCTTCTGAAATCAACGATATTAAGAGTTTCTCTTGCTTTTGTTGGATTAACTGTCTCTAATGTCCAGAGAAAAGGTTCTACTAGATTTTAGAACAGTATTTCCATCAGCACTGCATCCATATTTCAAAATGCAACATCTAGAGGCGTTAGTATGTTCTAATTACAAAATGACAGGAAAAGCATTGAGAATGAAAAAGAATGAAAGCACTGAGCTATTTTAAGTTGTACTCATTGCTGACACAGATGTGCAAATGCACACACAGCTTGTCTGTACCTTGTAGAGAGGTACTGCCAATAGAATAAGGAGACTCTCCTAATAAGACCCTCTGAAGCAGATGAACACCACGCCTAGATAGGCACCATGGTCAGCGTAAAGATCAATGGTTTGTTTACACGCATCACACGTCCAGGAGGCCTGGTGTCATGGTGTGGGGTGCAGTTTTGTACTATGCCAGATCACCTCTGGTCTTCATTCAAAATTCCATGCAACTGTCCACCCCTACCACAAAAACTCTGCATGGGATGCAACCATTAGGAATCTCTACAACTCCATGCTGAGATGTCTGGAACGTTGTGTCATACCCAACACCATCCTGAGGCACCACTTCTGTATGTGTAGCTCAGAAAATATTACCTTAATCAGCCTACATTTTCAATCATGAATTGTTCCTGGTAACCTTTATCTTCCTTCCCATTAGCACTGCAATCCCACACTTCCTTCTGGGGGAAAAGATGTCATTTTCTCAATGTTATTCACAGTGTTGCTGGAGGTCTTACCTGGCGGTAGCCCACCATGATCATGCGAACGAGTACAATGTTGATGCTGGTCCCCAGAGATTCGTCATGGTATATTTCATCTACCTGAGAAGAAGAGAAAAGAACAAAAAGGAGGGGGCAGTGAGAGAGAGATCAGGCATGTTTTTACAGGCACTGAGTTCAAAGCTCTCGGAGTCATGTGCACATTTAACAAGAGTGTAACATGGCCAGTGCTGGACTACTGTTCACCCCAGTGCTTGAGTGTAAGGCTGCAAGAAAAGCAAATCAAAACCGTCTTTGACTAAAAAAACTTTCAAGAACATCTAGCAGAGATCTGTGTAACTACACTTACTGAAGAATGAGAAGAAAACAGTTTGGAAACAGGTTCGGCTGAGAAGGTGAAAATAGAACTAAAGCCATGTTTGGAGAAAGAAACAGGGCAGGATTTTAAAAGCACAGGTCTTGAGGAACGTTTGACCACTAGGGGGAAGAATATGTTAAAGTTCCAGCAAATTATGGAAGTAAATATCACCCCTTCTTAATAAAACACTAAAGACGACAATAGGATTGCAAACATCCATCATTCTCCACCAACCGCCATCATTCTCCACCAACCACCATCATTCTCCAACAAACATCATCAATCTCCACCAAAAACCACCATTCTCCAACACCGTCATTCTTCACCAAACACCAACGTTCCCCACCGAGCACCACTGCTCTTTACCAAGCACCATCACTCTCCAACAAGCACCATCACTCTCCAAACACACACAAGCATTCTCCACCAAACACTACAGTTCTCCACTAGGCACCATCATTATCCACCAAACACCACCATTCTCCAACACCGTCATTCTACACCAAACACCAACATTCCCCACCGAGCACCACTGTTCTTTACCAAGCACCATCATTATCCAACAAGCACCACCATTCTCCACCAAACATCATCACTCCATCTACAGTTAAGGTTTTATTATGTCTAAATTTTAGCCTCGTGTTTCATGACAAATTCTGCTGAAGGCAAAAAAGCCGTAAAAGCTAAAACTAAAATAAAAAAGCAGAGTTTTTGCACAGCAGAGAGAATAATACAAGTTCTGGGATGACGGCCTTAAATAGCTGGAGAACTGGTTTGTTTTGGGATGCTGTGGTTGTCACTGGGTCTCTGGAAATGGGAGAATAAAACAGGAGTTGCGTAAATAAACCCACTGTGGGAAGGAGCATCAGTACAGCTGGTCGATTGGCTGATCCAATGGAGCACTATTTATTAAAAAACCTCTAAAGCAGTCAGAGATACGTCATCATTACCGTATAATCTGATCCAAAACTCTGAAAAGTCTCATTACGTTAATATTCAGAATGAAGCCACATCACAGTCACTACCTGGCAACATTATAGCCTCCATTTTTCAACCATTTATTAACATCATAGTAACCATGCGAGATACCATGGTACCACATGCTACGGTGCAACTGCCAAAGCAACAATAAAAAGCAATTCAAATGAGTATAAAACCAGTATAAAAACACATGACAGTTCAGGCTGCATGAGCTGTGTTCTCCTGAGTTCATGTGTTCCCCTCAAAGTTGAAGTCCACTTTACACCACGGGATTCCCTTCTCAGAGGGGGGAGAGTGCAAACCTGGTGCCATATCTATCACTCTCTGTCTTCCTCTCCCGAAGGCACATATCTCACCAAACCACCAATTTACAGGCGTAAATCTGCTGAAAACACCGGAGAGCCTCCAGCAGAAGCAGGAATTGCACAACTTCTACGTCTGTCTGATGGAGAGACTGCTGGCAGATAATGAGGCGCTTAAACACAGACCTGCTCCACGTCAGACTGAAGGCCTTTACCATTAAACCACCGACAAGACGTATCTGCGCACCCCACACACACCAGCAGCTCTCCCTGCTCACTCCTCACCTGATCGCTGAAACACACTCTCCTCTCCTCTCTCCAGCTCCACCTGCTGCGTCCCAAACCGCACACTTCTGAACTCCACTCACTGCACTAACCAGCGCACTCCTACACTCCACTCACTGCACTGATGATTACACTCCTACACTCCACTAACCAGTGCACTTATACACTCCACTCACTACACTAATGATCACACTCCTACACTCCACTCACTGCACTAACCAGTGCACTTCTACACTCCACTCTGCACTAACGATCACACTTCTACACTCCACTAACTGCACTAATAATCACACTTCTACACTCCACTCACTGCACTAACCAGCACACTTCTACACTCCACACACTGCACCAACCAGTGCACGTCTACACTCAACTCACTGCACTATCCCGTGCACTTCTAAACTCCACACACTGCACCAACCAGTGCATGTCTACGCTCCACTCACTGCACTATCCAGTGCACTTCTACACTCCACTCACTGCACTTACCAGCACACTTCTAAACTCCACACACTGCACCAACCAGTGCACTCCTACCCTCCACTCACTTCTATACTTAATCACTTTGCATTTCTACACTCCACTTAGTGCACTAATGATCACACTTCTACACTCCACTCACTGCACTAACTAGCACACTTCTACACTACACTCACTGCACTAATGATCACACTTCTACACTCCACTCTGATTTAATGATCACACTCCTACACTCCACTAACTGCACTAACCAGTGCACTCCTACACTCCACTCTGCACTAATGATCACACTCATACACTCCACTCACTGCACTAACCAGTTCACTTCTACACTCCACTCTGCACTAATGATCACACTTCTACACTCCACTCTGATTTAATGATCACACTCCTACACTCCACTAACCGCACTAACCAGTGCACTCCTACACTCCACTCACTGCACTAACTAGCACACTTCTACACTACACTCACTGCACTAATGATCACACTCCTACACTCCACTCACGTCACTAACCAGTGCACTTCTACACTCCACTCTGCACTAATGATCACACTCATACACTCCACTCACTAAACTAACCAGTGCACTTCTACACTCCACTCTGCACTAATGATCACACTCCTACACTCCACTAACTGCACTAACCAGTGCACTTCTACACTCCACTCTGCACTAATGATCACACTCATACACTCCACTCACTGCACTAACCAGTGCACTTCTACACTCCACTCTGCACTAATGATCACACTTCTACACTCCACTAACTGCACTAACCAGTGCACTTCTACATTCCACTCACTGCACTAACCAGCACACTTCTACACTCCACTCACTGCACTAACCAGCACACTTCTACACTGCAGTTACTGCACACACACCCACACACTCACACTCACTCACTCACTCACTCTCTCTCTCTCTCTCTCTCTCTCTCTCTCTCTCTCTCTGTCTTTCTCTCTCTCATAATTACTCCAGCTCACGACCAGGTGAAAGGAGTGAGTACTGCCCTGCTGAGGTTCATCAAAAGGTCCTGAGAAGTTTGTAAACATGAAGAGGTGAAGTGTGTGTGTGTGTGTGTGTGTGTGTGTGTGTGTGTGTGTGTGTGTGTGTGTGTGTGTGCAGGCCAGTGCTCTGAGCCACTCTCAGAAGGAATGCCAACACCTTATTTAACCAGGCAGTGGTGGATTTATGAAGTACGAGAGTCCTGCAGCCATGCAGGTAAACACATCTCAAGCTGGTTTTGTCTATAATTACAGTAAAGCCCATTAAATCACAACACTCTGCACACACATGTCAGAAAACACACTCACAGATTAAAGCAGTAGTTCTGGGAAACAATCTAACTTGCCCAGTATCCCAACACTTTATCCCCACCTGTAGCCAATCAGCCAAGACACGTTCGGTGCATGAATATCGTGTCTTAAATGTTATACTGGAGCCAAAACGCCAAAATCCAGACACTGCTACTGTTTTTAACTGTGCTAGCTATGTTAATAAACAACAGTGTCATCCACAATACTGGTCAGATACATGAACAGCTGTCAGATACATGAGCAAAACAGCCTGAAATAAACTTATTTTACATTTCAGAAAATTATTACTAAATTTATGGTAGATACTGAATATTGAAGGTAACTAAGTAATCCATAGTAGATGCGAAATAATTCATGGTTAAAAACTGAATAATTCATATTGGATACAGAATAATTAATAAATGTTTAATAATACATAGTAGCTGCTAAATAATTCATAGTGGGAAACTTTCATAATTGATACTAAATAATTCATAGTAGATGCAAAATAATTTATAGTGGATAACTGAATAATTCATTGTGGATACTGAACAATTCGTGGGAAATAATTTATAGTGGATACTTAATAATTCATAGTGGACAACTGAATAATTCATAGTAGATACTGAATATTTACTTTTGGCAAGAGTTTGGGCACAGCTCTTTTAGAAAATGTACTGGATAAGCTTATGGAAGAACCATATACCTTGGAATCACCTCAACAACCACCTAGCAACACCTTAGCAACCAGCTAATCACAGCAACACTGCTGATCTGCAATCACACACACAAATTCTGCAGGAACTACACTCTTGTGTAAAAGATTTTCTCTGATCAGTAAGAGAGCATTTAGTGTTAAACTCCAGAACAGGTGCAGGTAAACATACTTTTCCGTTTACCTGCAAATACGACTTCTGAAATCAAGGTCATTTGGTTGACTTCAGTAAGTGAGGTCAGTATGTTGGGTGATAACCCTTATCACCTCATCCTTTGTTCCCCAACTCATTTCAAGTCCTATTCTATTGTCAGGATTTCTCTACAGTGACTAAACAAGCTGTGTGTGCATTAGCACATTTGGACATGTAGTAATTAAAGAGAAATCCCACTGGATGTTGTGTTAAAGCCAAAGAAAGGGAAAGTGTGAGTGCAGACATGTCAAACTGCAATTATTGCGGAATGAATATCGAATCATGCTGTCAGAATAATTCCTGCCTTTAACAATGAGCCACATTGTGCTGGTCCTGTCTGGAGAGATTCATACAGTATACTGCTTTTCATAAAAGAGATTTTATTGCTGATTTAATGTTTATATAAGAGAAAGAAGGTTTTAATAGCTAAAGTATAAACTGAATTCTTGGCACCAGAGTGCACTACTCAAGGACTTCCCTAAAGTTTCTAGACCTTGAGTATTTAAATCTATCAAAAACTCAGGGCTGCTTGTGTTCAGCAATGCAGGTCAGAGAGTAAGGGAAGAAAGTAAGGGGGAAAACAGCTGGGAGCTGGACGTTCTTGGCAAATTGACAGAATAATAAAAAAGAACCATTCCATCTGCAATGTGTAGACTATGTGGTCTACAGTGTCTAACATATGGCGAGGATGAAGAGTCCTAAAGTATAGAGTCTAAAGTATAGAATTTAAGTGTAAAGTCTAAAGAGTAGATGATCAAATTTAGAGTCTAAAGACTAAAGTGAAAAGTCTAACATGTAGAGTCAAAACTGTAGAATCTAGAGTCCAAATTGTAGAGTCTATTGTCTAAAGTGTAGAGTCTAAAGTGTAGACTATAACATTCAGAGTCTAGAGTCTGGTGTGTAGAATCTAAAGTGTAGACTATGTAATTTAGAGTCTGAATTATAGAGTCTAAAGTCTAGAATGAAAAGTGTAGAGTCTAGGGTCTAAAGTGTAAAGTCTTAAGCATAGAATATAAAGTGTAGTTTGTAGAGTCTAGGGTCTAAAGTGTAGTCTAAAGTGTAGAATCCCAGAGTACTCTTTGGTGTGATCTCGAAACTTACAAAAATTCAGGCACGTACACCACCTCAGATTCCATCAAATTTCACTAGTAATATCTTTATGGATTTCTTCAACCATAAAATAGAAAATATTAGGCATAATATCCAACCCGTAATATTAACCCAAAATGTCATCTGATGTGGCTGATATAGAACAGAATATAGATATGGAGGAAAACTCACACCCACTGAAAATGACTTACTTCACAAATTCTGCCACCTGCTAAAGAGTAGAGTCTAGAGTCTAAAGTGTAGAGTAATGTGTAGAATCTAAATTGTACTTTAGCAAAAGTTCAACTCAATACTTTGTAACAACCTTTGTTGGCAATGATAGAGGTCAGACGTTTCCTTAAGTCTTCACCAGGTTTGCACACACTGTAGCTGGTATTTTGGCCCATTCCTCCACGCAGATCTCCTCTAGAGCAGTGATGTTTTGGGGCTGTCGCTGGGCAACACAGTCTTTCAACTCCCCCCACAAATTTTCTATGGGGTTGAGGTCTGGAGACTGACTAGTCCACTCCACGGCCTTGAAATGCTTTTAGCCAGTCCTTCGTTGCCCGAGAGGTGTGTTTGGGATCATTTTCATGCTGGAAGACCCAGTCACATTCCATCTTCAATGCTCCATGGTCCCATTCATTCTTCCCTTAACACAGATCAGTCGTCCTGTCCCCTTTGCAGAAAAACCGCCCCAAAGCATGATGTTTCCACCGCCATGCTTCACAGTAGGTATGGTGATCTTGGGATGCAACACAGCATTCTTCTTCCTCCAAACACAACGAGTTGAGTTTTTCCAAAAAGTTCTATATTGGTTTCATCTGACCACATGATATTCTCTCAATCCTCTTCTGGATCATCCATATGCTTACAGACCTCTCTCATCTTCATAAGTAGAAGAACTTGCACAATCAAGAGGTTGACTAAATATTTTTTTGCCCCACTGTATATCTTAACTTGAGTCTTGGAGTGTATAGTCTAAATTGTAGAGTTGGCAGAGATTTTGGAATTCAGAGTCAATATTCTAGAGTTTAGAGTTTAGATTCCAGAATTAAAGTTTCCAAAGTTTAGGGTGTAGATTCAAGAGTTTAGGGTGAAGATTTTCAAATTTAGAGCATACATGTTAAGAGTTTCTTGGTGTAGATTAGAGTTTATATATATTTCACAGTTTAGCATGTAGATTCCAGAATGGCTGATTCTGAAGTTAAGGGTGTAGATTTTGGAGTTTATGGTGCTCACTGAAAACAAATTATCTGCTAATCCTAAAGAATATTACACATTTTTCACTCTAAATAAATGAGCAAGTGTAATATTTTTGTTTCATTTGTTTGTTTTGGTCAATGTACCACTGTGCAATAATTGCATTTGGCTCAGGACGGCTTCATCAAAGCTGTGCTGTTAATCTGCAAAAACACTCGCTCTCCTGTCCTATCGCTTTAATTAAGAACTACTTGTTCTAATTTTGCTAAAACCGGTTTGTGAATTTCTGTACGAAAATGTTTGTAAATCCATTCAATGCTGTTACACACAGAACCAGACGGTCCATCAGAAAGTCCAGATGAACTTACAGAAAGAAAATCACAGCTTCTTCTAAAACAGAAACAGCGACTCACAGTGGAAAACTAATCCTGCTCTGATTAAACCTATAAAAGAATATCAATAACATCTCACTAATCAGAGGTGATCATCAAACCTCATTCGGATACTTTAATAAAAGCTGTGGTGATTGTGTGTATGCACGTGTGTGAGTATGTGTCAGGAAAAAAGTGTGTGTGTGTGTGTGTGTGTGTGTGTACAGGCTCAGGCCACTGTGTAAATGGTAACTGTCACAGACTGAAACCACTGGATTTTCCTCTGTAAGTAGATTAAGGTGGCAGGAGCTGGTGGAACCTGAAAATGAATGAACTAAAGAGAGAGATCTCTCTCTCTCACTCTCTCACAGTGTCTCTCTCCCTCTAGTAATCCATAGGCAGAATCGTGAGCTTTGCAGGGACACACACAGGCCGGCCGTGTGGCACCTTTCACACAGTCCTTATTCTTTAGTTTAACCCTGTTAGAACTGATTCCTAAACACAACTTCACCATCTCACACAGACCCTCACGTGTTTGTCTGTCTGTGTTTTAACCTTTAAAGTACATCCTCACTTGTGTTCTAATAATTCAGGTACAGAGTTTATACTTCCACACTTCCACACTTTATACTTCCATATACTAGTCTTCCACACTCAGCTTCATGATCATCCGTGTGTTTTTATGGTATGAAGCAGCTTCACCCTAAATAATGATCTCACACTTTTTATAAACTCAAAGATTTTTTTTCCTCAAAGATATGCGGAATAGTTGCACAGCTTAAGCAATTCCCACTTCCGAGCAGTTCCTAGGTTGTTGCTATGTGGTCAGTATGGTGTTTGCTATGGTGTTGCTAAGTGGTGGTCATGTGGCTGCTGGAAATTCGAATGACAATATAATTTACAGACAGACAGGCAGATAGACACAAAAACTAAAAACTAAAACTAAGACTAAGCCTAAGGCTAAAGCTAAAACTACTGAACTACAGAACAGAAGTGTGCTGTTATGAGTATTAATACATAATAAGTAGATGCATAAACATTATGCAGGACCACATGAAGGCTCAATGATCCTGTCTGTGTGTACAAGTACAGGTAAAGTGTCTGCGCGAAGATATGAACAGAAGATGTGAATATTGTCTGTGCAACGAGATACGAATAGAAGAGCAGTGATGTCCAGCCACTCAGTGAGTCTGTCGAATATGTACATGCAGATAAAGTAGCAGTGCAGTGATTGGATAGGAGTAGTAGCTCAGTGTGTGATACTGTCCCGACACAGTGAAGAGGAGTTGTAAGGTGTGACCGCTGTTGGTACAAACAACCTCCTATACTCCTCCTTGCTACAGCGGAGCTGAATGAGTCTGTTGCTGAAAGTGCTCTGCTGTATGACCAGTAAGTCATGGAGGGGGTGAGACGTTTTGTCCAGGACAGAGGTCAGTTTGTTGAGAGACCTCTTTTCCACCACCATCTCAAAGCTCTCCAGTGAGCATCCAAGAACCGGGCCAGCCTTCTTGATCAGTTTGTTGATCCACCTTTGATGTAGCCTCCCTAACAGACTGATGCGAAGAAGACAGCAGACTGGAAGAAGATGGCCAACATTTGCAGGACCTGAGCTTCCTCAGAAAGTAGAGTCTGCTCATCCCCTTCTTGTTCATAGCCTCAGTGTTAGACCTCCAGTCCAATTTGTTTTCCTGCAGAACACCCAGATATTTCTACATCTAAGTCTAATCTAGTTGCTATGGTATCCTGGGTGGTGTTTATGATGAGGCTCAGTGGTTGCTATGGTGCGGCCTGACGGCTCCTTCCTATGTTATCTCAGGTGGCTGTTAGATGGAGGTTGTTACAGTGTTGCCAGGTGGTTGTTGTTGTACCCCCATTTTGTTAGTTGGGTGTTTCTACTGTATTTGTATAATTTGGTTGATGTCTATGAATAAAACACAAATTCTGTTGCTACATGGAAACCATGTGGCTGTAAACATGCTGTAAACAAGCCCAAAATGTGGTGGATACCTCTGATGAACATGAAGCTATGCAAAATATTCCCCATGATATATTTTAATAGATGACCAAGTTGGCCAAGTGAGATCCTGATGGAAAACAAAGGACATGAACTGAAGTGGCAACAGGCTGAGAGCTTGGACACTAAGAGCACCCTGAGCACCCCTGCCTACCATCCAACTAACCAATGTTCAGTGTCTGGAGAACAAGCTAGATGTACCACAGTTGGAGTGACAATGCTAGCAGAGTTCCGCTCAAACACTGTGTCATAAGTGTCATAATAACACAACCTTACTGTCTTTATTTCAATTTCAACAAAGACTGCAAGAATGCCTGCATTACTAACAGCAACTTCAATTCGTGAAACTTACTATGTTCATGAGTGTGAGAACGTAGTTCTGCACATGCTCTTTGCCATGAAATCGCACCACCGAGTCATCCACAGCCAGCAGGACCTCGATGTTGTAGTTATCTTTTTTAGCATGCCGTCGTTTGCGATCTGAATCCAACAGCTTCCGCTCCACTGTGTCCAGAGCGTTTGGCAGCTCAGCGATCCCAAAATCTGCCACTGTAAAACAAACGCAGAGCAGCTTTTCAAAACTCACACATCAACTGCAGATCATATCACAGTACTGTACTTCAGTGTCACTACCAAAATACAGCTTTGATCCTGTGATCAGAGTGTTCCAAAAGTAGCTGCTTCACTTTAACTTTAACCTTTACAACTATAAGCCAATTTTGTGCTTTTTGGTTTGATGTTTTCATAGTTTGAGGTACTTTTATTCAACAAATGACAGTCACATGCTGTATTGTTGCTTTCCAGAGATCTCAGATGTAAATATTAAGACAGTTTAAATATTTGTATGAATTTCACCATGTTTTGATAAAGATTTACTTACACTTAAAATATTTTGTGATTTTTTTCCTTATAAGGACTGAGAAACACTATCTCGGAGTGTCATTGATCAGTCAAGAGTCTTCATGCAGGTTGAGCATGTACACATGAACAGAGCAGTAAATATCCACTAGAAGCTCCTTTAGTATTTAAACCAAGATTTAATTCAGTTGGAAAGAAGTGAATTATAGCTGTTTTCTGAGCTGGATTACTCACTGACAATTCATCAAGCCTTTCATCTGACATCGGACTTGGCTGTTAGGAGGTGCTGTGACAAATGGTTACATGAGGGCACACAAGTCTCCTGTCAAGTTCCAGGTCAAAACAAACAAGCCCCAGAGAAAAGGTAAGTACAATTCGAGTCCTAACTCAAGTTAGAAACGGCAAAATCAAATATAGGCAGGCAAATCACAAGTTAAGACAGGCAAGTTTGAAACGAGAGAGGCAAAGCTCAATTGAAGTCCTAAGTCAAGGCAGGCAAGTCTGAGGCAAGTGGAGCAAGTCTAAAGTCAAGCCTGTGGTCAGGTCAAGGCCGGTAAGCCTGAAACAGGAGAGGCAAGACTGAAGGCAACTCTGAGGTCAAGTCAAGGCCACTACATCTGAAAGAAGAGAGGCAAGTTTCAGGCCAAGTCAAGTCAAGACAGACTTGCATGAAAAAAGAAAGGCATTTTCAAGTCAATCCTCAGACAGGCAAGGCAGGCAAGTCTGAGGCAAGTGGAGCAAGTCTAATGTCAAACCTGTGGTCAGGTCAAGGCTGGTAAGCCTAAAACAGGACAGGCAAGCCCTTAATCAACTATCATATTAATTTACAGGTCAAGAAAAGTCAGGATTCAAGTATAAAGTACTGAAATTTGGGTTTTAAAGACGTTAGAATGCCTTCATTAAATAGAAAACAACTGATCACCAAAAATAATATTTATGTGACTATTATTTATCCAAATAAAACCATTAACACATGTTTGAACTGATAAGCAGTGTCATGGTCAGATGTGCCCCATTCCCTGGTCATTCCAAGGTGATACCAAGTGTTGCATTTGGTCGTTGTTCATCACAGCTCAAAATATGCAGTCCATAAAAGTGTTGGTGCAAGTAGAGAAGGTCATCATTAGGCTAAACGTGTATCTGGTTTGTAAAGGGGAATGGGCTCCAATTATTTCAGGACTAATCAACAGTTACTGGGAACGTTTAGTTGCAGTTATTGCTGCACAAGGAGGTCACACAAGATTTGTAGAATGCTGTCTTTCCAATTTTTAAAATGATTGTCAGCAGATTCTACAAATCTTGTGTGACCTCCTTGTGCAGCAATACACGTTTAGCCTAATGATGACCTTCTCTACTTGCACCAACACTTTAATGGACTGCATATTTTGAGCTGTGATGAACGACGACCAAATGCAACACTTGGTATGACCTTGGAATGACCAGGGAATGGGGCACATCTGACCATGGCACTGCTTATCAGTTCAAACTCATGGCTATAAGAAAATGGCTATAATTCCTAAACATTTCATGCAGTGTTAAGTCAAAAGTCTGCCCTCACATCTTCATTTCTTTATTTCAAATGCTGACGTGATGTGCAGAGGCCAAGTATGTGCCATTTATGGGTCTCTTCATATTTGTGTACTGAAAAGAAGACAGACAAGTTGGTGAAAGGTTTGCTAGAAAATTACACACACTCTCACGTTCATTCAGCCTAAAACAGCTCCTCACAATCGAGAAGGCCTTTTGATTTAATGTGTACCTGCGGGCCAGCTGGCACATTCACAGTTCGGAGATTACAGTCTGTAGATTCATCACTCTGCATTAATGTCAGCATCTGTAAGCCTGAGCTATTCAAGCTGCAAATCATCTGCTGCTAGAAAGCATGAAGATGTTCACTGCTGATTGTTTTGAACGTTCCTTGTTATTCCCTGAGGACACTCCTGCTATAAATATTTAGCACAGGGTGCCATGCCTTGAAGCAGCCTCACACAAACTGTGTAAACTATATTTCATCTGAACAAATGGATAGCTGTTGAGCTTCTGTTCAGTATTTAGCAGGCATCAGTGTGTAATGTCCTTAAGATTAAATAAAAATATTTAGGACTTCCTTAAGCATGTGTTAGTGTGTGTTGTGCTGGTGTGAGTGGATCAGACAGCAGTGCTGCCTGAGTGTTTAAACCCCTCAATTTGACTTCTGGACTGAGAACAGTCCTGCAGCCAGCATGTATTCTGTCAAATTGTTTTGTGTTAAAAAAAATATGGAACCGATGTAACATAGCTTACAAGTGTAGAATCTGCAGAGAGTCATTTTTAAAAATTGGAAAGGCATGCAGTTAATGCTTTTATTTGGACAGATAATAATCACATACATTTTTTGGTGATGAGTTGTTGTTCAGTTATAGCCATTTTCTCATAGTTTGAACTGATAAGCAGTGTCATGGTCAGACGTGCCCCATTCCCTGGTCATTCCAAGGTCATACCAAGTGTTGCATTTGCTTAAAATATGCAGTCCATAAAAGTGTTGGTGCAAGTAGAGAAGGTCATCATTAAGCTAAACGTGTATCTGGTTTGTAAAGGGGAATGGGCTCCAATTATTGCAGGACTAATCAACAGTTACTGGGAACGTTTAGTTGCAGTTATTGCTGAAAAAGGGGGTTAAACCAGATACTGCAAATACTTTTCCTCTCACAGTTATGTAATATTGGCTTATTTTCCTCAATGAATTAATGAGCAAGTGTAATATTTGTGTGATTTGGTTCCACTTATCTGCTTTTATAATCTGTGTGAAACGTTTTAGCTCGAATTTATACAGATAGGTTTAACTTTCAAGCACCACTGAGTGCTATTGTGTTGAAAGGTGGTGTTATGAGATTCAGTGTGTGTCTATGGGGTCTCAAGTAGTTGCAGTGCTAATGAATGTGTATCTTCTGGACATAAGAAGTGAACGCAAATGTTTGCTTTTCTTTCATCCCGCTGGAAAAACTGCAGCTGTATAAAAGCCTGAATCGCAGGAATCAGAACGGACTGCAGTTGGAACAGCGTCAATATCTGGAAAAACATGGGACGAGTTATGAATCAAAACTCATGGTATAATAACAATAAGAAGAAACAGAGGAATGTGAATCAGATACAGTAGCTGTGCATTGTTTCACAGCTCCAACAGCTCAGCTACAGAGGAAGAGAAGAATGCGTCTGCACTAAAAATCAGCTCTATGAAGTGGCAAACAGGGACAGTAAAAAAAAAGAGGTGGTGGATTTTGCTAAGGGCCGGAAACTATAACATTCCTCTGTGATTACGAGGAATCTGTGCCTTCGAATGGTAAACCATCCGGCGGTCCCAGCCCAGAGAGAGAAAGAGAATAGTGTAGAGTAGACTGTGTCGACCGCCCACTAAAATACCAGATACCAGATACTAGAGCACGAAGCAGTGCTCCATACCACACATTCCATAAAAAAGGATGAAGAAAAGTCAATGGATTTTATTGAAGCGCTCTGTGAGCCAGCATGCAGTCC
This sequence comes from Acestrorhynchus altus, assembly GCA_034509495.1. NCBI lineage: Eukaryota > Metazoa > Chordata > Actinopteri > Characiformes > Acestrorhynchidae > Acestrorhynchus > Acestrorhynchus altus. The sequence continues at coordinate 28,873,546 of CM067510.1, read as the reverse complement.
TGCACGTGTACTGAACGCCAAAGCTGGTCAGTCCATCAGCTGCCTTCAGCTCGAAATGATTGCAGACCCCCCCAAATCTACACCCTGCAGTCCCCATCCTTAGTGTTCTTAGCCATGTGAGCAAGTCCATTATAGATTACTGAACACATCTACAGTTTAAGGCACCTAATAATGACCCAACAGATCAATAAAGACTGATTAAATTCACCCTCTCAAAATGAAATGGATTACCAGGGACACTGTTTTGAGGTGAGGGTATTGAAATAGTGACATTACCAAAAAAATACATATTATTTTAACAAATAATAATAATATTTAATAATAATGCATAATTATGAATAATTTGTAAAAATAATAAGATATCAATTGTAAGATAAGTATTAACAATTTACAAAAAAAGAAAATAATCATCTTCATCATCTAAAATAACATTGTTGTTTCAATAATAACAATAACAATGATAATAATAACAATGATAATAATAACAATAATAATTATAACAATAATAATAATTATTATTATTGTTGTTGTTGTTGTTGTTGTTGTTGTTACTCAAATAAGACAAGGAGTGTTTGGTCAGGATGTAGATATGTGATGGAGTAAGCAGTTGTATCGTCATAGCTTCAGCTACACCATTTAAGACTCAAACAAACCTGGAAGAATTCAAAACATTTGGATAATTTCATTTTTTGGAAGTTTAGAAAGTCTTTCCTCACACTGCATCAGGGCTCACAACTATCGCACAGCCCAGAGTGAGTAATAATGGGCAATGGAAGTGATGGGTTTGTGTAATAAAAACACAGCAATAAACAGTGCAGCAACCGCAGCTTTATAAAACACATACAACATGTGATAAACATAAAAATTCCTGCCTCAAAAAAAAAAAACACAGCTCTGCACTGCCTTTATATCGAAGAGCGCTGGAGCCCCTTCAACACCCCTGCATCCCTGTGAACCATCTCAAACCTGTGGGTGTGAGAAACCACAGAGGACACTGCATATGCACATCACTATGGACAAATAACCCCCCACCAACACTGCCGATATCACATGTCAGGCCATGAGTGAGGGCCATGTGGTCCCATCATTGACATTCTTACATAAGTTCACAGCTGCTGCAGTGAGGGGGTGTGATGTACTGATTGTCTCATAGAGAAAACACTCAGCATTTGCATCAACATCTACTAGATGTTCAAGTCAGTCTGGGGTGGAGATATCACAATACATTAGCATCTATCTATTTAATCAACATCACAACATGCATGCTCTGCATAGTGGCAGCTTTCTGTATCAGCAGCTTCTGAATCACATTGTTGGTACCCTCACTGTAATATTGGTTATTCCTACTCCAGGTCAAACCACTGGTTCTGCACTAGGGAACTTTGGTGGAGCTGTATGAGAACCTGCATCTAGAATTGTGTAATGCCGTGTACCCCGAGTCATATTAGTGTAAAATCCTGAGATACTACTCTATCGCCAAGACAGGCCAAGTCAGAGCCCAAATACAGACCCACTCGGGGCCCATGCCCACCTGGAGCCCACATGTTATGCCCATGTGAGCTCCACATGTGCCTGTTGACTGGGATGCTACACATTTAGTCAGTCATAGCCCAAACACCATGGTGTCCAAAAGTATTCAGACACCCATTCGGATGAAATTAAACTCCTTTCAGGGGAACCCACTGCTGACCTGAGGTTACCATGCCTGACGCCAAGAGTGGCCTAGAGGGATTTAAATCTCCACAGCATTTAGCTGTGGAGCAATACATTTGGGATGAGTTGGAGCGGCAGAATTAATCATCCAACAGAAGTACCCAACCTTACTGAATGCAATCAAATCCTCATCACAGCAATGTTTCAACATCTAGTGTAAAGCCTTCCCAGAACAGCAGAAGCTATTATTTGCAGTAAACTAGGGCAAACTCCCAGCTGATACACAGGTGTATCATGTGCTCCTGTATTAGACACAGGAGCACATTAGTGCAAGACTCATGACAGAGTGCAACAGGAGATCATTCTATCAAACTCTATAACTCCTCACTTAATCGTTGACCACTATGAAGAACTGTGGTTCATCTGTACAATTTAATTTATTCATGTTATTGCGCAATAACTCTGAGGTGCAATACTTTAACTGCTTTACACAGAATGTTTCATATTTATTTATTATCATAGCCACTGTGTCACACTCCTGTCTTGTTTCCCTTTTGTTTCCTCTTTGGCTCCTCCCTGTCATCAGTGTTCCCACCTATGCATCCTTTGTAGCCCTGCCCTGTCATTACCTTCTCCAGGTGTGTCTAGTCACTGTGTGTGTATAAGTAGCCAGCATGCCTTGGTCTGTCATTGTCACGTGTGTAGTGTTCTTTGACTTTTATGCTCCATGTCAGTTTGGCTTGTTACCTTTTGTTACCCTTTGTCTCAGTCTCATGGTCTGTTTGGTTTGTTAAGTTTTGTTTTCCCTTTGTCAGTTTGGTTTCTCTGTTTGTTCCTTACATTTTTAATCTAACATTCTTAAGTTTATTAATCTTTTACTTATATTTTTTGGTTTGTTTTTGCAAATAAATCCCTTTTACTTGTACTTGCATTCACCTCCTGGTCTCACCTCCCATCACAGTGACACACTGCCTTCCCAGAAGACGTGCATACATTTTATAATATTTATTCTGTTTATTCTTTTATATACACAGGTGCAAATGTAATAACTGCAATTTCCATTAATGAAGTATTTCTGATTCTAATTCTAATAATACTCTTGAAACTCCCAGAAACAAATGCAGGTGTCCACATCCTATTGGACAGTTTGTGTGCACATCTGGTCCTCACTGCAGATCTGGTCAGTAGGTGAACACCTTTCAACTCTGGCAGAGTGCCTAAAAAAACAACTCAGACTGGTTTTCAAGGTTGGCACGGCTGCATTACGTCTCCCCTCCATCCGGCTTGTCTGTGCGCTTTCATTCATGACTTTGAATTACTGCCGCATTCAAGTCAGCCACAAGTCTGGATTTCCCTGCAGCTACAGGTTCTCCAGCACTATTATTCACCCTGGAGCTGTCAGTGGAACAGGTGCATGCTTAAGAAATTACTTCCCTCAGTGCATCAGACTTAGTCATACTCCATTAGTGCATCTCAGAAATGTTGTACAGAACCATCCACAATCGTGTCATGCCAAACTGTCATGGAGTCACAGAATATCAGCAGGTCATTTTCAGTGACAAGTCCCACTTTTGTCCCACTTTTGTCTTGGTGATCACAACCAAGGAGGGCCTGGTGACATGGTGTGGGATGCAATTAAGTACAATGCTGTATTACCCCCCGTTTTCTTAATGAAAACAAGAAAATGTTTTTGCTTTTTCACTTTATCAGCATTCCATATGAAACTGTTGTAGCTGTCACTGTTGGATTTGGATGATAAACAACCCATACCCGACCTGACCAATCTTTTCTTAAAATGTTTAATATCTTATAATCCAGTCTGTGAGATGCAAAGGAACGCGTGGTTCAGACACAGTATAATTATGTAGAGTATACAGTTCACTAGAGGTAGATGCTCTCACTGACCACTGACTGTGTTAAATTGGTTTAATTGTAATGTTATATAGAAATGATTACAAGTAGGTGTTCCCCCTGACCACTGCCTTTATGTCTCTCCTAACTAACGTCATGCTTTGTTTATTGATTTCAATCAATGTCCTTGTCCTACTGCTGGATTATTAGCTGTGCTGTTTTAGACTCACTCAGAACTCAGAACTCACCCTTAGTAACATTCTCATTATAATCTGGCGTACCTCTCTGCACTCACCTTCATTATGGAGGTCCTCCTGATTTCTCCCAGGTTCTCTTTTGATGGCAGACCTGCGGTACACCACATGAACCCGACCTTTGACCTCTGCCTCCTGCTGGCCTTTTTCCAGTGGCTCGATGAAGAACTCTCCATTATCAGTGCGAATCAGTCCAGCCTGGAAGAACCACAGCATCAGTCACACATCTACAGCCTGCTAACTAACGGAGCACTTAATGAAGTGTTCTCGACCCAGGAGCAAATGAACTGTCTGTAAATGAAGTGAAAGTTCTTGTGTTACAGTGAACCAGTGTTGCACACACAACATGTAATACATTATTCACTAGCAGTCAAACAATTACGAGTCAAACTGCATAAAGGATTTAGCATCCTGGTGTCATGTGTGGGTGCAATTTCATATGATACCAGATCACCTTTGGTCTTCATTATAGGCACTTTGACAGCCTAACATTACATTAATGAGGTCCTGCAACCAGTGGTCCTACCTTTCCTGAACACACACTCTGGTGTGCTTTTCTAACAGGAAAATGCTCGTCCACGTACTTCTGCTGTGTCAAGACCTCACCTGGAAGACACGGAAACTATGCTGTGGCCAGCCACATCGCCAGACCTGTCCCTAACTGAAAATGAGTGGGATGCTCCACTCCTACTGCCCAATCTGCAGGAACTGACTGAGAATATTCAAGGTGCATGGGATGGATTATCACATGACATTATTAGGAACCTCTACAACGCCGTGTTGAGATGTCTGGAAAATGTTCATCATTTATTGTTCCTGCTAAGTTTTATCTTCCTTCCCAATAGCACTGCAATCCCACTTCCTTCTGAGATACTATTTTCAGATGAGCATAAATAGACAGATGTAAAGAGATTTCTAGATTTATCACTTACACATCCCTCCAACATCCACTCCCTTCTCATGTTTTTTAATTTTCAAAACATCAAGCTGTCATTTATATGCAGTACAAAATGCCAGTAAACGCATCCACAGGCCATTGGCAGGAATGTGACACATGTATTTTCAGAGACTTTAAATCGACTTGATTTAGCTTCCAGCTGCCCAGAGAAATCAGCTGAAAAGCAGGAAACACTGCTAAACAAAGATCTACATCTGAAATAAATCAATCAGGATCACAGATTCAACAATTCCACTGACCAAACTGAGTGTTTAGATGGCTGGATGGATGGGGCTTTGTGGAAATGGAAAGCTTTCCCATATATGTGCATATGTGGGGATTGCAGATATAACATATAGTGGCCAATTATTTACACACACACACACACACACACACACACACACACACACACACACACATATATATATATATATATATATATATATATATATATATATATATATCTGTCAAAATGCATTAAATTCCCACTTTCATATGTCACATATATGTTACCATACAATCACATACAGAACATATATGATAAACTCCATGTATAAACTATGGGCATTTTAAATATCTGGATCACAGTGAATTTAATTACCTGTATTAATAAAATTTAAACATTTAATATTAACCTGTATTTTATAACCTTATAAGAAGTGATTTTTACTCCAACAAAGGTTTTCTTACAATTAAACTGATATACTCATCCATTGTAGATTCCTCAGTTCAAATCCCTAAACAATGTTGGAACACACACACACTAGCACATTTTTGTTATTTACAGGGTTGCAGTGGGGCGATGTCAATATTTCAGATTTTATTGCTTTTGGGTCATGAAATATCAGGGAAATTTGTTTGAAGCATCTTTAAATTTTATCAGTAAAATGCTGCATTTTCACATGTTTTCCATATTATATGAAACCCATTAAACTGAGATCTGTAGATCACTCCTCTCACTGTTTTTCTTTCATTAAGACATGAATCTGCCTGGTGCCCCTTTCCTTATGTTCACTAAAATTGTACATTTGTACAAAAATACATTCATTTTATTTAAATTACGCTTCATATTTAACTTTATGCCTTTTGGAGCTCAATTCATCTTCTATTCACTTACTGAGTGGAACAGAGATTGTGGGTATGGTATAATATGAAGAACAGCTGCCACCACTGTGCAAAATACCCCAAAATTCAGAGATGGTTTTCAAACTATGACTCATATATGATGGAATCAATGGTGGATGCTGTCCAATCACGGCATTAGATGATGTCATATCTGGAGTTCTTTTCTCTGGATTGGGACCACTTTCAGTATAACATGGGCAGGTGGGATAAAGTCATTTTTCCTGGAGGTTCTCAGTGGTTTTAGTTCCATTTGAATACACCATGTCAGTCATTTTTCTAGACTGTGTGTTCCCGCGTCAGCAAATAATCCCGGCCTATTTTACCTCCTGTAAAACGAGCTGTAAAAATAACCCCAGGTTATAATAGTCCCGTGAGAATTCAGATGTGGGTAAACATTCACTCATATCCTCTGGAAAGGAGTGTTTAGCCTGATTTCATACCTACTGCTGAAAAAATTGGGGACATACTGAAGAAGCACAAAACGGCCACACTCGAAACAGCCACACGCTTTCCCTGGCTGAATGTGAAAGTGACACAGGTTGGTTCAGACCGCACTGAGAGTAGCCTAGTTATTTTCAAACTAGATTCTAATCATCACTTATACAGTTGATTATCATCCTCTAATACTTTATTAGTCAAGTCATAAAGTACTCCCGTTTTTTGGAGGATGCAAATTGAGGAGCCACGCTCATCTCAGTTAAGTGCCAGATTTCTGCACTGTGTGCCAATTTCCCTGCTCTATCAGACCTACTAATAATTGAAAATTTGTGGTAGAAATGTACAAGTTGAACACAAATATAATGTCTGATTGTCTGTATCACGTTGAAATTTTGAGAAATATGAGCTGAAGTTTCACTAATTAAAAACACACACAAATGTAACCCATTGTATTAGTTCAACTGAGCCAAAAATGTTTTGCTGCAGACTTGTGTTTGTATTTCACATCTCATGTTAGTGTCCAGCAATAGTCAGCCAACACTGAGGGGCTCCAGAAAACCTGGTAATATTGTCAACAGGTTGGCTGTAGTTTGGAGCTTGCTAGCTGCCAAAGAAATTTTCTGCAACATCCTTGAATGACTTCCAAGTGATTTTCTCTGGCCCCACCGGCAGCTCTTCAAACTGCTTGTCATTCATATGTCGGATTTGTGGGCCAACAAAAATCCCTTCATTGATCTTGGCTGCAGTTATTTTTGGGGCAGTTTGTCTCAAGTAACAGAAAGCTTCACCTTCCTTGTTCATAGCTTTCACAAATTTTTCATCAGTCCACGTTTTATGTGAAGTGGAGGCAAAAATATACTTGTTGGATCCACCAGTGCAGAAAAAAACATTTTGTACCAGGTGACAACAAATACTGTCTTAAACCATCAACTCTGCATTTGCTTCTAGAAAACGGTATGTGATGGGAACGTTTTGATGGAATTTTCATGAAAATAAAACATTTAAACACACCTAAAGTATTCAGGAAGCAAAATCTTTGTTGTCCAGGGAGTCAATTCAGATGTGCTTGAGCAGGAAAAGAACAAAACTGTGCCAAACTCCAGGATCTCCTTGGTATAAACTATCCAAATATGCATCCAGAGAAAAAACTCTACATATGACATCACGTTAAGTGATCAGAGTCGTTTAGGGTTAATAATGATAAAATGTCCACAGTGCCGAGCAGCTGAAAGCTCTGCTGTGTACTGAATGTGAACCGACTGACACAGTGTTATTAATAAAGCCACGCTCTGTGTTTATAGAACAACAGAGTAGTAAAGCCTGCCACATAATCTGCTTTGGAGTGAAGAAAGGATTGGACACATGCCCCAGCACCTTCATGTGAACAGAAGAGAGGGGCTGGGCAGCGGTGCAAGACAAATGTTTGGAGAAAGATAGCTTATCAAAATGATTTTAATAGAAGTGTGTAATATAAAAAATATGCAGTTCATCCTCTTGGTGTGATTTGAAGGCATTATTATTATTATTATTATTATTATTATTATTATTATTATTATTATCCACGGCAGTATTCCAGAAGCTCAGGATCAGAGCGGATGCTCTCCAATGAAATAGTATCAATGATCTGAAGTACAATCAAAGTCTGATCCTTTGTTTTTGTTCTGCTGTTTTACATCTTCATAAACAAACACACCTTTATCATCACTAAACCTTTACACACAGGCATCATCACTACATCTTTACCCACAGCCTTTGTCATCACTACAAATTTCAAACAGCTACATTATCAACACTGCCTTTACAAGCAGCTTTTATCATCACATTGGACTGGAGGGCCACAACAGTGGCAGTGTACAAGAAAGGGATGAGCAGACTCTACTCTCTGAGGAAGCTCAGGTCCTTCAGTGTGTGCAACAAAATGTTGGCCAGTCTGTTGTTGCGGGTGCTGTGTTCTTCACAGCAGTTTTTGGGGGAGGCTACATCAAAGTCAAGAAGGCTGGTGTAACGATTTGTGCATGCACTCAGCAGATGAAGACATAGACAAGGTAGGCGGACGTACATGCTGGGGAAAACTCTACATACTCTCACGATATAATAATAAAGATAACAACTGGACATAAAACAAACAGACTGACAAACTATGGGAATGAGATATGAAAACAAACACATGGAAACATACAGACCAAATCACAGAACCGCAACCTCAACAACAAAGGCTCTGTCAAGAAACATACGACCCACAGGGTAACAAACTTACAAACAGAAGGACTAATAAAGACTGACGGAAACAGAGGGACTACAATACAAGGACAACATTACACACCTGGGACTGGATAACAAAGGGGTGGGGTTACAAATGAGACACAGATGGGAATAGGTGGAGCAAGGGTGGAGACAGGACCAAAACCAAACAAATGTGCTCAGGAGCACCTGGGGAAATAACAAAACAAAGATGAGATGAAGACAGTAGATAGACAGGACTGATACATGACAGCTGGCTCTGTTCTTGGATGCTCACTAGAGAGGTTTGAGGTGGTGGTAGAATGGAGGACACTCAACAAACTGACCGCTGTCCTTGACAATAGACCTCACCTCCTCCATGACTTACTGGACAAATAGTGGACATTATCCCACACTGAGCCACTAACAGCACAGGCTCACTGAATTTTGCTGGACATTATTACTCCTATCCAATCAAATCAAATCAAAATTTATTTGTATAGCACTGTTAACAACTGAAGTTGTCACAGAGCATATTCACAGAAATCAAGAAATAAAAAGGTGAACAACACAGGAACAAAGGATAAGAGGCGACAGTGACAAGGAAAAACTCCCTCAAAGCTGGAGGAAGAAACCTTGGGAGGAACCAGGCTCACAAGGGGAGGAACCATCCTCCTCTGGTCAAACTACTTATACACAGTTAGGCTGTTATAGTCAGATCTGCCGGAGTCACTCGCCACACTCTGGTAATGTTTACATTCTCTATTCTCTTTCTAAACATCAAACTAATTCATCTCTGTACCTTTTCCAAGTAAATGATGACCAACCGGCCTGAACTGATTATGTCCTAACCTCAAGCTATTCTGACCCATCTGAGAAGTTTCCCTGCTACAGCTTTACATTGGCTTTCCACCTTCCAGCTACTGGACCTGGACTTGTTTCCCACCCTGCCATGGATGAGCTGCTCACTCATCATCACCAACTGTAGAAATGTACTGTTACTATTATGTCCACCAGAGAACTAACATTACTTCACTATACCTGAAGAATTAGAACAGAGGTTTAGGGGTCCAGTGTCCCCTAACTAAGGAGAGAACCAGAAGGTAACATAAGCATGGGAGCATCCTGAAACATTGGCGTCTAACTGCTCCACCGTCACAAAGCAGAGTGATCATGTGAAGGAGTCAGACGACAGCACAAACATCCCAGTTTACCATAAATCACAGTGTCCATGTGTCCATGAACCCCTGGATCTGCAGCCTGTAACTAAGCTAAGACATTAATGACCAAATGATACACTGAACAAGTACGTTTTCAGCCTAGACTTGAAGACTGAGACAGTGTCTGAGTCCCGAACATTATCTGGAAGGTTATTCCTGAGCTGGGGGGCTTTGTGAGAAAAGGCTCTTCACTCTGCTGAAGGCTTCTGAATTCTGGGAACTAATAGGAAGCCAGCACCCTGTGATCTGAGTGATCGTGGTGGCTCATAGCAATTGCAAATACATTTTATCTACACATGTACATAACCGACAGACTCACGGAGTGGGTGGACATTATTCAGTATCTTTTGTAGACATTTGTGTACATGTGCACAACAGACAGGCTTACTGAGTCTTTGTGTGAACTGTATTGTTACTATTGTTCTTATATGTAACTAAATGTTTATGCAACTACATATTACATGCTTTCATATTCATAATGGCACACTATTTTCACACTATTATCATCAATGAACTTTTACACACAGCCTTTATCACTAAAACATTACACACATTACACACGACTAAACTTTTACAAACATTTTTTTTTCTCATCACTAAACCTTTACACAAGCCTTAATCACAACCAAACTTTACAGATACATTATCATTCCTAAACTTTTACACACAGCCTTTATAATCACTAAATATTTTCACTTCATCACTAAACCTTAACATACATCAGCACTAAAACCTTATATACAGACTTTCTCTAAAACTTTACACACTTCCTTCATCATCAGTAAACCTTTCCACAAGCCTTTATCACCAAACCTTTACTCAAAAATACATTACCACTGAACCATTCCACAAGCCTTTATCACTAAAAACGTACACACTGCGTTGATCACAAAACCTTTAAACACTGCCTTTATCATCAGTAAACCTTTCCACACAGCCTTTATGAATCAACCTTTACACAAAACTGCATTATCATCACTAAGCCTTTACAAAAAAAACACATTATCATCACTAAACCTTTACAAAAAAAACACATTATCATCACTAAGCCTTTACAAAAAAAAAACACATTATCATCACTAAACCTTTACAAAAAAAACACATTATCATCGCTAAACCTTTACAAAAAAAACCACATTATCATCACTAAGCCTTTACAAAAAAAACACACACGCTCATCACTAAACCTTTACAAAAAAAACACATTATAATCACTAAAACTTTACAAAAAAAACACATTGTCATCACTAAAACTTTACAAAAAAAACACATGATCATTACTAAACCTTTACAGAAAAACACATGATCATCACTAAACCTTTACAAAAAAAACACATGATCATCACTAAACCTTTACAAAAAAAACACACACGCTCATCACTAAACCTTTACAAAAAAAACACACATGATCATCACTAAACCTTTACAAAAAAAACACACACATGATCATCACTAAACCTTAACAAAAAACACATTATCATCACTAAACCTTTACACAAAATCACATTATCCTCACTAAACTTTTACAAAAAAACCCATTATCATCACTAAACTTTTACACAAAATCACATTATCATCACTAAACCTTTACAAAAAAACACATTATCATCACTAAACCTTTACACAAAATCACATTATCATCACTAAGCCTTTAAAAAACACGTTATCATCTCTAAACCTTTACAAAAAACACATGATCATCACTAAATCTTTACACAAAACCACATTATTGTCACTAAACCTTTACAAAAAAACACATTATCATCACTAAACCTTTACACAAAACTGCATTATCACTAAACCTTTACACAAACCACATTATCCTCACTAAACTTTTACACAAAACCCATTATCATCACTAAACTTTTACACAAAATCACATTATCATCACTAAACCTTTACAAAAAAACACATTATCATCACTAAACCTTTACACAAAATCACATTATCATCACTAAGCCTTTAAAAAACACGTTATCATCTCTAAACCTTTACAAAAAACACATGATCATCACTAAATCTTTACACAAAACCACATTATTGTCACTAAACCTTTACAAAAAAACACATTATCATCACTAAACCTTTACACAAAACTGCATTATCACTAAACCTTTACACAAACCACATTATCCTCACTAAACTTTTACACAAAACCCATTATCATCACTAAACTTTTACACAAAATCACATTATCATCACTAAACCTTTACAAAAAAACACATTATCATCACTAAACCTTTACACAAAACTGCATTTTCACTAAACCTTTACAAAAAAAACACACATTATCATCACTAAACCTTTACACAAAATAGCATTATCATCACTAAACCTTTACACACAGCTACATTATCATCACTAAACCTTTACACAAAACAGCATTATCATCACTAAATCTTTACACACCGCTACATTATCATCACTAAACCTTTACACAAAACAGCATTATCATCACTAAATCTTTACACATAGCCTTTATCATCACCAAACCTTTACACACATCCTTTATCATCACTAAACCTTTACATAAAATTAAATTATAACGCCCTTGCGCTCAGAGTTGCCGGCTGGGCACCGGTTCACCCGTGACCCTATTCAGGAATAAGCGGTTCAGAGAATGGATGGATGGATGGATGGATGGATGGATGGATGGATGGATACATTATCATCACTAAACCTTTACACAAAACCACATTATCATCACTAAACCTTTACAAAAAACAGCATTGTCATCACTAAACCTTTATACAAAACTACACTATCATCACTAAACATTTACACATAGTCTTTATCACCAAACCTTACGCACAGCCTTTATCATCACCAAACCTTACGCACAGCCTTTATCATCACCAAACCTTACGCACAGCCTTTATCATCACCAAAACTTTACGCACAGCCTTTATCATCACCAAAACTTTACGCACAGCCTTTATCATCACCAAACCTTACGCACAGCCTTTATCATCACTAAACCTTACGCACAGACTTTATCATCACCAAACCTTTACGCACAGCCTTTATCATCACTAAACCTTACACACAGACTTTATCATCACCAAACCTTTACGCACAGCCTTTATCATCACCAAAACTTTACGCACAGACTTTATCATCACCAAACCTTTACGCACAGCCTTTATCATCACCAAAACTTTACGCACAGCCTTTATCATCACCAAACCTTACGCACAGCCTTTATCATCACCAAACCTTTACAAACAGCGTCTATTATCACTAAACATTTACACACAGCCTTTATCATTTGTATCATAAAAAATATTACACACAGATTTATCACCAAACCTTTACACAAAGCTACATTATCACCATTAGACTTTTTTTTACCACAGCCTTTATAATCATTACACTTTCACACATAAACTTTATAATTAAACCTTTACACACAGCCTTTATAATTACCAAGCTTTTACACACAGCCCATCATAAATTAACTATTATACAGTTTATATCATCACTAAATCATTAGACACAGCTTTTATGATCACTGAAACTTTACCCAAAACCCAGTAAAACCAAATTCAGAGGCACTGGCATGTTAAAGCATAAAGAAACAAACAAACACCTCTGTCTATCATTATAGCACGCACTTACTGACATAAAATCAATCTCCTATTGAAAGCCCAGTACCACAGGAAGTCCAATCCACTGCAAGACTGTTTTCCGTTTCCACTTTCCACACTGCCATGTGCCACACTGCAGCTGTCACAGCATGCAGACTGAAACTACAGAGCACCATTGAGCCCTGACCAACTCCACTGAATTCCACACAGCAGCAACGCAGCCTCTGAAGGTGGACATGTACATGGGTATATGCACTGGCTTTCCATCATGACCTGCTTTGGGAATTGCCCCACTAACAGGTCAGAAGTCCTCACAGAGAACCACAGAGTAGTCTTAAAACAGACACTGTCTACTCACACTGCCTTTGAATTCATTTTTCATAATTAAAGTTGGTGGTTGATGCATCTGGCAATTATTTGCAGTGCTTCACTTTTTCCACATTGTTTTACGTCACAGCCTTATTCAAAAAAATTTCCAGAAATCAATTTTTCTGTCAAAATTCTACACGATACCTCATGATGTCACAGTGAGAAATGCTCATCACCTAGCCAATACCATTCCTACAGTGAAGCATGGTGGAGGCAGCATCATGCTGCTGGGATGTTTCTCTGCAGCAGGAACTGTACAGAGACATGCTTGATGATAACCTGCTCTAGAGCACTCTGGACCTCAGACATTCAGATTTATCTTCCAACAAGACAACAACCCTAAGTACACCGCCAAGATAACAAAGGAGTGGCTTTGAGACAACTCTGTGAAAGTCTTTGACTGGCCCAGCCAGAGCCCAGACTTGAAGCTGACTGAACATCTCTGGAGATATCTAAAAATGGCTGTGCACCAATGCTCCCCATCCAATCGATGGAGCTTGAGAGGTTCTGCAAAGAGGTTCAGCAATTGAGGCTGTAATTGCTAACAAAGGTGCTTCTTGTATTGAGTATTGGGCAAAGGCTGTGAATACTTATGTACATTATATATTTTTGTGTTTAATTTTTTTTTTTATAAAAAACCTTTCTCACTTTGTCATCATGGGGTTATTTTGTTTTAATTGAGGGAAAAATTAATCCATTTTGGAATTAGGCTGCAATATAAAAAAGTGCAAAAATTGTACAAACACTGTGAACACATTCCGGATCCACATATAACTTCTGAGGTGAAACATGACCAGTTTAACAAGCCTATTTATCATCCTGTTATTGTCTGGTTTTACAGTACCACAACTGTACACAATCATTATAGAGCTTTATTACTCAACTCCAATCTCTTTGTGGCACCTGGTATCTGATCCGTTTATCACTACCAACACCCAACCCACCCCCCACCCCCCCAAACAAAATGCAGCAGATGATGCATCTCATAGCAGTATAGGTTTATAAATTTTAAATTACATCATCTGAACATTTGCATTTATGGCATTTAGCAGCTGCCGTTATCCAGAGGGACTTGAACAGGTTTCCGGAATTTAATAAGGGTATTTTGTATAACGCTTCCTCATTAACACAGTAAACACAGTCTAAAATTAGGAGAAGAGCACAGATTATAGAGAAGATAATATCTAAAATTCCACCAATAGGAGAACAGCACTGCAAAAAACACCAAAAGGAGATAATGTCTTAAAATCCACCAAGAACAGAATTGTCTGGTGGCCAGATGGACAAGCCTGGGTTTGGCAAATGCCAGATTATTATCACAGTCTGAATCAGAATTACTTTATGAATCCCAGAGGGATATTACCTGCCTGCTTGCACTATGCCAACGGTAAAGTTTGGTGGAGGAGGGACAATGCTATGGGGTATCATTAGTTCCAGTGCAAGGAATCTTAATGCTTCAACAGAACAAGACATTTTGAGCAACTGTAGCTGAAGGCCCTTTTCTGTTCCAGCATGACTGTTCCCCAGAGCACAAAGCAAGATCCAGACATGGTTGGGCGAGTTTGGTGTAGAAGAATTTGAAGGGCCCTGACCTGAACCCAATCAGGTGACTTTTGGATAAAATAGAATAGAGACTGTGAGCCAAACCCTCTCGTCCAACATCACACCCAAATTTTGACCTAAAAATGTTCTTATGGATGAATGGGCAAAATGTCCCACAGACACACTCCAACATCCAGAAGATTGGAAGCTGTTAGAGCTGCAAAGGGGGACCAATTCCATGTTAATGCCTATGGATTTAGGGTGGGATTACAGCTCCTGTAGGTGTAACATAGGAGTTGTACTCTACTCTTGTCTGTAGAGTAGATATCATTATATATACAGTATGCTCCCAATTCTGTTTAATAAGATTGAGAACACAAACTAACAAGGTAAAGAAGGTCAGGTCTGATTCCCAGCTGGCTTTAAAGTGTTTGGTAAACAAGCAGCGGATAAAGAAAGGCTGTACGGGAAAACTGAGAAGGAAACATGGAGCTTTATTGTTATTCCAGAGCCCAACATGCAATTTGAGGAAGATTGTTTTGTCAGCCTATAATCTGTAGTCAGAAGCAGAGGCCTGTGTTTGAAGTAAGTCATTGCAGAGAAGCTGGAGAACAGCTGTGTATCAGGACAGTTCAGAACAGTTTACGAGATGAAAAATCTTGACCGTTTCCATCTCAATCAAAATGTACACAAATGACGAGAGTCAGAATTTAGAGCAGATAATCCCACTGTGTCTTCATACATCCATCTGAAAACACTTCTATTGCATCAACACTGTCCCCCAAGTCAAGGCTGAAGGTTTCTGAGGAGCATCTGGTACACACAACAGTTAGCTGTGGTCAGGAAATGGTTAGAAGTTAACAGACAGAGTTTTGAGAAATGCAGTTTTTATGATTGCTTCTAAACAGATACTTTCTGTGGGTTCTCCATCTCGGTGGTTTGTGTAAGTCTCCCAAGTCATTCATGTGTGTGTGGTGTGCACATTCTATCCAGTTGACCTTATATAGTCAGTCAGGTACAGTGATAAGGCTTTTCCTTGTTTACATCACATGCATCGCCAAGCACAAAAGCTGTGGAGCAGTGGAACTGTGTTATCTGGAATGTCAGTGATCCATCCAGTACAGTCGGGACGAGTTAGGAAGTTGGGACCACTCTTTCTTCTGTGGAACCCTGTGCAAACTTCCTGCAGGTTTCAGCTCCAACCCATATCTAACGCAACCCATTCAGCCAGTCAGGAACTTCTGAAGGTAATAATTAGTTGGGACACCCGAGTTGGATTAAGGTTGGATGTAAGTAAGTGTTCGCTGTCCAGGAGCAGAGTTGGTAACCCCTGATATCTATGCTATATGAGTGACCCCTATTTATAATATAGTTTTCTATCCGTGTGCACTATGCATATCCGTTGGTGCACTGAGAGTGCTCCAGCACATATCAGCAGTAATGGTTTCACAAACACACATACATACACACACACACACACTCTGAAGGAAAGTACAACACACAACCCTACCCAACACCCTGGACAACGAGGGAAGCACATTTAAAGCACACAGCTGCTGCCTTCAACCACAGCAATGCAGAATCCTGTTCCATTGTGTTCCAAAACAGAACTCCTTTCACCACTAACCAAGCCCTGTCCCTCCAGTCGGGCCTACAGCAGCCTCGTCCAGCATGCTGTCACCAGTATGTGCATACAACCAGAAATACCTATTGGAATCTGCAGATCTCGTATATATATTGTAAAATACTTAAACCCATATAGTTTAGAATTTTATCGGTGGAAAGATATATACATGGATATATGTATATACATATATACATGTTTCCGAGCAGGTTAGAGAAAAGATACTCCTCTTGGGAGGGTTTTTTTAGACTGATTAGATTAAATGATTAAATGATGAAAGAGGGAAAGATTTTGAGGATGTTACAGATTTTTCTCCTTCCTCTTGTTGAAGGGGTGTCCCTTCAGTGGACATTAAGGGGTTCTGTAAAGCATGAACTCTGAGGGACACATTGTTGGACCTTGGGTGGACCTGATTCCTCTGATCCTGTAGCTTTTGGATTTTGTTATCCGCCTGTTGGGACCACAGGTCCTGTGGTTTTTTAGGGTTCTATAGCCAGGGCAACTGGCCATTACGTTTTGGCCAATGTTCTTACCCCTATTACTTCCACTTCAGACATGGCAGCCTTTTATGCTAGCTGTTCGCTTGCCGCTTGGTATGTGGGCTCCAGCGCTTTGATGTGTGCTACTGTGGTCAGTAGGTGGATATTCCCTTTGCCTGCAGGTGGTTTTGGAGAGGTGGCTGAGCAGCGTAAAATGAATGCTAACATATTTTGAATAGTACTCCAGGGAGTGGGGATAAAGGAGGGGAATGTTCCTTTCTACGTTTTTCTTAAGTTCTTTGCCATTTTAAAATATTTGTTATTTAAATTATGAAAGAGGGAAATATTCCTATCTATGTTTAAATAAAAAAAAATCCCAATCACCTCCCCCAGCAAAACTGTGCCCATCATAAAAAGAACATGGATGGATAGATAGACAGATACAGTGGGGAATATAATTGTTTGATACACTGCCAAAGTATTCCCACCTACAAAGAATGGAGAATTCTATAATTTTATCATAGGTAAACTTCAACTGTGAGACACAGTACTAAGAAAATCACATTCCATGGTTTTTAAATAATGAATTTGCATGTTATTGCATGAAATAAGAATTTGATACAATAGAAAACATTGGTTAATATTTGGTACAGAAACCTTTGTTTGAAATTATAGAGGTCAGATGTTTCCTGTAGTTCTTGACCAAGTTAACACACACTGCAGCAGGGATTATGGGCCACTCCTCCATACAGATCTTCTCTAGATCTTTCAGGTTTCGAGGCTGTCACTGGGCAACATTGACTTTCCGAGGATTTTCTATTGAATTCAGGTCTGGAGACTGCCTAGACCCACTCCTTAGTTCCCATTGCTGTGTGCTTTTGGTGATTGTCATGCTGGAAGACCTGGCCATGACCCATCATCTTCAATGCTCTTACTGAGGGAAGGAAGTTATTGGCCAAAGTTTCACAATACATGGCCCCATCCATCCTCCCTTCAATATGGTGCAGTCCTTCAGTCCCCTTTGCAGAACAGTACACCCCTAGTATGATGTTTCCACCCCAATGCTTCACGGGTGGGACGGTGTCCTTGGGGTTGTACTCTTCCTTATTCTTTCTCATGGAAAGAATGGCATATGGAGTTGATACCACATGACCTTCTCCGATGCCTTCCCTGGATCATCTAGATAGTCACTGGAAAACTTCAAATGGGCCTGGACATGCGCTGGTGTGAGCAAGGGTACATTGTGTGCCCTGCAGGATTTTAATCTATGATGATGTATTGTGTTACTAATGTTAAATTTTGAGACTGTGGTCACAGCTCTCTTCAGGTCATTGAAAAGGTCCTCCTGTGTAGTTCTGGGCTGATTCCTGACATTTTCAGAATCTTCCTTACCCCACGAGGCAAGATCTTGCATGGAGCCTCAGACTAAGGAAGATTGACAGTCAACTTGTGTTTCAGCTGATCAGTGAGAGGGAGCAGGACTAATGATGTCACTGACCCAGATATTGGGTTACAGAGGGAAATGAGAAGGGAGGGGCTGTTATTTACATATGTGATACATACGTAAATAATAATAATAATAATAATAATAATAATAATAATAATAATAATAATAATAATAATAATAAAGGACATTCATGTTGTTTCATTTTATTTGGACCACTGTCAAATATTTTAAAGAACTGTATTGTCATTACACTGTCTAATCATTACAAATTACTAATCACAATTCTTGCATTCGTGACACAAAAACATTCTAGTTCAATTTCCAACAGGATTTCTAAGAAATAGTGTTTCTGGTTCTAAGCAAAACAAACACAAAAAAAACACAAAACAATGCAGGTGCAAGTAAATTTGAGATGAATACATAGTCAATTGTTTAAATTCTGTTCATTTCTACATCTCAAATAAAGATAAATTAGCCTAGAGTAGCCCAGAATCTCCTGAAAATAACAATATCTGGCTCCTATAAATAAGTTCCTAGTTTTTGGTGAAAAATGTATGTCAATCAACAAAAACATCCCACAGAATTGGCCTAGAATTCTAAAGGTTAAAGGAGAAGTTGGACTTGAACTGTCATCAGTCTCATCTCTTAATTTATTATCTCATATATTTAAAATTTAATAAATGGGTTGGATGAACCTCAATGACAGTCCTGCACAGAACTCTACATACTTTCAAAGTGAAGAACTGAAGTGTGGTCCCACATTTAGAGTCATTATGGCTGTAAATGAATCACTAATGTGCCCCAAACTACCAAACCCTAGTGGCTAATCTGGGTGATGTCATGACCCAGGCTCTCAGAGCAGATCAAGTGACTTGAGCTCAGCACGTTCAGAACAGCTGAGAAAATCACCAGGATTCATTCATGGCACGTTTCCCGCATCGTCTGTCCTGAGCTACACTCAATATGCTTATGATCTGTCACCAAGGAGACACCACTAGCAGGCCAATGACTGAAATACCCATGGGTACATCTGACGGCACAACTGACATCCATCACCCAGACTGAGGCTAATCTCAGTCAAACACTCATCCATCAGCACACCCAGAACACTGTGGTCACAAACTCCATCCATTTTCCACAGGCCAAGTTCAATACTGGCATTAGCACTTATGACAACAACACACACAGTCCTGCACAAGTGACCGTGCGGCTGCAGACAGCACCGCAGGGACCAGAGGCCTTGTCACAGTGACAGACATTTTATGCCATCCACACAACAAAAATACCAGAACCACCCGTTACAAAAAACGAATTCCTCAGAGGGTTCTACAAGTCACAACAAGACATTTCTAAGTGGCCATCTAATAGTGGTTCTCTGCTACGCTGTCAAGGCCTTCAGAGCAAACACACATGACCCCCTTACTAACTAAATGACTAACTTCATTACCAGCTCTGCAAGCGTGGTAAGTTAACAGAGCAGTATTTGGCTCCTTGCAAGATTAGTGAATATAGAGATATACAGTGGACTAGTGGTATATAATGGACTGTGATGGAACAGTAGTGTTATATAATGGAACATAGTGAAATGTATATAATGAAATACAGTGGAACATATATGTGTATAATACATTACAGTGGAATCTAGTGGTACATAAAGGAATACAATAGAAAAGAGTGGTGTACATATAATGAAATACAGTGGGAATATATATTGGCATATCAGTGAATACAGTGGAATACAGAGGTATACAATAACATTTAGTTGAATATAGTAATATATAATGAAATACAGTGACCCAGGTTCCAATCCTTGTCCATTTTACCTGCTTACAACACATCAAACCACGTGAAACATGAACCACTGGAACTACAGCATCAGTGGTCTTCACTTCACCCGTCAGTAGGTTTAAAGTGATGGCTAAATGAATTTCATTCAGTGCTTTTCTTAAAGGTCAAAGCATCCAAATGCAATTAATATATCATCACTTAAGTACACTGAGGTCTTTCAATAAAAAGCAGCTGCACCTGCTGAAGAGCACAGACTAAACACAGACTTAATGAGAAAAAGCATATCGGCTGTTTATTTTAGGAAGATTATGATCTAATCTGTTGCACAGTGAGGAACAGTAAATGCAGATTAATTACTGTTTGTTGTCAGCTGGCTCTCTTACGGTAGAGCCAGAATTTTCATCAGTGACCCAGAAAAACTTTACAACCAAGGTCCAGCCTGAACTTTTTACACATCACAGCTCTGAACATTCTCTACAAATCTCTGTCTTAATTATCATGCAGCTCTGGGAAGACAAGAGCAGAGATGACTGACGATGAAGCACTCCCAAACTCCCACAACCCACAGGCTGAGACGTGCCTGTGTTGACGTTGGCCTCAGCTCAGCGAAACACATGGCCGGGGAGCTATCTTCACAGTGTCAGCTTCGCTTCCTTTCCAGAGACGCTGCCTCATTTTCACATTCCCTCTCACTCATGACCTAATGGGCTCAGCAGGGACAGCCATCGTTCGGAGAAAGCACTTTGAAGTACTGTGGATTACAGCCGGCCCCGGTGGGGGACGGACTCTCGTCTGTGTATGACTACAGAGAATCCCATCTCCCTTATCTGTAGCAACTGACAGTTGTATAAAGTGATGCGTAAAAGTCACTCGCATTTACTAAAAGGTTCCAACAATAACTGGTCATAATAAGTGGAGAACATTGACAATTAGAACTCGACCTTCAATTCGGGCCACAAACACCAAAACTCAAGGAGTACAAAACCACCTGAACTAGTCCTACTGTAGCATTATGTAGGGAGCAATTGTGGCCTGGGCACCAGCCTTGTGACTGGAAGGTCACTGGTTTGATCCCTGAACTGGCAGGACAAAACTGAAGTGCCCTTGAGCAAGGCACTGAACTCCCCAGCTGCTCCCCAGGTACTGAGGATAGGTCTGCCCACTGCTCTGGGCATGTGTGCTCACTGCCCCCTGGTGTGTGAATTCACTAGTGTGTATGTGTAAAGGATGGGTAAAATGTGGAGGTCTAATTCCCATGTGTGCACAACACAGTGGGTCAAATGAGTATAATTACTTGATGTAGGTTTGTGGGGCAAAGCAAACAGCAAAACACCGTTTGAAAGGGGGCATAAGAATCCTGTATGCCTCCATGCCCAACCAGATCTCATCTTGTATCCAGGCTAAAGGAACCCAACAGGGTACTAGAGCCTCCTTTCAATTTTACAGTTTCAGTTGGAGATGAAGAGGGAGGTGATCAGTTCTACCACTGAAGTCCCATTTAATCAGAGAGCAGGTTTAGCTGTATCTATCCAGATACCATGCAGAGAACAACCCTGATTGGACAGATGTTCAGTTCACTGTTTCCTTTTGCCACCAAAATGTAGTAATGAAATAAGATCATACCTTTATATGTAAACGAAATGTGCTTCAAATGGCTCCTTTAGGCCCTAGAACAGTTACTTTTGGTAAAAGAACCTTAAAAAAAAGAGATGTGATTAACAGGCCTACAAAAGCTGGCAGGTACCAGTTGAGTTGAATCTCCTACCTAGTTGGTTTGCTGAACCATCAATGGAGCGTTCTCAAAGAGCTGAAGACCTGAACTAAAAGAAAGCTCAAGAAGAGCTCAACATTCCCCATCACTCTCTCATAACGGTATGTCATTTGCTTCCTGTCTAAAACAATAAAGTCAACAAAGGCCATGTTATATTTTACCCAAGTACCGTATTTTCCCGACTACTTTTTCCACACTTTAAACCATGCGGCTTATAATGAGGTGCGGCTTTTCTGTGGGTTTTTCTTTCGCCCACCAGGGGGCGCTTTAGCAGAAAGTGAGAAAGGTGGGAGGTCAAAGTTGGAAATCACAGAAGAAAGCGTTAATTTTCAGTTAGCACATGCAAGCAGCAGGTTCCGAAAGGCTGGACTGCTGTGTGAAGAGGGCACCACAGCTTCAGAGCCAGCTTCACCTCGAGATAACAGTGATATGGACAGCAACACTGACATCGACACAGTCAATGACGAGGACGATAAATAAACCAATCAATAACTTTCCTGTTTTGTTTGATCAGCACTTTTACTTTTATGCTACAGATACTGTTCAGAAACGAATCAGTTCATTTATGTTCAGTTAAACTACGTTATTAATTCAATAATTACTTTCCTTTTTTAAAAAAAAAAACATTGCGGGTGCGGCTTATATTGAAGTGCGCTCTATAGTCGGGAAAATATGATAAATATAACAATAATGCAAAATATGCATTTGTCAAATAACAATACAACAAGCTTATTAATTGATATATATTTTAAAATGTATGGTCACATTTTAAAAATAGCATACAAGGGCTGTTTGAGCAATAAATTAATTAATAAAACTACATTTTATAATTAGATTAAATTGGATTTTGTTATTGTATTATATATATATATATATATATATGTGTGTGCTCTCTGTGTCGCTGTCGCCAGGGGTGAAGCTGACTCTGAAGCTGTAGTGCCCTCTTGCACACAGCAGTCCAGCCTTTCGGAACCTGCTGCTTGCATGTGCTAACTTAACATGTGTTAACGCTTTCTTCTGTGATTTCCAACTTTGAGTTCCCACCTTTTTCATTTCCATTTAAATATATGTAGGACTGTCCTCAAAGTAAAAGATGGTTGAGAGGATCCCTGAGCAAACTCCAGCAATTAAAGGGGTGTTTGCAGATGACAAGACTCAGCCTGTAGCAGATTTCACTGATATTCTGCCAGGGGAATCTTATGTTACAGTTTTGTCAGTTATTCTAATGCAGCACTGTCACAACACCTACAGATGATGACACACACAGTTGTGCAAAAGCACAAAGATCGGCATCTTGAATGAATTGGATGCAAAATACGACAACAGTGCAACACAGAAACTCTTGCACATTAGTATGCTCCTCGATCCTCTACAGCGGAAATAAAATCCATCTGATAAAATGGAAGAAAGGAAGAGAGATCTGCTTGCTGAAATGATGGAAAACTGTCAGCAAATGCAGCACGTTCCTCACTTAAGTGGTGGAAGAACGAGAGCCCCTTATTTTCCAAGTTGCCACAAAAGTACCTGTGTATATGCGTGACCAGCACACCGTCAGCACTGCTGGACACACTGTCACTCCATTCTGAAGTGCTTTAAAACCGGATAAAGTAAACATGCTCATTTTTCTTTCAGGAAACCCACAGTCATTGTTTCATTTAAAGAACAACCGCTAATACTTTACAGTTGAGGCTTTACATGTTCTGCTTGTTCACACAATTTATAGCCTGATTAAGGCTTAATGTAGTTCAACTAGCATTTACTGTTTGTTATAATAAGCAGCAGGTCAGCCCTGTTTCGCTGAATTTTAAATAAAAGATGAACCAACACACATGTGAGCCTCTTGTTCCTTTTTTATAAAAAAAAAAAAAAAAAGAATGACTACATTTATATGTTTATTAACTGTTTCAAGAGCTTAATTTTTCATATCTACCATATTGATAATACAATTTGGGAAAAACAGGGTGATGTAAAAGTTTATTCATGCGTAAATTTTCAGTGACTGATATATTCTGATATATTCTGATATATTCACAGCCTCTAATAAGTTGTAGCTGTAAATCGGTTATGGAGGTGGAAAGAATACAAAAGTATTCATAGGCAGAACAGAGTGCTTTCAACAGCTGAAAAGTTATTATTAGTGTGTCATGATGTTATGCAGTATACAGGATTATTTTAGCTTTGGGGAAGGATCTTCTCGCCTCGCCACCACCACGTCTGGCAGGTGAGTGTGAAAAAGACAGTGTGAGTGGTGGAAACTTTCATTTCTATGCAGTTTTTTTCCCACACAGCACATTTTAATGCATGTGAAATATCTGCATCGGGTCAAATGTCCATCATCAGTAATATCCGAT
The DNA here is from genome assembly GCA_034509495.1 of Acestrorhynchus altus. Classification (NCBI taxonomy): domain Eukaryota; kingdom Metazoa; phylum Chordata; class Actinopteri; order Characiformes; family Acestrorhynchidae; genus Acestrorhynchus; species Acestrorhynchus altus. The sequence continues at coordinate 28,848,890 of CM067510.1, read as the reverse complement.
TACACTGCCCTATCTCTCAGGCCTAGACTACAGTATAAAACTACAACGTGCTTCTGTATGGTACGTGGCGTTGATACAATGGTCAGTGTAAAGACAAGGGGTAGTAGAATGAATGGATGGTATGACTGATGTTGATTAACAGGTGGTGCTGTGTTTTACGGGGCACGGTGTGCTGGGGAAGTGGGTTAGGGGAACTAGTGAAATGAAGGTAGGAAATGTAAACTGTGATTGGTTCTTTGGCTGATCTGATGTCAGATGAGCCAAATATAGTCCAGTCCAACAGAGGAAAACTACAGGAAAATAGTTTTTAAAATTCTCTACAAAGAAAAGACCAACATTATTTTTTTGCTGTCATTTCACAGTAATTTGATCACAAAATTATAGCAGTTAAAAGAGAATCATGAGAAGGAGCAGACAGGGCTGGGCGATATGACAAACACTCACATCTGATTATGTTTAAGAGAAATGCTATAAGAAACAGAGGATACTGCATATTTAAATAGTAATTTTAATTGTTGTGTTTCTATGACAATCTGCATTTCCACACAAACAACCCATTCACGCTATTTTATAATTAAAATCATACACAGATGTAACCTGAGATGAGATATGATATGAACATTTTTTTTTACCTGATACAAAATATATCTCAGTATATCAACATTTACAAAATATACTGCCCAGTCCAACTTTAAAGATGCTGAGGGTCCCCCTTATGTACGAAATCAGATTAATCCCACCTACAAAAGCATTGCAGACAGCAGTCAATAAAGGCTTTCAAATGCAGTAAAATGAATACAGCATTGGTACTTAAGTGGTATTTTTTAAGCCTACAGAAATAAACGTTCCTCTAAAAATCGATAATGCTAATGCAGGTGAGATTAGTCTCAGAAAAGTTTACATATTGATTTGCACATGAAAACATTGCATATCTGCACTGGACAAAAATCCCATGTTTCCTCACAAAGACTGAATGTGGGCAATGCCATAACCCTGCTATCACTGAGAGCAGATATCCATTTGCTGAGCTCTGCCTGTGGCTTAAGTACCGTAAATGCAGTAGAACCCAACAACAAAAAGACGATGGTATGAAATTCAGGCTTCTCCAGACCCAGACATGAGCACAGCAGCAGCTCTACCAACTCATGTTCCTCAGGTTCGACAAGCAGTCTGCAAGAAAGTTGCTGCTGTCTTCTACCACTGCTCCACCACAAGTGTTTGTACTCGTTGTGTGGACCCAACTAGGGCTTCGTGATATATTGTTTCAACAACGTTATCTCAATGTGCGTATATGCAATAATCACATCACAGGACATGCAATAACTTCATTTCTTTTTTATGTGTGTGTGGGTAGAATCACAAGCCATGCAGAGGGCTTTCTGGGTGAGGTGAGCGCTCGAAATGTCTTGGAGGGAAGGCAAAGACGTGCTGACGATCTTCTCAGCTACTCTCCCGATGTGCTGGAGGGTCTTGCGGCAAGATGAGGTGCAGGTGCCATAGCACACCGTGATACTGCTGGTCAGGATGCTCTGACTGGCACCACTGCACTTGTACTCAATGTTGTTGGATCCCAAACAGAACCTGAATTTGTTGCTAAAGATGATACAATTCTAGCCCATAGAAGAACAGAGTTCTTGTTAACAGCAACACTGAGGTGGAAATGAAGGTGATGGTGGCTTTGTCAGAACAACCACCCTGCTTCTCTCAGTCCACTGAAGGTACCTTTCAAAGTCTGTGAACTGGACAAAATATCTTTTAGTGTGTTGTAGAGGAATGTCTAACAGTCATCAATCTCTCACCAAGATACACTACACTAGAGTAGCCTCAGAGTCTTTTAATGGAGCAGCAGCAGAATCTATGAAAGGGCTTTCAAAAAAGGCAATAAAGTTTGCAGTGCTCATTGCAGGAATCTGGAAACTCTCAAACAGGGTTTGTCAACAGCAGTCCAGGTCAACCACAAAACTACATCGTTTGGTTTAACTCAACAGTGAATTACCAAGACGAATGAGGCTTGAGAAAGTGCTGTGGTCTCCCAGGAGTGTGGTTTGCTTCATTCCTCCATTGTTTTCTGAACCACACCAAAACACAAGAGAAAAAAAAAACTGCACCATGCAAACAGTGTTCCTGTCCTCGATTCACTGTAGCTGTGTGCTTTTGACCAGCAAACTGGTCAGTTCATCGATATCTATGTGTTTGTTTCCCTGGGACAGTATGGTGGGGAGGGGAGAGCAGGAGGTTGACTGTGGGTGGGGGTGAATGGAACAAGTCAATATAAACACAGTGAGGGTGAGGACACACACGGCAGCAGAGTTAAACCCACTGTTCCTCGGGTTCAGGCCTGGAGATCCAGAGCAGGGCGGGACATGAGTTTTGACCCAGCTTGTGAAGGAAGACATGTACTAGGAATATTTATTGAATAGGGACAACATTATTAAAGGAAAAACCCTGTGTCATTTAAAGAGCAGCAGCCGTGTAGTTATTAAAACAGTATGAGAAACACAGTCTAATAGCTGGAATTAAAGATCAGCAGCAGTGAAGATACTGAAAGCACTGAGTAACGGTTACAGTAACTTAGCTGGTGGGCTTATTTTTAAATAAATAAAGTTGAAATTACAGTGTAAAAAACTGCACTGACCTCTAACACTCAGAATGACCACCATCTTTCATGCTGTACACATTGCTCTGACTGGCTCACATTTATCATGCATCACTTGCAAATATCAATACTGATATCAGATCTCTTCCCCCTCTAGTTCACTGCATTTATCAGTATATGCTCACCAACATGTAAGCTATGATGTAAAAACCAAAGCTCATGTCAGTAATGTGGGTTGTGTTATTTATTCAATGAATTATTGACTATCATAATTTTACCAACATTATTAAATTGACATGAATGGCCAACTAATTATGCATCAATTAAACAGTCCACAACAGAAAAATAGAGTGCAATAAGGACTCTGTCTTCAACTGGACTATCTTCTATTCTAGCATATGGCAACGTTTATCAGAGTGTTCACAGACTAATATAGTGTACATGAGCATTGATTGAGGCATTTAGGAGTGTTTATCGAGGGTGTTTTAGGACCAACATCCTTTATAATGTATAGGAGTGTTTATTTGGGTTTTCTCTTTTCATAATATTTCATAAGGGTTCATTTGTCTTGGTATCACTTTGGGTTGCTTTAGTTTTTAACCCAAAATCTAGAAGTTATGTCAGTATAAATAAGCTCATATAACAGTAAATCATATGCAGATTTCCCAAATCATGTTACTCTCACAGCTCACAGTGTGAATGACATGGTTGTCGTTCTATTTCAGCCTGGGTTTATCCCCTTGGACGGCAGCTGGTGTGATGAAAGCTGAGTTTATGAGAGACGTGACAGACACTTGGACGAGGCTGCAGCCTCCCTGCCAGCGCCCGCCTTTCAGGAAAGCTCAGGGTATTTATTACACTACACTGCAACACGCCAAGTCACAGTTATGAAAGCACCAGATGAAAGCCTGGACTCACCTGACTGAACATAGGCTGAATATTATTATGAATGAAGATATTTTAATGCTTGTGAAATAATGATTTACACTAATAATTCACACTAATAGGAGCATATAATCAATTAAAATATTTGTTAAGAAATATGAAGAAACGATAGCTGGTATTCCCTTTTGGCTAAAATAGCTTCAATTGGGCGATTCTTATAACCATCTACCATTCTCTGCCATCCAGTGAGAGAAGGTTTTTCCCACTCCTCCAAGTAGCTTTCAGCTGTGTGATGTTTGAAGGGTTTCTTGCATGCACAGCCCATCTCAGCATGTTCCTAATGTTCCTTATCCTGTGATAATCCAGCCCATACATCTGGAATATTCTCAGTTCCTGTAGATTTTGCAGTAGGGGTGGAGTGTTGCAGAGCATCCAGTAGCATCCCACACATTTTTAATTGGCTATAGGTGACTGGTATCTGTGTCTTCAAGGTGAGTGTTGCCCTGTTTGTATAGTGTGTGAGTGTGTGTTCAGAAAAGGTAAAACCACTGATTGCAGGACCTCGTTAACATAACACTGGCCTGTAATGAAGACCAAACCATTGCCTTCCTCTGCTCTTAAAAATAAAGGTGCTTCTATGGGTCTTTCAGTGATGCCATAGAAGAAACCGTTTTAGTCCTATAAAAAAACGTGTTCATAATGGTTTGTAATGGAGTGTATATACAATATTACAAAAGTTTTGTAGATCATTGAAAGGACATGGGTTTTTTCTGTAACACTGCTCAAGAAACCCATTGAAGATCATTATTTTTAAGGGAGCATCCAGCCCTGCTCTGTTCTGATGCCTGTAAATAATGATGGAGCTTAAGTACATGATCTCCACAGCTCCCATCTGAGCATTAATTCTGTTAGTCTCATTCCTGGCGGGCCGGCTCAGCGACTGACAGAAACTTCAGAGCTCTACAGGATGATCTCGGAGGTAACATTTCCGGCAGCCGATGATAAATCAGTCACTCCTACTGCCACATGGCAGCGAACACCATAGCCAAGCAGGCGGGCTTTCACTTCGCCGGCCTCTTTCTGGACTGAAGGCGGCTCTGCTGTGACATGTAACCTGATCTCGGCCCAGCTCTCAGACTGCAGCCTGCTCTTCGGCTGTTTTCACTTTAACCCTTAGAGGTCTGGAGTCATTACTGCTGTGCTATTCAAGATTAATTACAGAAATACTTAAACAGATGCACAGTTCTCTATATATTTCACTGCTTTCAGGTTGGGCTCTTTCAATGAAAAAAAAAAACAGAGAGCAGGACTGTAGATGCTAACTTCCCATTAAATTCAGATCATAATAAAAAATCTTCCCTTCTACACACAAACACTGATGCTGGACAGACTGAAGGTTTACAGTTAGCACTTTTCCACCCAAATAACTGCTTCATTGGTCTGCGTTTACACCAGTTTTAGTGGAACAGAGGCAACGTCATTAACAGAGAGCAATGCACAGCATCAGTAAACAGAAGTGAGAAGATGCTGGTACATACTGTCTACCTATGAGCGTTTGTGTGTTGTGTTGTGTTGTTACAGGTTTTTGTTTTTCTCTAAAAAGCAAACATGGGCTAAACATAGATTTGGCAATAAGACGCAGACGTGTAGATGTAGATGAAGGGTATGTCATTGCTCCTAAATCCTGTACAACTAGACATGCCTACAATAGTCTGAGATGAAAAGCTATACATTATTCTACACATTAAAATAGGAGATATTAGTCCAAAAACACCTCAATAATCACTACTATACCCTAGAGTAGGAGACATTAGTCCATAAACAGGTCCAAAAAACAAAAGAAAAATATAGATTATGGGCCCTTTAAAAATCTCAGACTCACATATGCCGATAATAACTCATAATTAGGGTTAACAGCGAGTTCTAAGGGTTAAAACCTCATGTCAAAGCAGGAGTAAATGAGCAAAATAGCGTTTTTACAGCCCCTGCAGAAACACACGAAGCATCCCCACGGCCCGCCGCTGCCATGACTGTGCCATTGTCCCCGCGGCCCAAGCCGAGATGGCCCAGGAGAGTAATCGATGTCTCTTTAATGAATGATGCCTTTGTGTGTGCGTACGTGTTCACCGAACAGTGGTGCTTTATGCAGCCTGATGTGGAAATCTCGATTGCTGATGAAGGCCACGATTTGCTCTTAAAAGAAAAGGCTTAAAGAAAAGAGTTAAAGCTTGTATACCGATGCCTTATGCATGTTCCACTCTAACGTCATATTGGAGGCTCAAAGATCAAAAGAAAATCAAGATAACAAAGAGGGACTTCTGCTAGTGTCACACAACAAAAACACTTGTTATCAAAAAATAGTTGCATCCAGAAGGACGTTTGGGATTGTAATGCTGGAAAGAAGATAAAGGTTAGCAGGAAATTTTGACTGAGAAGGGCAATATTTATTGAGCTACACATACACAAGTAGTGTCTCAGTACAGTTTCTGTTATAAACAAACTTGCCCCATGTCTCAGAATGGAGTTGTAAAGGTTCTCAATGGTGTCCTGTGATAATCCATCCCATTCAGTTTGAATATTTTCACCTAGTTCCTGCAAGGGTGAAGTGTTAGTGTCCAATAGCATGCCACACATTTTCAATTTGGGACAGGTCTGGCAATGTGATGGTTGCAATGTGTATCACGAACAAGACAAAAGTTGGACACATCACTGAAGAAACGTCTGGCACAGCACCATTGCAGGCTGACATGCTCCCTGTTGGGTCTCCTCCATGGTTCATGAAAATCTCCCAGATCCTTCATGTAGCTGGTGTGTGCCTCCTTTCATCCATTCTTACAACCCTACCCAATCCACAACCTAATCCTGCACTAATCCACAGCCTCATCCTGGCCTGAATCCTAATCCTAATTTTAACTTTAATCCACAATCTAATCTTAAACTTCATTCTAGCCCTAATCCTATTCCTAACAGTCATCCTGGTCCTAATCCTAACTTTAAACTTAATTCAAAATGTAATCCTAACCTCAATACAAAACCCAGTCCAACCCCTCACCCTAGCCCCTTAGTCTCAGCCTAACTCAGTTGAACTCCAGTTCCAGGCTGGTACAAACAGTGCATTATGGGTTCAGCCTCTAAATCACTCAGCACTCAGCCAAAGAGCCTTAAAGTTAGGGTTAGACCAGAAAGTTAGACCCAACATACACAAACAGAAATGGCAATGCATGGCCAACACTCTTATCATACAAACTGGACAAATCAGAGCGTTCTTTAACAACCTGGCTGTCGCTGTAGCACCCTTGGTAAGCAGCAATGCATTGTGGGTTTTTTATCTATAACACTTGAGCATTGCATTACCTACCAGTCCATCACAGTTGCTGATGGCCACCGATGCATCTGGCATATCCGTCACGTCTCCAGTGAACACACAGTCTCCCCGGATACGCATCTTGGCCTTCTGCTCAAAGTCCTCATGCCACTCGAGGTGGGCTCCAGGGGCCACCAGCCTGTCATTGGCCTTCAGCCGCAAGTGCAGTTCTTTGCCAAACACGGTGACGTTAAAAAACACCTGTTGAGAGTCTCCTTCTCTCTGTTGCTCTCTCTCAGGGATGCTGCGGGTCACCCGTTTGGTTTTTCCTGAAGCAGTTGCAGAGCCAAAGGCCGAGAGGACGTGGGAGACATAGTGTCCATGAGAGTCCGTGCTGAACGGAACGATCAGGCCATATTCACTCAGCTTCCCTGAGAGGTTAGCTGCAGAAGAGGAACAGCACAAGCATCAGACTAGCATGAGACTAACACACATATTGTACAACATCTGTTCAGTTCAGTCAGCCGAAAACCCCAGACATTATTATTCATTAAATAATATTTTACAAACATTCTTTCTAAGTAATGATACAGCGCCACCAATAGGTGAAGCCCCTGTTATGTACACACACAATATCACAAACATTTCATGTTGACCATTAAAACTAAATTTATCAGAACAATGATCTTTTGCCCTCATACTGCCCACTTCTCATATAAGGACCAACATCATGCTCTATATGGACAAAAGTATTGGGACACCTGCTCATTCTTTTTTTTTTCTGAAATTAAGGACATTGAAAAGAGTTTATCCAGCTTTTGTTGAAGTACTCTCTCTACAGTCCAGGGGAGACTTTGTAATATGTTTTGGAACATTGCTTTGAGGTTTTGATTGCATTCAGTATTGGGCATTATGATACTGAATGATCTCCACTCCATCTCATCCCCAACATCCCAAACCATCCCTCCATAAATACTGGAGCACCATCACTTCAGGGAAAAAAGTTCCACTGCTCCAAAGCTCAATGCTTATACCCCTTAGTGGTGGGTATTTTAGGTCCATCAAGTCAAAATCCACCCCAGGATTTTATTCCAACTGCCTGACTGGCTCTGCTGCAGCTCAGCCTGCCAAGCCATTCTTAGCAAAATGAATTCAAGGTGAAGTAAGAGCCATTAGTATTCTACCAAACCTAATATAAAAGTGGAAAACCTGGAATAACCAGAGATGGGCATTTCAGGTCCAGCAATTCAATATTAGTATCCATATTTTAAAACCGACTTAAAAGTGATGTATTCATGAGCACAGACACTCACACAGACAGCGTAACCAGAACAGCTGCAGCTAAACATTCCCAGCACACACACAACTTCAGGTAAAAGCATTCAGGGGTTAACAGAGTTCCCTGAAAACAGGGCATTTATTAATGTATTGTAATATTTATAGCTATAATTTAAACATACATTCATTGTAGTGATGTAACAGATCACAAACTCATGGTTCAGACTGGATTATGATTATGAGTTATGGACATGGACATTTTTCAGATCAGAATACAGTCCGATTGTATTAGTTGCTTTCATTTTGAGACAGTGTTTGTTCTTTCATATTATTGCCTTTTACGTTGACTGTTCAGTGGGGTTGGTGACTTTATTTTAATACAGTCAGTTTGTATTACTTATTTTGAGATTATTTTGTATCTGATTTTCATATTGACGTAGTCTGTTCTGTTGTATTTGTGACTTATTTTGTCACAGTTTGCATATGATATAGTGGCTGAGCAGAGCAACTGCCTCACTGTGTCACTCTCAGCTTGATTTACCAGAAGATCTGCCTTTTTCCACTCAGCCTGGGTCCACATGAGATCCCACATCTCACAGTAATAGAACTCTGCTCTCCACTCACACCAGAGTGATACGCTGCAGGTGTGTGGCCATGTGTGATGTGTTGGAAGGGTTAGAGTTCCGGGTCTACAGAGGCAATGATAGAGGGGCCGTTCTCCCTGTTATGACCAGTGTACCATCAATACAAGGTACAACATGTCACCAACCCATGGAGAGCTACCTTCCAGCAGACTTTATATTCAACCCTAACCCACTACCTGATCCAACTAATTACTGCCTTTGGAAGTTCTTGATTGGCTGAATGGGAGGTGGTAGATTTGGGCTGGAGCTGAAACCTGCAGGAAGGTAGCTCTCCAGGAGCGAGATTGGTGATTAGTTGAGTTAGTTAAGAAGAACTTCACACACTGTACTGCACAAACTGGTTGAAATAAGCCAGTGCTGGGCAGTACTGAACAAACACAGCACTGGGTTGTTTTGACCCAGGAAGATTTTAGTCAAGAATTTAATCTAAATTCACTGCACAAAATGTTGGCTTGTGCATTGCAAACCAACATGGATACCATAGCAACCAACTTTCAACAACTGAGCAACTTTGTAGCAACCACTCAGGATACCATAGCAACTAATAAACAATAACATAACCATCTAGCATCTACTTAACTACAACACAGCAACCACCTTTCAACAACTCAGCAACATTATAGCAACCACTCAGGATACCATAGCAACTACTAAACAGCATATCAACCACCTAGCATCTATTTAACTATAACATAGCAACCACTTTTCTACAACTCAGCAACTTCATAGCAACCACTCAGGATACCATAGCAACTACTTAACAACATATCAACCACCCGGCATCTACTTAAATACAACATAGCAACCACCTGGAATATCATAGCAACTACTTAGCAACCACCTGGCAACCACTTAGCAACACCATACCAACCACCTAGCAACTACTTAACAACACCATAGTGAGCAACTAATAACTACTTAACAGCTAATTTGCAACACTACATCAACGACCAAAGGTTCTATAGCAACCACCTCCAACCACTTGGAACCCATATTAGGGTCTGTTAACCCAGTAATGTAGTTAAAATTAGGTTACATTTGCTGAGTCAAAACAACCGAAACTGCTGTGTTTGTCCAATACAGACTCAGCACTGTGTTTAGTGTGTAAGACTGACCTAGGAAGTTTACTTGTGATCAGTCAAGTTAGTTGAGAACCGCTGTAATTGGCTGAGGTAGTTTAGTTGGGATGTTAAGAATAATAAATAAGTAATAAATGAATCATGATCAGTTGAATAAACATGTTTAAAGCTCATCCTGATCTCATCTGAACAGCTCATCGCGATCAGCTGAACAGATGAACTCCTCAGTGAAGCCCTCTGATATTAACAGCTGCATTGAGAAATGAACACATCCTCTGCAGCTGCTGCGCAATGTGTTCAGGTTGGAGTTGGTTCTGCAGTTTGGTTTTCTGACTGGTTCTCTAACTGCTTCAGAGCTCAGTAAAATTCTCCAGGAGTTCTTCTGCCACTCTGCTCCATCCCGAGCTGAGCCATGTGTGTGAGTGAGGGTCTGGCAGAGTGTTAATGAGTGAGGGTCTAGCAGTGTGTGTGTGTGTGTGTGTGTGTGTGTGTGTGTGTGGGTGTATGTGTGTGTATGTGAGAGAGAGGGTCAAGCAGAGTGTAGGTGTGAGTGAGGGACAAGCAGAGTGTGTGTGTGTGTGTGTGTGTGTGTGTGTGTGTCTGTGTGTGTGTGTGTGTGTGTGTGTGTATGTGTGTGTGTGGCTCTGGCAAAGTGTGTGTGAGACTGAGGGTCTGGCTGAGAGTGTTTCAGGGTCTGGCAGAGTGTATGAGTGAGGGTTTGTCAGAGTCTGTGTGAGTGTCTGGCAGAGTGTGAGGGAGTGAAGGTCTGGCAGAGTGTGTGTGGGTGAGGGTCTGTCTGGCAGACTGTGTGTGAGTGAGGGTCTGTCTGGCAAAGTGTGTGTGAGTGAGGGTTTGTCTGTCAGAGTGTGTCTGATTGAGGATCTGGCAGAGTGTAAGTGAGTGAGGGTCTGGCAGAGTGTCCGATTGAGGCGCTGTCAGAGTGTGTGTGCGTGAGGGTCTGGCAGTGTGTCTGATTGAGGCTCTGGCAGAGTGTGTGAGTAAGGGTCTTTCAGAGTGTGTGTGCGTGAGTGAGGGTCTGTCAGAGTGTGTGTGAGTGAGTGAGGGTCTGTGTGTGTGTGAGAGAGAGTCTGGCAGAGTGTGTGTGAATGAGGGTCTGTCTGTCAGAGTGTGTGTGAGTGAGGGTCTTGCAGAGTGTGTGTGAGTGAGGGTCTGGCAGAGTGTGTGTGAGTGAGGGTCTGTCTGTCAGAGTGTGTGT